>VYXF01003039.1:228040-282303 GCA_013397295.1 Polioptila caerulea
CGTGCTCAACGCCTGCATGAACCCCGTGGAAAGGCACGGCGTGACCCTGACGCTGCTGGCCTTAGCTGTGCTCGGGACTGAGCTCTCGCAGCCTCTCCTGAAGCGGCCCATCCATGTCGCACTGCGTGACTGGGTGAAAGAAAAGACCGACCGCAAAAGCCAGCCGGGCAAACCGCAGTGCGATATTTCCTCACACTCACACTTGTTAGATCCAATACCTTAATGTTAAATTACCAAGTTTTTTAGAATAATGTTTTAGTAGAATTTTCATAACAATGAACTGTTCCTGATTTCTCTGGTGGCCGCATGTAGACATCAAGGAAAAAGTGTAAGAACAGATGCAGCAGCCTTTGAACACCTTAATCTTCCATTTTTACTTTAATTGCTTCTTGACACTCTTTTCCAAAGCTTTTGACTGACACTGTTACAATTTCTTATTATCCTTACCATGTTCTTAATGCTCTCAGAGAAAATTAGATCACTTTACACTCACACATTTGAAGTCCAATTTCAAAACTTTATCTTTGAAGCTGTCTTAAGAGTTTTGTGATGGGGTCTAGGAGTAATATATTTGGGTTAATTTCTTCAAGGCATTGTCTTTTGGGGTTTCTTAAATTTCTTTACAACAAATAGAGTCTGAGTTTATGCTGAACAAAGTCCAAGGTGTGACTATTTATTAGACTACACTTAATGGATAAGCTATTGAGTTACCTTTACTTGCCAAATAATTACCTCATTAATTTTATTAGATACTGGAGGTACAGGATTTGATCATGAAGAGCTTAATACATTCTTCAAAATGGAGAGGGAAAGTATGCTGGCTAATACAAATAATCTTTCAATGCTAGTTTTACATGACTTAAATTAATTCTCCTTCTCACTGTGATTAAATTCTGATTCTGCTAGCAGGTAAGTTGTGCAATTTCCCTGCTTTATTGTATGTTAGTGGGTGTGTGAAATGTGTACTCTATATCTCAAATAGTCACAGCCCATTTGTCAACAAAATGGGCAAAAGAAAGATATGCCTCGTGGTCTGTGTCCAATTGACACAGCTTGAAAATTGGAACATTATTTATGAACAGCTACTTGTAAAATTCCAGTTTCAGGATAAAAATTATTGCCATAGTCTGGCTGGAGTTCTGCAAGTGCTAATTTGGATACATATGGACAGATTAATTGTTCTAAATCCATTTGAGTGGTGTACTGATGTCAGTAAAAGAGGCTGTTCAGAGCTCAGCAGCTTTGGAGTACATTTATGTTAGCTGCAAATAACAGCGACCAAATGCCATCTCTGTAGAGCTTTGCTTTGCTGCGGGGGCTCACCTCAGCAGTGGAGCTCTGCCAGAGAGGCTGCAACAGATGTTTCAAACAGCTGGGAGTCTTACTGTCTTCTCTCTCCTCTCTCACTACCTCCCTTACCCCCTGTGAGGAAAATACCAGTGTGGAGACGACAAAGAGGGATGGCTAATGAGAGAGAGAGAGACTGTCAGGCTGTGTCTCAGGGCCAGCACAGTCTCTACTCTTTGCCCCCCACTGACTTTCAGTGCCACAGAGCCTGCAGGGGTCTCCAGCCATGGGAGTGCATGGCCCAGAGTCTCAGAGCCTGCATCTTGGCACCCTCCCACCAGCTGATGTCCCAGACAATCTGCGTCCCCAGGGAGGAGCCTGATGCCAGAGGCTGGGTTGTGGATGACCTCCACATGCCCTGCCCTAACCCAGGCTGAGGCATCAGGCCCAGTTTGCTGGGACCTGCTGACCTGGGAGCCCCTGAAATCCCTGGCCCCTGCCAGGGAGCTGCCATCTCCCCAGAATACTGTCAGATTCATTGGAAATCTTGACTTTGTCTTTGAAGATTCAAGAGTAGTGATCTTAATACTCAGATGGAATTAACATGCACTTTTTTATTCAAGAAGGTAAGATGCAACTCAGTGAAAAGTACAAATATTCACTTCTTAATTACTTCCTTAATATAAATACAGTTGAAGTAGAAATTTGAAGAAATAAGATCCATGCAGCTCATTTGTTCCAGTTTTGATATCTTATCCATTATTCAGAATGAGTATACTGATTGAGAAATCAATATATATGAACATATCCATCTTCCAGCCCAATGAATAGGGTCTAAGGCAATACAGTGCTGTCTGGGCTAATGTACCAGATTATCTCAGTCAGCCGCAGAAAATCTGAGCTATCTTTAGGCTCTTACATATGGTAGGAGAATTTGGTCCCAATTGGGCATTATAGTCTTGTTCACTTGTGAACAAGTACATCTTCTCTCTTGCTGCTGATTAGAAACTCATCTCAAAGAGCTTAAAAACTGAAAAGCATTTTCAGCTTGCAGACAGCAATTTCGTGTATTTATGTCACATGTACTATTGATTTTCAATCCTGGATATTCATTATTGACACTCAACATCCACACTTGTTAGGTTTTGCACATCCATGTTATTACACACAGTGACCTCCAGCTGAGGCCTGGAGATAAAATAGTAGAAATGTGCCTATTGAGCAAAAGAGAACATTTTCTCAACTTGAACACTGCATCTCATATTAAATTCCTAATCATATATTTTATCTTGATGAGTAAATAAAATGATGATCATGAAAATTGTCAGAAAAGTCAATTGTCAGGAACTGTCAAAAATGCTATGTAACCCAGGAAATATGATTTTTGCTACAACCAGTTAAAGGGTGGATATGATGTGGTATTACAGAGTGTCATCTGTTTCTTTACTAAATTTCTAAAGGTATTAACAGTTTGTCTTCTCCATGTGGTTAAAAAATTATGCATTTTTGGTAAACATGACCTGCTCAACATTTGTTTCATCTTGTTCAAGATCTCTAAACTGGATGCTTCTCTGTCTACAAAGCAGATCAATACATGTCCTCAAAGTTCACTTTGTGTGATGATTGTATTAAGCTCTACACAAAACCACTTCTATTCAAATATTTTTCATATAGATGATGTTTGCTATGCATCTCTTAATTCAAAAGCTCCAGGATAAGGGGAGGAAAACAGATTCCCTCTGCTCTCAGCAACTCCTGCCCAACCAGCAGCCAGTTCTAAGTAAAAGCTTTCAACCTTTGTGGTGAAGTCACAGAATCATAGAATATGCTGAGTTGGAAGGGACCTATCAGAATCATGGAGTCCAATACCTGGCCCTGTGAAGGACACCTCAATCACACCAAATGCTTCCTGAACTCTGTCAGGCTTGGTGCTGTGACTACTGCCCTGAAGAGCCTGTTTCAGTGCTCAGCCATCCTTTGGGTGTAGAACACTTTCCTGATATCCAAAATAAACCTCCCCTGAATCAGATTTAGGCCATTTCCTTGAGTCCTGTCACTGAGCACCAGAGTGAAGAAATCAATGTCTGCCCCTCCTCTTCCCCTCATTAAGAAGGTGAAGACCACAATTAGGTCTGACCTCAGACTCCTCTAGGCTGAGAAAACCAGGTGACCTCAGCCAGTCCTCATAAGGATTCCCCTCCAGACCCTTCACCATCCTCATGGTCTCCTTTGAACACTCTCTAACAGGTAAATCTCTTTTTTATAATGTGGCTCAAAACTGCACACAGGAGCCAAGGTGAGGCTGCCCCAGTGCAGAGCAGAGAGGGACAATCCCCTTCCTTCCCCACATCATTCTGTGCCTGCTGCCCCCAGGACAGGGCTGGCTCTCCTGGCTGCCAGGGCACTGCTGGCTCAGGTTCAACTTGCCACGGACCAGGATCCCCAGATCCATTTCTGCAGCTGCTCTCCAGCCTCTTGTTCCCTCTTCTGTACACACATCCTCAGCCCAACTACAGAATCTGGTCCTTGCCCTTGTTAAACCTGTGTGGTTGGTGATTGCTCATCTCTCTAATTTGTCAGGGTGTCTCTGCAGGCCCTCCCTGCTCTGACAGCTTCTCACAATTTAGTGCGGTCAGCATACTTACTTAGTATTCCTTAGAGGTTGGGTTTATGTACCCAAAATCTAATATCTCTGCTTCAGGGAACGAACACATCTGCTTTTTCATATAGACTCTTAGGTCCGGAGCAAGTAACTGAGAAAATCTTAGTTTTTTCTCCAAGAGTTAATTAAAATATATACATAAACAATTATGATTTTTTTTTTGTGCCTAAAGTCCTGTGCAAGTGCCTTTATTGTTATAGGTTCTAGATTTTATGTTTTAAATCCCTTAAACTTTATATAAAAATTCTTGCTCCACATTTTGAAAAGTGGTGGTATTGACTCCTGAGAGTCAGAGTAGCTATAGCTGATTTGGATACAACACAGGAATTTCCCTCTAATCCTCACTTAGTTGGCACACCACCACAAAGGGACTGTCTTTGCTCCACCCTTCCCAAATTTCCCTCTTTTAGGCTTCATTTGACTTACTGAGGAAATGACAGCGAATTCTATTTTGTGGTACTTAATCCCCTCTAGGCAGTGATTAAGGAACATTAGGTATTTAACTCAGAGATATAAATCAAAGCCAGCTTCAAAGTTTGGGTTTAGATTTGTTCAATGCCTCTTGAAATTGCCTTTCTTGTTGGCAAGATTCATGAAGGTAACAGATTCTCAGCTGCTCTATTCTTGTGAAAAAAAACTGGAAGCTGTGAAAAATATAGGCATACTTTTAGAAATATAGGATGCAGTATTTTATTCAAATTCCTTTATCACTGGACCAAGGGTGGGGGGGGGGGGGGGGACAGGTTCTTTTGAACTGGAACTATATTTGAAGGAAAGCAAACAAAAAAATCCCGCCCAAGCATGTGGAAATACTGCTTGTAAGCTAGTCCTACAGATTTTGCTCAAAGCTTGTTTATTAAATTTTGGTGTCTAGTACCTGATTAATAATCCTCTGAACTACTTAATCTTGTTTAATGTGTGGTCTACTATCCCAGTTTCAAAAAACCCAAAACAACAAAACCCTGAAGTTTTCACAAACAGGAGAAAATAGAAAAGCACTGGTAAAAATTTACCATTCAGTACCAAAATTCATTACAATTCCAGGTGGCCTCAAGGGTCTTAGCAGGTAATTTGTTCTTAACTGGAAGAAACATTCCTCTTAGGCAGAGCTGAATTTTTGTTTGTTTGTTTGTTTGTTTGGGTTTTTGTCCTGGTTTTTGGTTTTATTTTTTGTGGAGAAAACTACATAAAGGACAGGCCTGGTGGAAGGCATTAATATTTTTCCTTCAGGGGAAACATAGGCATTCATAGGGAAAAACAGAAGAATGGTGCCTGCAAGAAGAGAAAGTTAAAATAAGATATATATATATATATATGGGATAAAGCTATGTCTGGTACGTTTAAATTAGACCCTGGCTTCCCTCAAGTCCATTGCACACTTCAGTGGATTTTCTTGGGGGCAAGTTTTCTCTTTAAATTTTTGTCACTTAAATTTATGCAGTCAAACTATGTTAAACAACTAATGAGTAGGATATTTAAGGAGTGATGGGAGCATTTTATGAAACAGAAATAGCTCTCAAAATTACCCTTACTTTTTTAAGCAAGCAGTAAATTCTTCATCAATACCATGTTATTTATACTTATCATTTTTACTCATATATCAAAAAATCATTAAATTTTACCTCTAGATTATTACTAATCTCTTGGTACTGAACATTAATGGATCTCATGAAAGAATCACTGCATTCTGTCCAGGTGCCTGATGGACTTTACCTTTCCTCTTTTTGACTTCTTGACTCTGTTATTCAAAAGGGTATTAGATGTCCAGAGCAAATAGTTGCAAGATCTGAAAGTGGTTTTCTGATTTGCAGTTGACTAATAATGAAGTTTTCTCTAAGTTCAATTTGTATCCAAGTGAAATGTAACTCAAATGCACCTAATTTCAAAAAGTACTGAAGATTGAAGTGCACGGTAATTGTACTAATTATTATTATAATAATATAGGGTTTTCTGATTCTGCTGTTTGCAGCAACTGTTTAAGGGACAAAATAATTTGTGTTTTTCAAGAAAATGTTGGTTACTGTAAGTATTTTATAAATTAGTTTTCATCTTGGTTGGAAAGAAGTATATAGATTTATTTCTAATGAGTAAAGAAATAATAATAGCGGACTAAATGTTACTTTAATTACCAATCCAATTAAACAATAACGTTAATAAAAAGAAAGGTAGGTTATTAGAGTTAAGACAGAATTTTTAATATCTAAGGAACATCTTGATAACCACCCTGCTGTTATAACACCCACATCTGCTCTGCTCCTTATCCCAGATAAGGTGTGTGTTTGAAAGAAGGGAAGATCTGCGTCCTCAAAAGTCACCTGGAGCAGGTCTTCCTCTCGCCTCTAAATTCGAGCGCCAGGGGAATCTGCACAGTTCCCCAAAGGTTTCTGCAGGCTGGAAGTTAGGGAATATCCCTTTCGGTGCTTTGATCCGTGCGGAAGGAGGAGCGGCACTAGATGGAGCTCGGCACAGGCGGGGAGCGCTCCGGCTGCGGCCCCTGCCCCGCGGCTGCCGCCCTCGAAACGGTGGGGAAAGAGCTTTGGGAAAGCGACTCGCGTGAAATGCACACTCGGTGGTGCGCATTTGTCAGATCATCCCTGTGTTTTAAAGCCGTTTTTCTGTCTGATAATAAATAGCTTCTTGTGGTTGCCTCAAAACTCCCCTTTTTATCTTAAAACACTGTCTTTTTTCTGCACTTAAGTATTAATTATTTCATTATTGCTTATTTTCAGTTTCTCTTTGAGTGATAAACCTATTATCTTGTCGACAGGTTGTTTCCCTCAGTTTTGGTTCCTGTGAGTAGTTTTGCCCCTGCCAACTTTTCACCCTGCCATCTTTCTTGGGGCCACATCTCCTGTGTCTCACTTCCATCAACACCTGCAGCTGAGCCCCCCCACCTCCCGCAAGCCTGATTTACGCTGAGCTGCATACCCCAGGGCAGAGACAGTGAAATGTTTCACACCCATGCTGCCGTGGCCCATCAGAGGGTCCCTGCCCTGTCTGGGCCATCCGTGGTCCCTCAGGTGTGCGTCTGTCCCTGCAGCTGCCACTTTCCTGACTGTCCCGAGCCTGTTTCACTGGTTTGGGAGACACCTGGAACCACCCTGCAGCCACACCAGCACTAGCTTGTGGCTGCTGTCTGGTGCAAGCAGCACCCCCAGCTCTCCCACTGCACCTCAGCCCCACCCCAAACACTCTTTTCTGGCTGAACTTTTGGATGCAAACAATATAGATTCAAACAGGATGTCTACAAGCAGCTCCTTAAAGAAATGCTGTGGTGTCAGTCAGCGCCAGCATCTCACATTAATCTAGTGAGACTGTACAAATCATAGAGAAAATGTTGGGTTTTACTTTACAAAGCACACAATGCCAACATGTGTTTTTAAGTAGAAGTTTATTTCTGCCTCTTAACTGATGAAAAGAGTACTACAGATACCTGCTGCTGACTAATGGGTAAATATTGTAATGTTAGTAGTTATTACCCTGTATTTTAACAGGTCTTTAGCTCAATGGTTTGTAGGACAAAACAGGCAGCAGCTCCATGTTGAAGGTCACCTGGTGGGGTCAGGCAGGTGAGCACAGATGGGGACACAAAATCAGATTTGTAACTTTTAACTTCATGGCTCTTTCCAAGCATGACTCCCATGATGACTTCCTCCTAAGTCTGAACAAATAAAAAAAGAATGGGAAGCCTAATTTAAAAACAGAGCCCTGATCTGCATAGGATTTTCCTTTAGTGGCAAGACTTACAAGGCTTCAGGAAACATAATCCAGATGCATGACTTCTCCTAACAGGTGACAAAGCCTTTGATGTCACTTATTACTTGGAATTAATTCTGAGATTGTAAGTATGTGTTTAAGTATGCAAGATGCATTCTACCCCACACAGCTAAAAAAAAAGAAAAATAAATGCCACCATACTGCTAGGTTTTTTTAGATCTTGTTTCCAAGTCTTCCTTCTAATTTGCATATTTATTTCTTAGTAGTTGCACTGGTATAATGCATCAGTCTCTCAACAGGCTGTGTGGGTTAATTCCTGCCAAACTGACACTAAAGCTACAAACTACCTATTCCTGTACTCTCACTGTCTGAAATTTCTCCTATTTTATAAAACATGCCATACGGGTAAAAATAAAAAAAAAAAAAAATAAAAAAAAAAAAAAGAAGAAGAAGACACAGACTATACAGTTAATTTTTTATTCATTTGAAACAGAAGGTAGATTTAGGCAGGTAGAATATGTGCACTACATAGGAAAGTCTTGCCGATTTCATCACCTTCCTAATGGCTTCCAGTTAAAACTGGAACAAAAACTAAACGCATATACAAAAAGTCTTGTCATACACACACACACACACACACAAAAAAAAAAAAAAAAAAAAAAAAAAAAAAAAAAAAAACCCACATTTTAAAATGTTTTTACTCAGCTAAGTGAACTTGATTATCATGGAAAATGTTTCATTTTTGGGGCTGGTAGACTGTCTGTACCTTTCAGCATTAAACTAATTGGCTTTGAGTAAAATTACTTTGAGAAAGAATGGTTATAAGAAATTGTTGAAATTGAGCTTCTGCTCAAAAATCTACGGTAGACCTCCCATGGTCAGACTGAGATTTGCTTAGTCAAATGATTTTTTTCAATGGTGTTAGAGAAACAAATCATATCAGAAATTCTGTCATAAAGGGAATGTTAAATCTGAGATACTGATTGGAATGAAAGACTGCCAATGCTGTAAGGCACAACTATCCCTGGATGTAATTGCTCTCATTTCTTACTAAATAGTTGTTAACCAACCTGAGGCAGCATTGCATTGGAGTTGATTCTGGTAAAAAATGGAATTCCCTTACATTGTCTGCTTGTCAGAAATAGACTTTTATCAGATTTTTCCAATTACTCAATATGAGTTTAAGTAAAAAAATATGTAAAATTGGACTTAAAATATAAATAAATCTCTAAGTTAGCTAATGAAAATCATTGAATCAGAGCAAGGACATTTTTGATATGTGACACTGTTGCTGGTATTAGCTAATAGAAATAAATTCTCAGCAATATAGATGAGGATATTGGTTTCGCTAATTTTTTTCATTTTAAAAATAATGATTAGCTACAAAAACTGAATAATAACACTACTGATTATCACGATAGTTGATACTTCGTGTTTGACTTGTATATCAAGGAAGCCACTTTGGATTTCCAGCGGCTGCATGACCATGGGTATTTTTGCCTACTGATATACCAGAGTAATGTAATTTCTTGCATTGAGTAAATAAAGAAGCAACAATCTGATATCAAGACAAGTTTTTAGCCTTTTGCTTGTGGCAGAAGGAAGTGGATTATTGGTTTACACAACCTAGAAGAAGAGATCTTTAAATTCCACAGTTTAAAAAAGTGTAAATTCTGATTGTGTATGTGGGGTTTTTAATGAAGTTTGCCCAATTTAGGAGCTGTAGGTTTCAGTTTGGAGAAACCTTTGAAGTTAAATTAAAGCAGCTAACTCTACATGAAGTTTTTATTTGAAATAAGAGAGGTGAAAAAAATTCACTCCCAAGCAAGTGGAGTAAATAGCTTCATCTAGAGAGATACAGTAAATAATAAATATTATGTGTAGAATGTAGGAATTCTACAACAAAAAGTCCTGTCAGCCTTGTGGAGATGAAGTAAACTTCTTAAAAACACATTAATTTTGAATTTTCAATGGAAAATGGAAAAAATAAAATACTTAGGTGCATAAATACAAATATAGTAAGAACTATCACTTATATATAAGAAAACATTAAAGAGAATATAAAATATTCAGGTCAGCTGTCCCCAGAATGAATTAATTCAGTGTTCAAAGATCTATATGATAGAATAACAGCAATAACAATAAAGTAGCAGTTCTTTGAGGCACATATGAAAAGGGCAAGAGGCAACACAAATGCTATAGCAGGCATGTGGACCAGAAAATTATGAAGCTGATTTTTTTTTTTAATGAGTGGTCAGAAATTAGAACAGTTCCTCTATAAAGATTTCATAACTTTCATCCATGAAAGTACACTAAACTCTACTGGACAAAACTGTCAGCAATCTCTGATTTTGAACTTAGCTGTGCTTTGACTTGGACCTGATATAGATGACCTCTAAAGGTTTATTCCAACTTAAATTAATCTCTAATTCTGTGATCTTTCTTAAATAAGGTAATTGGTTTTCTATACTTATTAAATGTGGTTTATTTAATTTCCCTGGACATATCAGACTTAAAGGGAGTGACATCAGAAGTTCTTTAAATGTGTTATTTGAACTATAATTTGGTTTATATATGTGAAATTCCCAGGGCAAAGTAGAAAAGAAGTGTCTGTACAGCTTTCCTAGGCTTTTAGCAATGAGGGGCATCATTCAACTGTGGGAGGTTTAGGGAGTATTATTTCAAGCTAAACTTAGATGGCATCATCTTTGCATTACCAGCACTTTTTCCCTCTCTACGAAAGACTTAATATGCATCAAGATATCCTGCAGTTTCTGGCTTGATCTTCGTTTTGCAGATTTTAGAGACATCCCATGCATTTTAGTATTTTTCTTGAATAGTTCTGCTTGTTTTGCTGTCAGATTTATTGGCTCCTTCTCAACTTGTATTATTTTAGGTTTTAATGATGATGCAGATTCCATTTTTTGCTGTTTGTTTATTTGTTTGCTTCTTCACTTGTTTGTTTATGAACCTGGAACCTCCTTATGTTTTGTCTGTATGGCTGTCTCAATCTGATATCATCTCCACAGCATCAGGAATAAATTTACAAGTGCAGTTTTTTAGCCACCAATATCTTGTATGTTTGATCACTGCAAACAGTTTAGCTCTGATGAATCCTTGCCATAGTACACTTAATTAGATGTTTTTATGCTTTTCAAATATGGTTTTATAACAACCCACTTTTACCATTTACTTATAAGTAATCAGGTAACTTTCTTCTAAGTTTTTAATCAAGCAATATTTCAGCAATTTATATGTCATTTTTCAAAGTGTTTATCCATTATGTAGTAGTACCAAGTAGAGATCTGACTTTTCAGGTTTTTTGAAAGGTCCTTTCAATGCTTTTAACGTCATTTCACACAAAACCATAGAGGGTGAATGCCAGAAATAAAAATCAACATGGTTACAATCACAGTCTTTTGAGAAGGACCTAAACTCATAATCAAGCAGTAAGTCATAGTGCTGCTGCTGTGGGTACATCACATTTCAGAACTGCAGGTGCATATCAGGGTTACACATTTAGCAATTACATTCTTTAATGCTGCTATTTATGGAGAACATTTAAACAGGTTGAAAAATAGATACATATTATGCCATTATTTCCAGTATTACTATCAGTATTATTTTCAAACATATGTCAACTGTAAAGTGGTGAGCTACCTTTTTTCTGCTTCTTCAGCTACTTTAGAGGCAGTGTCTCTCTTTTTAACAATATTATATGCTGATGTTTTGCTTTAACATTTGTGGATCAGAAAGATTATTCCTTTTTTAGAGGGCACACTTGCTGAAAGAGACAGAGCTCACAGTTCGATGTCATCTGGCTACCTTTGAGCCAGTAACCCAGAGCCCTTTAGAACTGGCTAAGAAAAACAAACATCTGGGGCATGATTCCTCTGACCTATTTTAGACAGCTACTTCAGGAGTTGAGATGAATCACATTTCTGAGAACATTTGTGCTCTCCACAGAATATAGAGAGGGGTAAACAACTAATCCAAGGGAAGATGTTGTAGGTTACTGAATTTGGTCTGATGAATCCTGATCTTAGCCCCCTGATTTTAGACCTGAAAATAGTAGTTTTATTATTATTATTATTTCTATTGTTTTTGATATAATTTTTGTTATTATTATAAACATCACCATCATCATTACTATAATTGTTTTTATACTGAATTTATATTTAAGGCAAGGGATTACTTAAAATACAGATGCTCAGAATTGTCATCTCAGTGATATACTCATGTATTTACCTGCCTAGAAAAACAAAAATGGGCATTATTCTCAAACTGTTTTGGTGGTTAGCAAAATCAAATATCTCATGGTATGCTGAAGTCACAATGTTCTAGCACCCATCCTGCTTGCACGTTTTTATATGTTTGGTTCTGGGTTTTTTTGATGTAACTTGAAAGGAGAATTTGGAGGTGATTCAGCTTTTGTGAATTTTCAGTGTAATTCAATGTTATTTCTAAGCTGACTGGGTAAATTTCAGTGAGTTTCCTTTTGTTGTAATATATGTTTAAAGTAGTATCTAGGTAAATCAACAGTAGGGGACTTCTGAAGATAATTTGTAATACTGTGAATTTTCAATTAAATATACTATAATAAATGTTAATTTTATCTTTATCTTTTACAATAATTTACTATTGAGCCCTCTTTGACAGAACAATTTACAAATGATGCTATTCCATAATTTTTAATTGTATTTAAATATAAATGTATTAATTTTCTGCATTCAACATAACCTTGAGTATCCTCTTTTCTTTCAGAAATTGCTCTTTTCAGGGAATGAAGGATTCTCATAGAAACATTTTTAGTCATGATTATTAGCTCAAGGCATATTTCATGGATTTAAAGTTTTATACAAACAATACAGTACTCAAGATCTATGAAAGATAATGTTTATAGCTAATGGTTAATATAGATAATAAATATATAATATAGTACATAAATCATTGGAGTCTTCTTTCAGGTCATATAAAAATTGTTTTCCAGTTCAAATGAAGCACTAAAAGAGTATAGAAGTACATTTTATTAATTTACAAATGAAGCTATGTGGGGAGAAAAAATATAGCCTGGTAATGATACTGCAGCTCTGGGTAGCTTAGGATTGCTTTAGGTTGTGAGAAGCAGTGCAGAACTACAGGATCTTGTCCTCTGAGATTGCCCTACTTAAATCTCCATTTTCTTCTGTTTGCTGCACAAAAGGGTACTTGTCATTAGTAACATAAAAGTAAAACAAAGCAAAATTAAGACTCCTTTCTGTGAAGAAATAGGTAAGAACTTTTATTAATTTCATAGAAGCCTTTGTTTAGCCACCAGTGTAGGAGGCATTTTGGATTCAGCTCAGGTTGATAGCAACTTGAGTGGCAGCTTAACATAAAGGTCAAAGCTATTTCATAAGGCATTTGAGAATTTCTATCTTCCATTTAAATATCATTTAAACATTTATCTTTTAAATATAAGAACAATTAAACAATTCATGATCACTATCACAGGATATTGTTATCATTAGGTAAAAGCATTTGTCCTCTAAAACATTTGTTGCAAATTAAGTAGATGCTTCAGTATTCATTTTAGAAATCAAATATTTCATTGGTTTGGGAAGCATGAAAAAAAAAACAACTGGATGATCATATTGATCTTTCCATTTCTTAAATATATTTATCTGCTTCTAATTAATGGAATAACATAAGAATACTTAAAGAAAAATAAATAGAATAGTATAACAAAAAACATCATAAAAATGCTGACAGATGCCTTCTATGAGTGAAAAATCAGATTTGGAGTTGAATTTGGTAGGCAATTCTGTAAATTCCCTCTGTCATCAAAATTACTTTGGGTAATTTATGCTTTGACAGTAAAAATATTAAATAAAACAGTAAAAAACCACCTAGAATTTCCTCCTACTTGTAAGATGACATTTATGTATTCTTTTACTTTCAATCTTTTTTGTTTTAATGGATTTAAGTGCCGACAGCATTAATATTTGAGTTGTAGGTTCCTCAAACCTACTTGGCAGCATGTAGATCTAACAGACTCCAATTCTTTTATTTACATAGCTGAACATTTTTTCTATATGAGAAAAAATTACTTAGAAAAATATTTGAATGAAAATATGTCTGTATACAATCTTCAGGGAAATATACAGATATACTAGGCCCATGTACAGTGCTATATTTCTTAAATTTATCTGTTTATTTGGGGGAAAATCTTTCTCTCACAGTGCTCCCATGAACCAAGTAGCTCCATCCTCAATGGAGAAGAAAATAAAGTCTGAAATTTCACAGGAGCCAGAGCTACAGAAACTGTGGTGCTGCTTCATGAAAATATTATGAAATGGATTCTAGTGAAGGTAATCATGATGCTATGTTTGGTATTAGACGTTTTCACTTAGTACTCTCTTGCAGTCTTAAAAAAAAAGATAAGTGAGAGTGGAGGAAAAATGTGCTGCATAAAAGATGTGTGTTGAGAGAACAAACATTCTCATCTAGTGTTCTGATTCTGTGAACACAGACATTGTGGTCTGGTTTTTCTTTGGAGGGAATTTCACTGTTTTATTGTTTAGGGGCATGTTTGTTTTCTAGGGTAGTAAAACAAGTATAAGCATTTCGGCTGTGTGTTAGTGTTTGTCACAAACCTTCAGTTTTATGAGAGGATCTGACATCAAATGGGAGCACTGTAAATTAATCTGAGGTGTATTCTCTGCTTCTTTTCAGTCATCTCTCTGAACCTAAGGCAAACAGATGGCTGAGGATTTCTCTGAAAGATTAAGTGCTTCGATATGAACATCTCTCAGGATGTAATTTACATGCTACTTGAAGCTTGACTTTTTTCCTGTTGATTGGTTTTTCTCCTTCCCAAAAATATTAAAGCATAAAGTAACAAAAGCCTTAAGACATAACAGTAACATTTACATCACAAGCTACTTGTTCTTACTGTGACATTAAGTTTATTTACTTATTATACAAGCACTCATCATAGTTCTTCTCAGTATATTTTTTTCATCAATTCAAAGAAATAATATAATATTATGATTCCTTAATTTTTAATGCACCTAAGTATGTTTATATGGGTTATAAAAGCCTTAGGGATAGTAGTAGGCTTTTGATAGATTATGCTCTTTATGGCTACTAGCCAGCTGATCAGAGTTCTGATTCCAGCAATAATGAAAGTTCTTGACTACCATGATCCTGCATTTTTCTCAGTATAGCTACAGACACAGCGGGTGACAGAAGTTGCATAGTCTCTCTTGCAGCATTACCAGAGAGCACTCTTCCCTCCTAAAACACAAAGGGAAGACAGAGAGACTGGAGGCTCTTTTATTTTTCCGTGAAAAAGGAAAGCTGAGATATTCCTATTCCTTTTCTAGAGGATTTGATTAATAAGGTGCTATTTTCCTTTGATAGTGTAAAAACCTTTCCAAAAATTGATTTACTCATCCAAATTTAATTCTTTGAATATGCTTAATCTAAAAATTGGCTTACTATGTTGATTTTGTTAGCATAAATCAGTATTTAAGTGACTAAAATATGTATGCTTTAACCCCTTTAAGTTATTCCTGAGGTGGGACATCCAATAAGAACTCAGAATCACAGAACTGGTCTGTACTTTACTCAGTAATGCTGTTCACTCAGTAATGCTCATGACAACTTTACCTGCCATACTGTATCGTCTTTTGTCTTTCCTTCACGGAAACATTTTTTTTCTCCTGGAGAAATTACTGCTAAACACACGTATTTACTTAGGATCTTCCTGGGTAGCTGGTTCTAACACAGAAAAACCACCACGAAATAACATTTCACAGTTAGGATATCCAACAAACTTCCAGCAACATTCTCTTTTATTTTTAATAAAACAGTCCATGTTTCTTCCACTTTGGGAAAACAAACAAACAAACAAACAAAAAACCATCAGGGATAATCCATCTGCATTGAAAAGTGGAAAATACTCTACAAGTTGTTCTGGTTTATGTGGTAGTAAAATGTTTGTCTTATCAAGATTGTGTTGTTGACATCCTCTGATCCACTAAAGCCTCAGATCTTGGTCTGCTGCCTGTTTGGTCATTCTTCATCCTGTGTTTCATTAATGGATGGGCTTGCTCAAATAAGTAAACTGCACTATTTACCTACAGAATTACATAACTATCAAGATAATTTTTTTAACTTTTCTATGTAATAAAGTTAGACTTCAATATTTTCCTGCAGTATATCCATAGTCTCCCCCAGACCAAAGTAATCTAAATTATAATAAGAAAACAATAAAAGCTAACAAGTTTTTTTTTTCCATCGTCTCAAGATAGATTCCCATGCAGTATACCTTGACATGTTTTTCATTATTTGCCAATGAATTACGTATAACTGTTCTGCAGCCATGGCTATCTATCTAATTTTACATTCAACTACAGCACTTTTATTTGTGTTGTTTTCCTTCCTACCTTATGAGTTTTAATGGACTCAAAATAGAACATCTACTTCTTCCCCTCAACTGGAAGGCCTATTATTGTAATAGAAGACAATTACGTTGTTCTGATATGTGCCATATTCTACTTGTACTTCTTATGTCATTATTTCCTAGGTCATTAAAATACTTTGATTATCACTCCAGTGATTTTCTGATTAGCAAAAAGAAGATGCAAGAACTAGAAAAATAGGAAAGTAGATAAAAACTGGTGTGAATTGCAGAATGTTTACTGAATAAACTTGACTGTAGAGATATTCAGAGGCGCTCAAGAACGTCAATTGTTCAGCCATCTAAATTTTCTAAGTAGACAGGTTGAAGCTGAAACATTTGCATGTGGAAAAGATTTTCCTCAGGGAGTTGTTAGTGCCAAAAAAAAAAAATATTGATTCTGGTTTCATTTACATCAGTACTTCAGTGAAGTAAACAGAGAAAAGCATATAAAAATGGGGTCTATGCTGTCATTATGGAGAATCATCAAATTCCCTTTTGTCTTGTACATCTGCAAGTATGCTCCCATTGAAATAACTGTAAAATAACATAAGGAAGATCTGTGTTTTCTAAAAATTATCTATTGATGATCTCCTGGATTTACATTTTGGATGGATTTTTTATTTTTCATAAATATTTTTAATGAAATTTTTTAATAAGCATATATTCCTCTTTACAGGTACAAATGATGGTACTTAGATTGTTTTGGAAAAGGGGTGAGGGATCTTGTGGGGGTGGAGGAGCTGTAGACAAAATGTTGCTTTGTCATTAATTGTGATAATCATGTCTTCCCAAATGTTCACAATGCTTTTAGCTTGTAAAAACTCAGCTGAGAATTTAACTTCCCTGTTGAAGCAGAGTTAGCTGTTAGTAATGAGATTATTCTGATTATTCTCCCTGTTCTTTGGCTGTGCTAAGCCCAAACAGTGCATTCAACTTTAATTCTAAGCCATTCTTGTCAAAACAATGTAGTTTGGAAATTAACAATCAGGTGAAAATATCTTGCTACAGTAATTCCTTCAGGCTTCTCTTGCCTGCCTCAACTTCATCCTATCTGAAAAATGATGTATCATCACCTTGGCATAGATTTCAGATGCTGTGTTCCCAAAAATGAATGCAGCATTTGGATTCATTTTGCCTGTTACTCTTGGTTTACTTTCTTTAATTTTAAATCCTTTTATTTACTTCTGAAAGCTCCATTTCTTCCTCTCCATCATAAGCAATAATGAATGCATTCATATCTTCTTTTCCATAAACAAAGAAGTGTGTATCAACATTATCAGTGCATAAATGGTTCAAAGGTGCTGAAATTCATGCCAGATGCTTTAGTGACTCAGTACCAAATGGTGAAATGTCTGAAAGCTTAACAAGATATTCATTTTTCTGCTGGAAATGTCTTTTTACAAAGGCTTTTTTCTGTTAAGAGACATCATTGATCACAGTTCCTCAATATGCAGAATCAATGAGCTGAGCAGTCTGCTTACAAAACAGAGCAATTTTCTTTTGCTTCTTGTATTAAACCATGACTTTTTATAACTGTCAGTTTTTGAGAGAAATTTAAATAAGATATCTTTCAGAAAAAAATTCATAAGAAAATGGTGTTAATATGTGGTTTGTTGCAGTTTTCTCCAGCTATAAAAGCAAGTGTTAGTTTGGACTCTGTGATTTTTTTTATATTCCTTAAAGCTTGATTAAAAACAAAATCAGTTATTGTTTGGGAAGAGAAAAGGATTTGAAAGTTGTTAAATAATAACTTAAAAGACATTTAAGCATCATTCAGTCTGATTGGAGGTTTGGTCAGTGCCTCAGCCTCATACCTGCATCTTCTGACTCATTTTTATTTCACTTTCTACATGATGGTGACTTATTTCAACCAAATTAATTCAGTAAATAGAGAACAATTGTGAATTGTAAAATTAACAACCATTCTTTTCCCTGTCTCATCTAGTTTGCCCTCTGATATATTAAACACAGTCATATTTCAAATGGATTCATTTCCTGAGACACAACATTGAATATCACACTGAAGATTATTTTTGCAAACGTTCTATAACTCCTACATGTCTCTCCCTTGATAGGGGAGGTTAGTCTTTTAAAGTCTTTGTTAAGTAAAGAAATGAGCTAGACTCACGATTGATCTCTTTCTCTTGTGGTTTATTCTTTTCTTATCTACAATTTCTGCATGCCAGGCTTTACACCAGCCCAGCGTGAACCTGGAAAAACCTCTCTAGCCTCTAACACACAGATTCAAGGTTCCCTTAAAGATAATTTGCCCAATTATCACCAAGAACATACATTATTTCTACTTTTCTACCAATTACTAACTAAACTTCTATTCATGTAACGCTGCACTGCGGCAAATCCTAACCAATCATTTAGTGACCCAAAACACTGCAGAATATGGAGTACATGAAGAAGAAGGAAGAAGCCTAAAAATCACAAGGTTCCTCCATCTTGTCTTCATTTACTTATCATGCTAACAATCCCAAAAATCTACATTTCTTACCCTGTGATAAATTACTTATTTTGCTATTATCTAATTTACATTAATGAAAATTCTGTCTCACCTCAAAGCCTAGGAAACCTCTTCCATGGACAGAGGTTAAAAGCAGTATTTTTCAGAAGGTTTGGATCTTTAAAACAAGCAGAAAAATATTTTCTGCACTCCAGATTCCAACAATTTTTATTATCCAATATACTGATTGTTTAAGCTGTTTTAGTGTCCCTTAGGACACCTGGATAGTTGAGGCTGATTTCTACTTGATCGCTAGTGGTGAGCTGCATGCTGTCTTGATTTCAATGTATTTTCATTTTAAGGATTTTTCGATGTGTGAAACTGATCACTAAAGTAAAAATGAAGCAAGTTGAAAACACAGAGATTTTCTTTTTAAAAACTGATGAAATTAAATGCCATAAGGACATTGACATTTTCTCTTTAACATGTGGATACCCAAAGAAGTTATTGTACATTCTACATTAAAAAAGAAATTTATAACTTTTTAATCCATTTATTCTGTAGATAATATTTTCAGTTCCCATGCTAAAAGGGGGAAGAAAAGTGGGTAGAGTCCCATTTCTAAGCAGAAACACTTAGCTGTCAGGCATTACCACAATGATGCATTGTTTGAATATAAATGTTATGAGGAACTGTGGATCAAACAAAAGTTTTCCATGTATTGACATTTTTTCTTGTAAAATTTAATGAAAATGTAATCCTCTGCATTAACAGCTTGATATAAAACTCATTAAAACAGATGGAAACATATCCATTCATTTAACAAGTCTTTAGAGCAAGCATTTAAGTAGCTTTTAATGCTTTTCACTCCAGCCTGATGAGTATTATCTTTGTTATACAGATGATGTGAAGTCTTCAAAAAGTTAAATGTTTATCCCAAGGCCACAAAAATGAAACACTTGGAAACCCAAAAACTTAAATATTAATAGTTCTCTGTCTGTACTTCATATTAAAGTTTGTTTTTATCTAAATAAATTAACTGTTAAGGGTAATTTTTTTTTAAAAGGCAGTACATATTAAAATATTTCTTGACTTTTACATCATTAAAATTGCCATCTGAACACTTTTTATTTACAACAAAGAATCTATGTGGTTTTAAAGAGACTGTAGTCAAAAAATCATTATATAATGTTATGCATCAAAGTGAATAAGATTTCTGTGTAGGAAATATTCATATATTGATAAAAAATAATATCATTAGAGTGGTAATAACCAAAATAATATTTTCCTTTCTTTTTCTTAGTTCTTTCTGAGATGTGGTGATAATAGTAACATTTTCAGTGGTGTTTTGACTGGATTGCTTAAGTTAATTGTTAAACTAGAGAGGTATGCAAATAACATTATATCTGCAGAAAAATTAGCATCCAAAGTTAATCATACAAAGTGTTGTGAGAAGAGAGGAGAAAGGCAATATAGAAACCAAGTACCATAAGACAGTGACAAAAAAAGAATAGTGCAAAACTGATGAAAAACACAGGAAGATTAGAAATCATGAACTAGTTAGTATTTAGCAGGGAGTCATCTAGGCAACCAGTTGTAATGGGCTTAGATGAAAATTATCCATGAACTTACACAGGAATTAAATACACAAGTTCTTGATGTAATTCTTAAAATGTTCCAAATGTTCCCCTGCAAGTTATCAGTGGAGTATTAATTATTATTGCAATGTTATTAAATCTTGAACAAGGTGATACTGGAGTTTTGGAAGAAAAGATTCCTTCTCCTGTGTGCAGCACAGCTTCTACTGGGGGGCTTTCATTCAATCTAATGTGAACATGAACACTCCTGGGGCACTTCCTTAAAGCAAGGGAAGAAGAAGAGGCCTCTTCCCATTCCTCATCATTGCTCAAGCAAAGCCTCCATGGGCAAGAGGCACCGTGGGTGTCAAAGGAAGGAAGAGGGTCAGGCCTTACCATATGGAGTTGAGGGCCAGAATACAAATCCTGGCAACCACAGAATTAAAGAATCATTGAATGGTTTGGGTTGAGAGAGACTTTAAGATCATCCAGTTCCTTCTCCCTTTCCATGGGCAGGGGCACTTTCCACTAACCAAATAGCTCCAAGCACCATCCAACCTGACTTAGAACACTTCCAGGGATGGTCATTCATAACTTTGGCCAGAAAAGTTCTCTTTTCCAGAAAAAAACATCATGCAGTTTACACCAACTGTTTAAATACGCTTAAAGCCTTGAGCTAGCAAACATTTGGAAAGACGTGTTCAGTCTCAAGGCTGAAGGTGTGTCCTGTGTGAACATGGAATATGGAAGGATGGAAATATGATCTTGAGAATAGTCCATTCATATGAACCAAAGATCAAAATACAAATGCTTTAAGAGAAACTGTAGAACCATTGGAAAGGAAGAGAGGAGGTTAAAAAAAAAGTGGCAGAATTTAACCATTCTCAAGAAAATTGGAAGTAGTTTGAGCCATATGCCTGGTTTTATTTTGCACCAATTAAAATTTTAATCTCAACCTAACCATGGAATATGTCGAGGTACATTGCCACAGCTATAGTCAAAGTAATAACTGTGGAATTTAGAAGTCAGTTTGAAAGTATGCTTGTAAGTCAAGAGAAATTTATTTGAAAATGAGTGGTACTCACACTGCAGATCTATGTAGCTTAACATTAGGTCATTTCTCACATTGCCCTCCTGACTTCCAGCATCTGTAGGGAAAATCCAGCTCCTCTGTAAATTGTATTGGTTTTAAAAGACCAAAATATAATCTGTTTCATTTTTCATTCCATTTAGGTGCCCAAGAAAATATATTTGACTTTTCCAAAAACACATACTGCAGAGCTGAGCTTTCAAAAGGAGGTCCAGAAAGTCCCAAGAATCCCAGACAGAAGCATAAATCAATACATTTAGTATAATTTTACTAACCTACTGCCACCAATTTATGTTCAGATTCCCCTTGTCAGTGCCTTGACAAGAAACAGCCAAAAACTCATTGCCAAAGAACTGTCTGAAGAGGAATGAGATGGCAAAAAATTCTCCACTCAGTTTACTCTTGTCCTTCACCATCTTCATACAGTACAATGTGTTCACGCCACAAAAATCTAAAAGAATGTATATTCCTGGGTTAAATGATACATAAAAAAATATTTTCACAACTGATTTGCACTGAACTTTAAATCTAAATGTCGGGTTATGTTTTGAGGGCTTTCCATCCTAAGAAAAAAACTTCAAAGTTCAGAGGATTTTGTAGAGCAGAAAGACTGGGTTTAAAATCTAAGGTCTGATCCAAAAGCTGAATAGAACTTCTTAAATGAAATCCTGGTTTGGTTTTTTTTGCTAGTAATTGTTCATATTTTCTATACAATTTCTATAATAGAAAGAAGTTATCCTGGGTCCAGAGAGTAGGGAAAAAAAAAAAAAAAAGGACTTGGATTTTAAATAGCATTATTTAGAATAGAGGAAAAATGAATTCAGACTTTTGGAGATCTTTAATACTCATCTCAAGTCAATATTTGCAAGCAAACAAAATTTTTTCTATCATATTATGATGCATTTGTGTTGTGATTGTTGGAGGGATTTTTTTTTTTTTTTTTTTTTTTGTGCGTGTGTGTGGTGTTTTGCAGTGNGCGTGTGTGTGGTGTTCTGCAGTGCTTTTGGGTTTGGGGGGTGGCAGGGGAGCTGGTGGGTTTTTTGTTTGTTTGGAGTCTTTTGGGGTCTTGTTTTAGTTTTTTTCCCTCAGGATCATTTTTAATTCTAACCTTTTTACCCATCTCTGTATTTTTTAACTTTATTTCCAGTCTCTGCCATCATTTATAATTATTGCTACCGTCAGCCCAAAGGTGGTTTACATTTCTGCACTAAGAATTATTAGGAGAAAATTAACAGCTAATACTTATTGAAGAGGGAGAAGATATGTCCCTGAGGGCTGAGACATCTTTTGATTTATTCACCTGCATCTTAACTCTAGAAGTAGTAGTTTTGTTTGACATTGCTCGAGAGAGTCCTGTGCAAACGCAGGCTCACCACAAGCAAAGCATAGACTGTGGCCCCAGAGTTTCCTTGTTCCAGTCACTTCTTACAGCAGTTCCCAAGCCCTGCTTTACAGAGATAGGGTGCTGGATGGCTGGGAGAAGGACTGACATAGGGCATAGCTTTCTGTGCTTCCTTGCTACACAAATGGTAAAATAAGGAAAGAGTTATTAAACTGATTGGCTGCTTTTTCTTATTTTCTGTTTAAGCCACTATCCCAGGAAACTGTCTGGTTGTCATTTAAAACTGACATTTTATTTTCTGTTGAAGTGAATCCAGACACTCTCTGATAAGTGCTCAAATAATGAATACAATACAAAATTTTCAGATCAGTTTTGCAGAGACATTCCTGGGCTACTGAAGGTCCTGATCATTTTTTGGCATGCTGCATACTTAGCTATTCTCCTTTCCCTTGTCCTGCATATATAGTTCTTCACCATATCTACTAAATCACCCATTGTATTTTTTGGAGTCACAGGAATTCTGCTACTATGAATGTCATATTGGGCCTGTTTTGAAAGTGTTTTCCGACACCATCCTTACAAGGCTTGTGTACAGAGATTTCTTGCAGTGGATGTATTCAGCATGGAAGAAAGCAATCTCCTTGCCTCACTATTGCATCTGTAGTTCCCTTTAGCAGTTTAATTCTGGATATCATGAGTGAGGAGCCTGTGCAGTGACTTTACTACACTGTGTTGGCCAGGTTATCTGTGAATTTAAAAAGTAGGCTTCAGTTAATATTCTTGAACCAAGAGAAGTAAATCACTTGATCAGAGATATACAAAAGAGTAACATAAATCATTTAATACAAAAAGCCTTACAGTACCAACAAACCAGCACAGTTGTGAAGAGGAAAATAATTTTCCCCTTAAAAAATCCCCACCAAAACACACACAAACAGACAAGACCCTGCTTGATAATCTTTATGATGTAAATACATAGATATTCTTTGATTATATTACATTGGCAGGACTGGATATAGTAGTCTTCTTACCTGAAACTTGAAATTCAAAAGATATGAAAAAAGAGGACGAATTTTTTGAACTTCAGAGTTTCTAAGCCCTGAGCTATATTTTTTTTTCTCATTTTCTGTAAGAAAACTTACTGTAGTTGAGACTAGAGAGCAGAACATATGTTCCTTTTGTCTTCAGTATGGCCAGGATTTCTTTCTGTGTTTGTGAATAAAATAAAAAGCTACAGTCTTTATCAACTTGTTTTCCTATTTATATTTCCGATGCCTTATGGTAAGAATTCCCTACAGGTGGAGTGTGATGGTCAGTGCATTCTGCCCTGAAACCTCTCCAAATAGCCTGGAAAGAGTGAGGGAGCCTGGGGAGTGGAATATCATGCATGACAAGTCCAGCAGCTGCTCAGAGCTGTACTGGGCAGAAGCAGGGCTGCTCAGGGAGATCTGTCTCCTGCCATCCTTTCTAACAAAGAAAATCGTGTCTGGGGTATCAAAACAGTTTGGCAAACATTGCCTGTACTACCTGGACTAATTAATGAGTTCTACTAACATGCATTAAAACATATAGCCATGACTTTTTTTTTCCGTACAGTCAAGGATCTCTTCTCCTTTAAAAGAAAGTTTAGTGTGTTATTATTTTGTTACTCTTGTGGGAATGTCTCAGAATGCAAATCTTTCAGATACCACGTAGAAAACTTGATGTCTTTTTAGAAAGTTTTCTTGACCTCTTCTTATCCAGAATTGGAAGATTTGGGTCAACAAATCTTGACATCTGCATTCAGGTTCTAGTCCTTAGGGATCTGAAGACTTTTGAATAATTGAGTTCCCACTCTTCATCTCCTCCAGTGGGAAAACACCAGGAAGAAAACATTTCTGAGTACATACAAATTGGAAAGAAAAGATAACAATTGAAACATAGACTGTTAGTAAAAAATTACCCAGTCAGGCCTTTGTCACCCCACAACAAGCTTGAGATTTTGCAGTTCCAAATTGTCTTAGCTTATTTACAAAACTGAGCTAAAGATCCACTGGTATGAACACATACATCTTCCTGTATGTGAATACTTACACCGTTGCAGAAAAGCAGGAGTATCTAGTGCAAGTAAAGGGATATTTCTTCAAAATAATATAATTTAAAATATTTTAAACAAAATTTCAATATGTATCATTCTCAAAAAGTGCTGATTAAGTGCAAAAGTTGATTATGTATGACTATATTAATAAATCCAAGTAAGAAAACTGCTACTAACACACATTAAAATGCCCAACAGTTGTAATAATCTAAAACACAGAGAATTTGCAAAAAACTTCTTAATCGTAATTAAAACTGGTCATAACTTATAAAAGATAATATTTGGTTTTCATCTAGATTTTTATTAATTTATTGTTTTTCTTGATTCCTGAATCAGTTGCCAAACAATTTTAATTGTCCATGCAAGTGCTCTGGTTCCAATAGTTCCGAAGTTCAGTAAATTTTTATCACAATTGCCCATAGCTGGGAGGACAAATCAGATAAGGATTGATAGCAATACCAGGATTTTTTCTTTGTGCTCTTGTGCTCTGATGTCTGTTTTGTCATAGAGATTAAAATTACTGAAAACAAAGTCTGAAATCAAGACACTTATGAGCATAGTAGGAAGAAGAGCAGCAAACTGTAAAGCTCATTTATTTTCTTAGTTATGCAAGTCTCATTTTCTGTGAAGCTCTTATATTCTTCTGATGGGCAATTTAGAAAATTCTCAGATCATTTGTCATCACTAATTGAGTGCATTTAATTTATTTGGGCAGATAGGAAATGTGAATGTGGGAACTGCATATTTTTAAAACAGTCAAGACCCAAGACAAAGAAGAGGGAGAAAAAGAGACCTAAATTTTCCCATGCCAGCCTGAGATTTTGGTCTGTCAATTAACCTCTTTGTTTTAATTTGTTTTAAATCAGGAATAATTATATTTCTGTAATCTTGAAGGATTCTGAGATTCTAAATTTAGTGGTGTTCATAAAGCCTTTGAGAGGCTTCACTGGTAGATGTTCTAAATTAGCACTATGTACTTACAAATATCCTCTAATTTTCTTAAAGGTTGATAATTCCTGGCAGTATTAACTCAATACTTTCAAGGGAGAAATGACTAATAAATTTTCTAATATTGTAGAAGTACACAAAAATTAAGAAGTCCTGCTTAGCACAAATTATTTAATGCTTAAGTTTTCAATGCTGTGTATAGATACATTTGTCATATTATGATTATCTAATTTAAATTTCAAAAGTATTGTGTATGAAAGAACATAAGGCATAATATGGAAAATATAGAAAATTGACTGTACCGTTCATGGAATTATAGGAACCAGGTGACAGATGGTATTTTCTCTTTTCCTTCCCATCACAACCCCAGATGTTGATTCCAGGAAAAAAAACAAACAAAAAAACCCACAAATAAAAATCCCAAAGCAACAAAAAGAAACATATAAAACCCCAAACAAACAAACAAACAAACAAACAAACAAACAAACAAAAGACCAACCAAGCAAAACTTAAAGAAAAAAATCAAACAAAAACAAAATTCAACAAAAACAAGCAAAAAAAGCCCTATAGTTATAGCCCAAACTTAAAGCAACGTCACCATTCTGAAAACCTCCTGCAGCAATGATTGAACAGTTCCTGCCACATGTGGTTTACTGCAAACTCACTTTTCCTCATTATTTAGACTCTACAAGTCAGCTTTGTTTTGTAGCCTTTTCATCTTCTCACAGTGTCTTATTTCTTTTGCTTTTTTTCAGCTGACTGGTAGTCTCTCCTAAATAAAATCCCTCACAGCTATCCAGTAATGGATAATTGGTACATAAAGGAACTACAGATGAGGGGGTTTTTTATGCCATTCTTAGCTTTCCATGTCTTTCTTTTGACTTTTTCCCTCCTTTGTACCTTGAAAATTAACATTAGTTGTGGTTTCTACGGTGAGCTCACCAGAGATTGCAAATTTGATAAAAAGAAAGGTGGAGTGACTTCTTTTTCAATAATATGTATTTAAAATGTAGCAAATGCTCCTGAAAAGACCAGAACTAGCTGGAAAACCATTTAATCTAAGAGAATATTCTGAGCAAAGAACAAATTAGGCTTGTAAATGGAGAGATTTAGGAAAGATGAACAGAAGTGTCTGCATTTGTGTGGTATGGCAGCATCTCCTCTGATGAGGTGTAAAAATATGGGAGAGAAAGGGAAAACACAGATTTGGAGCAAAGAGAGGTAGCCCAGACTTCTCATAGGAAGTGTCATTCAAGGAGGTGGGGAGGTCCTCTAACCTTGAAATCTGAAGTTTGTTTCTGAAAGGTATTGTGGGGGGGTAGAGTGAATCTAGATAATTATCTTTGCTTCTACAGTTGAGATAGTACACTTGAAGAAATCATAAATATCATCTAAACCAAGATGCTGGATGCTAGGATTAGACAGGGCACATTTTCTTCTATTATACTTTTCTTCTGTAACACCCTGTCCAGCTGGTAAAGGGCAATAAAGAAATTGACATAAATTTGCTAAAATAAAAGCTCTTATTTTCATTTTAAGCTTGATTATAATATAAAGCTGATTCAGTTAATAACGTACTTTTATATTGTTCTTATTTCTCCTGAAGAAAAATATCTAAATAATTGTATGTTAGCAAATAAGTCATTGCAATGTCTAAATTCAAGCAGTTCTAAAGTCTCAGGTCTCATGTATTTCTAATTCATCTGTAGAAGCCAGGTTGGTGCCTGACCCCCATAGTGTATTGAAGCCTACTCCTTTATTTATGAGTGGTTGTGCCAAGAAACAGATAACAAAAGGAAAACCTATGACTCAAGCAGAGCATGTTTGCTTTTCAGAGTAATAAATAATTGGGATGATTTCAGAAGAGAGCAGCAGTGTCCATCGAGTCCTCTCCATGATAGTTGAAAATTACCTCCTGAGTTTATAGCAATTTCCTTCACTTGTCAATGATCAGCATGTAAACCAGTTTCCTTGGCACTTGTGTATACACAGGTTATTCTGAATAATCATGTGGCAAAAAAAAAATGAAATTAACATCATAATTAGCAAGAAAAGGTCATTTGACTTGCAGATAGTAGAATTCTCCTCACTTTTTTTTAAAATGTCAACCGTATGTTGTTTCAAAAGAATTATACTTTTCAATAAATAAATTATCTCCATTGCAGTCTCATCTAATTAATAAAATGAAAACCTCACAGAGAAGTGTTGCCTTCTGGAGGTTGACCTGGAACAGAGACTAGACAGAACAAGAGGAAAAAGTAGATATTTATTGAAAGCCCTTAATGGATACACCTGGGCTGTGCAAGAGTCCGGCTGGACCACACCCAAGATGCCCCAAAATGGTCACCAAACGGACGTCCGATCACGAGGTCCCACACTTTTATAAGTTCTGGTCAATCAGCATATTAGAATCAATTGTCCAACCACAGCTTCAGGTCATGAAGCTCCATCCTGGTTTTTCCTTCTCACTTCACCACTGTTTTCGTTCTTGGGCCTGAAAGTTGTCCTTGGTATTGAGTTGGAGAAGGAATTGTTTTGTCTATCTACTCCGTGGAGACAACTCAGTAGCATTTAATATGAAACTTAAAACAGCACAGAATCTAAAAAATATAAAAGCTAAAACCTAAGGCATCAGAAGGAACAGAAAAATATCATCTGAGAATGGGCTTTCTTCTTCCTAGAGAAGATAAAAAAAAGTCATATTTGACTCCAGGTGTTTTATTTCCAGAAAGGAGTTCAGAACCTTTAACAACTAGGTTATTAAAAAAAAAAATAATTGGAAGATAGGATGTTAAGAACATAGTAAAAGAGTTTGTTATTTTGGTGGTTTTGGGGTTTTTTTTAGCACAGTTTTCACAGACTCTTTTTGAATATTGCAGTTTTCCAAGAAGAAGCCTTGCACCTTTTGCCTGAAGCCCACTGAAGGACAATAAAAACTGCCTATAAATTGTTTGTCAGATTGCATGAAAACCATGTTGTTTTTCCAAAAACCCTCCACCTTTTTTCATGTGACATAAATAGCAAAAAAAAAAAATTATCTGCATATTTTTCACAATATTTTAGTAGAACCCTTAAATACTCTAATATTGGTGTGGGGCAAAAAAAATCCAAGTGTCTAAATCTTTCTACCAATACATTCAGATTCCCATTTAACTATCCAACCTCTTTTCAGAAAAACAATCAACATTTTACTTAGCACAATGTTATAACTTAATTGTTCTAAATGTTTTGTTTTAATAATGTAGTAGTTTTTCATACTCTTTGTAAAACAATTATTTTAATTTTTCTGTTGCTTTCATAAAGTTTTAGGTACTTCTTAAAATCATAATTAAACATCAGCTAAGGCATTTTGTACTTCAATATCCCATTATTGCTGAAACTACTGAGTGAAGAAGATGGAAACACCTAGGATGTGTTTAAAAGTGAAAAGTATATAGATCTGCTAGGCTGGTGAGTAACAGAAAAGGTTGCTTAGGAGCACCGATAAATATTTGTAGAGAAAAATATGTGTAGTATTAACATCATTTGGAGGATAAGATAGTTTAGACAGACAAAACAGAATTACTTTTTTAAATTCACATTTTATTATGTGATCCGGTAAGTATTCATCTTAATTGTAAAATGTTAAAAAATGTCCAAGAGGAAATAATCTTACTGCTGAATTTAAGTTACAAATTCAGCCAAGCATAGTGGGCAGTGAGATTCATATACTTCTTCCTCTGCATGTGAAAGGCCTTTCTAATCTCTATAATCTTTCTCTGTTTATTAATATAATATTTGATTTTGGAACTCTTCATTTCAATGCTGTCAGTATAAATATCCTATTCTTTATTCTAGCAGAGGAAATGGAGTTTGTCCCTTACTCTGAACAGAGAGACATGGTCATACCTTTACCCTTAACTGATCTCATATATAATCTACCCAACACACAACCCAGGTGCATTAGTAGAATCAATCATGCAGTTCACCAAGGGGAAGGGCAAAGTCCTGCACCTGGGGAGGAACATCCACCTTAAGTACTGGTGCTTGCTGGGGCCAATCAGAGGTGACACAGCTTTGAAGAAAATGTATCTGGGGGTCCTGGTGGACACCTAGTTGAACATAAAGCAGCATATACCCTTGCAGAAATAGAGTCTAATGAAGCATTGTCCCCAGGTTGAGGGGGGTGATCCTTCCCCCTTATTCATTCCTAGGGAGGTCACAGCTGGAGTCCTGTGTCCAGGTCTGGGCTCCCCAGTACTAGAGACACAGGGACACATATTGGAGAAAGTTCAGTGAAGGGTCACAAATATGGCTAAGAGCATTTCTTCTATGGAAAAACCTGAGTGAGCTGGAATTGTTCAGAACAAAATGCTCAGGGGGATCTCACTAATGTATAGAAATGTCTGAAGGGGCAATACAAAGAAGATGGAGTCAGAGTCCTTTCACTGGTGCCCAGGGACAGGACAATAGGCAGTGGGCACAAACAGAGATGCAGAAGGCTCCTTCTGAACATCAGTAAACAATTTTTTACTGTAAGTGTGACCAAAGACTGGAACAAGGTGCCTTGACTTGTGAACTTTTCTACCCTGGAGATGTCAACAAACTGACACCGTCCTGATCAGATCTAGCTGACCTTGCAACAGCAGAGATTGGACTAAATCATGCCAGAGGTCACTTCCAACCTTATCAAAATGTGCTTTTGTGAATTACTGTTTATTGTTACAATATTTCCAAAATTTCTTTTACAACTAGATCTTGGTTTGGGAATTATACCCCACTGAATTTGAAAAGAATTTATGACAAGCATGATGAAAATCCACCTTCTATGCCTCAGTATCTAAACTAAGTAAGATTGAAATAACATTAAAAAGTTTTTACAGTTGTCTTTGATTACACTTAGGTTCAATTCTATTTGAGTAAAATAAATATCTGGTAAATTAATTTTTTTTCTTCAAAATGCTGATTTTCCTTAATAGTTGTCTGCAGTCCCTCCATTCATGTACCTTTTGAAAACAGATCTTAGTTAGTAAGTGTTATTAGAACACTTAGATGCATGATCAAAGGTAATTATTTTTTGTTACTTTGTCTTAAAATTAATATCATTGCCCAGTATCTCTAATGTTCTGTTGATTTATGGTCCTCAGAACAATTTTGCTGTCTTGCCAATAATTCATTCCTAGTATGTATTTTAAGGGAAAGTGTTTTAAAACATAACCTTTTAGATTAAAAGCATCAATTAAATGAAGTAAATGTGCTATAATTACAACAGAGACACATGTGTAGGTCTCAGAGAAGATTAACTTAAAAGCTAACTGTGAACACTTAAATGTCAGTTTAATTATTAATGCAAAATGTACTGTTTGTCACAGATGATTAAATACACCTCATAGATAGTAGTTATTTCTGTGCAAATTGGAAGGTGCTGCATATCTTGCTGTTTGATATCCTCCTGAATATGTATGCAGTCCACTCCAGCAAAAGCTTTCCCTAAAGCTGGCTGGTCAGTCTTTATGCAATTTAATGTATGGCATACCTACTTTCAGTGTCATGACATAAACAGTTGTTCCTGTTCAAGCAGAAATTCATGCTACGGATATTTCCATAGAAATGTATCAACCTTTAAATATTGTATATTCAGGTCAAAAAGTGTTCATGTTTATGTTTCATAAGCATTAGATCTCAGCCTCTGAACAGAAACATATTAATATTAGGTCTGTATTTGTTGTGCACGGCAAGGTTTTGCCAGACAGGAGTTACAGGAGTGGCTTTTGTGAGAAGCTGCCAGAAGCTTCCTCCACGTTTGACAGAGGCAGAGACTCCCAGATCCCAGTCGGACCCACTGCTGGCCCAGGCTGAGCCCACCTGTGATGGTGGTGGTGGGGAAAAGTTACAGTGCAGGAGAAATTGCAGCTGGGAAGAGTAGTGGGAGTGTGTGAGAAGCAGCCCTGCAGACACAAGAGCCAGCAGAAGGAAGGGCAGGAGGTGCTCCAGCACCAGAGAGATTCCCCTGTAGCTCGTGGGGAAGGAAGACTGTGGTGGGACAGCTTTGGCTCCTTCCTGCAGCCCATGGAGGACCCCACTGCGGAGCAGGTTGGGGGCCAAGGAGGCTTTGTCCTCTAGGGAAGATCACACTGCAGGCAAGCTCCTGGTAGGACCTATGTATCCCTGAAGAAAGTAGACCATGCTGGAGCAGTTTTGCTGGCAAGGCTTGTGATTTGAAGGACCGCATATCATTTGCTCATGTGCCAACACTGTCCTGTAGATTCTTGCCTTCAGTGTGCTTATTTTTCTGATGCAAGGGCATACAATCGTATCCCTTCTTCAGCATCCATTTTACCAGGGTTTAAAGAACTGCACTCATTTAATACCAACTCCTAAAACAGGCTTTGTGGTACTCTTGGTTGAATTTTTTTATCTGTTTTACTTAAGTTATTTTCTCTTGAACCAGAATTACCATACTTGATATAGCCATTATTGCAGATGGGAGTAAGACCTTAGGGTCTTTCTTAGTGACATTGAAATTTTTCTTTTTTTACTGAAAATACAAAGCCTGAAACAGTTTTAAATTGTCTTTGTTGTTTTTCAGAATTTTCTCACGTCAATGATTTCTAGTCATCCTGTAACAGATATATTTACCCATGTCCTTTTCCTCTCCTGTTTCAGACTCACCCTCTGCATTGTGGCATCAATTCCTGTTGTTTACCCTTAAGTTCACAAGCTATTGAATTTCACTTCATTTCTATTATTACCATCCTCAAGGTCATCCAATTTTTCCTTTGTGGAAGAGAATTTTCAATTCTTTTCTGTACAGATGATGGCTCCAATTCTTTTTAATCAAACAATCTCATTAACCCACTCTTCCACTTTGTGCCAAGGACATCAGATAGCATATTAAAAAGATTAACCTCATGACCACTTCTCAAAAAGATCTACTTGTAAGCCTTCCCCGAGCTTGTTCTGCTCTTTACTGCACTTTTCTATATTTCTTGCTTTTCAGTTCTCCATAAACCCAAATATCTCAATCTTTTCCAATTTTCACCACTGTGGCACTCTCTGAGATATTTCATTGATGCCCAGATAGGTAACATGCACCAGCATCCAAGGAAAATGAAAATTCAGTCTCTTACCAGGAGAAAATTTAGGTTAATCTAGACTGGTAAACTCATTCTTTCTCATATACTTTTACATCAATATATCTGGATAAACACCTCCTTTTTTCAGTCTGAAAATTTATAGGAGAAAAAAGGTTCTGGAATGGTAATTTGATAGATGAAAGGCAAACTTGGAGTGTTATGTTGCTTTCTTTCCTCTTGACAGTGAAATGTGCAGGAGACACGTAAAAGGAAAAGCATGCGACGTTTTGTGTACAGAGAGGTAAAAACTAAGGATGTGTGAGAAAGGTCTTCTCTTAGTAACCAAAAATATGACAACCACAATATTTTTCTGTGTCCTTTACACTGGTGGTCATCTTCTCTTTTTAATCCCAGGTTTAAAGAAAAATCTCTGATACATTCCCACCATTTCCCCTTTCCCCATACCCCTTTTTCCCCCTGCTTTCTAGGGGCTAGCCTGAGAAGCAGGCTGAAATCACTGGTAGTTAGGCAGCTAACCTGCTACGTCTTAGAAAATGTAATTATTTTCTACTGACATGTACAGATGCTTGTATAGCATAGAAGATGTGGCCCCGGTAATTGATGGATCAAATAAATACCGAGTCATAGCCAGCTAAACACATGCAAAGGGTCATTCCTTTGATTCTCTTGCTCAATAGACTATACCCATTCTCTCCCTTGTAATTGATTGGAAAAGAAAAAGGAAAGGAAAAAGAAAACAAGAGACAAAACCTCAAACTTTTCTCAAAAATTATGTCTTGTTCTGCCGAGGTGTTAGCTTAGCTCTGGCCTTTTATGAACTTTTGACTGCTTCTTACCAGAAGCAATAAATCATTACCATTGCAAACTTTTATTCTGCAATATTATATACATGGAAACAAAACTAGAAAGGCACATTGCAGAGCATAAAGCAAAAGCAATGTTTTCAACCCAAAGGCAAGTAATTTCAACCAGAGTCATGTAATTTGCTGGTTTTGACTTCTGCTCTTTACATACCACATCATTTTGTCTGTGCAAAGTCTCATAATATGCTTTGCATCTCTTTCTGAAGACCTGGCCTTTTTCCTCCCTCCCTCTCCACCTTTTATTATCAAAATTATTAAAAATCAACTTTTAACTAACCTCTCGATAATTACAACAGTGTAGGATGTCATTCTTGTTTTGTGAATTACCATAAAGAATAGGAACTCATGTAGGAAGAATTCAACTCCTATATTAGATTATTTTAAAGTGATATTAATTCTTTGGGCTGTGAGTGGTGTAAAATTTATTTTATCTGCCATACTAAAATTGTTTTTCTTCACTGATGTTGACATCTGTGTGCTTATGGACCTTCCTCTGAATATTTAAGACATTTTTTCTGCCTGTGCATTAAGCAACAGCAGCATTTACAGAATTTTCTCAAGAAACTTTGCATAAATGTCCATTTACTATATGAAATGCCTTAACTCTGTAAAAAACCGGAAAACAGCACTAGGTACTGCCCCGTCCCTGCCAGTGTCCCGCCAGCCATGGGGGAGAGACTGATAGCAAAACCCAAACAAAACATTTGCCCTTCAGAGTCCGTCTTAAAAGCACAGAACATATCCAGCATAACACACAAGAATGGGGATACAAGCATCATACTGTCACCCTAGGACACTCTGTAAAACTAAAAAAAGAAATAGCTATGTGAATAGTTGTGCTGCAGTGAAAACTGCACAAATTCTCTATCTAATGCAGCTGTCATGACCTCTGTCAGCAGCCAGCACTTCTGTGCCCTGCAATGGAACACAGCTCAAGGGAAAAGCATGGCAATATCAGAGAAGGAGAAGCCCTGGCACAAGGTGACTGTAATCCCAGTAATTTCTTTAGATAATGAAAATTGCAAGGGGTTGTTTGTCCTGTAGTGTAAAGGACAAGGTAAATAATTAATTACAGCTGTACAGTACCTGCAAGAAAAACACTTTAGTACAGTAAAAAAGAAAAAGGGTCCTCTTTATGAATTTTCCCTTGTGTCTGCATTTTACACTTGTACACTTAGATTATTGAACTTTAACACTTCTTACCTTTGAGTGGAGTTTTGAAAAGGCAACTTAAATGTGCTTTTAAAATTCTTTTTTCTCTTCCTAATGCTCCCTGGAGACTTCATTTTCCCTATTCCACACCAACAGTATTTATTATATAGCAGATTGATATTATAAAAACAGTAGTATATTTGGTTTTTATGGATTATGGTTTTTACACAGCTTTTTAGAAAGCTGTGTAACTATTAGGAATATTTCCAGTAATTACAGTTCAGTTGGAGGAAAAACATGGTAAAGTGTATACAGAATGGAATGCAACAACAATCAACCAGACAAAAATATCTTCTAAATATGATGAACTTTTGAGACCCAGTCAAATCTATGCTATTTTCTAAAGGGTAGAACTCTAAGAGACTCTTTTTTTAACATTTGTCATGATTTCTCTCATCAATGTTATGGAACTGAACCTGCTGTTCTCACGGATGACCACACACTCCTAGAAATAGCATTACTTTTCTTGTCACTTATAGGTACAAGACAATTAACAGTAATGAGTTTGGGAACATTCTATCTGCACAGCAGAAGAAAGTAATACATTTTCTCCAGAACTTGCCAGAAAAATCTCTGAATCCTGTCTAGGAATATTCAGTGGTTTTTACCAAAGTTTAGGACAAACAAAACCTTTAATTTCTTGCTTCTAACAGTATAATATAATTATATAAATTATATAATATAATATATAAACATATATATTTATGTATAATAAATATATATAATATATATATATAATTTATAAATAAATAAATTTTTTATAGTTAGCAAAATTAATAGCAGAATTAGGAAGAATAAGACTACAGTTGAGCCAATCCTGAGATTAACTCCGGGTATACTTTTACAGAAGGTATATTGAATTTTACACTCACAGGTAAAAGAACTTCCCTAAATTTTTAGGAACAAGGTAATAAACTGCATTTACAGAAAATTTTTCCACTATAAGAAAACTTCCATCAAAGCTATATTATAATAAGTCATAAATATGCTCTTAGTTTGGGGAGGAGAGAATGAAATCTTTTAAAAGAATTTGTTAATTAGGAGTTAAAATATTGGAAGTAAGGAAAAGGATTTGTACTAACAGCATAAGCAGTTGTTTTGGTTTGCTTCTGTTTATGCCTCTGGAAATAGCAATCTTGTAGGCAATGGAAGGAAACATGATTTATAATAGATATAAAAGGCAAAGTTCCACCTTCTGGCTTGAGGGCAGGAAATAGGATTGTGGCTGAGCATAAATGTGCTTCACAATTCGAGCTTCATTTCTTTGGGTACAGTCCCATGGCATCAATGTGCTGTAATCTGTGGTGGAAGTCACCTCATAACTAATTCCTGAAAATTGTGTGATTTCATTTAGGGCTGAGGTTATAGGGTTGCTGAACAGATCCCTGTGTGCTCCAGAGGAAAAAATAATAGTTTCTTCTGTACCAGAATTATCTGCTGTTTTACCACTCTATAAATTGTAACTCCTTCCACAGACTGAGTGTATGGGGATAGACCACGGTTGCTGGGCTCTGTACCAGAGCTCACAAATCATGATCGTGTTCAGACAGTGTAAGTCTTGATGCAGGACTAAAGGGAGTCAGTGGGATCTTTCACTGATCAATGATTTGCAGCTGTAGACTTCTATCGAATTCAAAAGCCACCTGCTGGTGTGTCTCTTTGGGGAAGATGTCAATCCAATTAACTGTAAGAGGTTCAGCACACAAGAAATGAACGTGTTTAATCAGCCTAACTTTGCCAGCACATACAGAGTCTGGGTTTTCTATTTTTGTCATTAATTAGGAAGCATTTGGTGATACAGGGTATGCACCATTCAAATTTGCAGTGATGTCTGTTGGCATTTTTCTGATTTTTAAGTTCGTGTACTGAGACATAAGAATAAGACTACAGATGGATGTTTGAACATAAATACTAATGTCTTTATAATTCTGAATTACTTGCAAAAGTCATATCTATAGGCTGAATGGATGGTTGAAATATAGAAATAACCAGCTAGAAAGGTATAAACTACAATACTTTTTTCCCAAAAGTTCTTCAAAATTTAGATTCATACTTCCTACCCTAAATAAGCAGAAGGAAGATTAAAATGAGACGGCAATAGAAAAAATACCCCATGCTCATAAGTTAATGATAAAAAAAGACTAATTTCAATAGGGTAATAGTTTCATTCTCTATGTTTTATAGCTTCAATGGATGTATGTTAGTCAGTCTTGCTGAATTAAGAATTAAAATGGAAAATTAGTATTTAGATTTTAAATACTTTAAGACATTAAGGTGGTTGAAGTGTGAAATTTTATTTCACGTGTTCTGATTATCAAAATTCTGAAACGTTTCAACCAGCTTTATTGCTTTGTATGTTGGCAAGGAGATACCACACTTTAAATATTAAGCTGTATTCTTAACTTAGATGTCTTTGGAAGAGATTATCAATGAATATTTTTTTTTTTTTTTATTATGCTACTTGTAACATCAAAAAGAAGCAGCACCGGTCAGGAGAGATGATACTCATTCGTGGAAAGAGGCCTTTGCTTTTATGCATATAACTGAAAGAAACAATAGCTTCTGTTCCTGAGAGGTCTGAAAAAGAGACCTTATATCGGTTTCTGCGGAAAACTGCAGAAGTAACGTAACAATTTTATCACAGCTAACCTTAAAACACTAAAGGTTATTCTAGAGGGCTGTTTCTGCAAAGCAACCTCCTACACTTCAGAAAAAAAAAAAAAAAACCAAAAAACAGAAACCACTTTGCAAAATCACTCCAGCACAGAAGAGTAGGAAAATGTCATCTGAGGGAACATACATGAGATGGAAATGAAGGTGGTTACTGAGATTTCCTTTAGTTCAAGTGCAAGGATAATCACTGTTTCTTGTGAAGGTGAAACAATAGTTACCTTGAATTGGAAAGCATTTTTTTTAAATGTTGAGGCAGAATAGTAGCAGTTTCCTCCAACCTTGTATTCTCCCTCCATCTGTATCCAGAGACATTACTTCGGATAAGAAAGGTTAAGACAAACACTGAGTAATGAGGAACAACATTTATATACAGAGAATTTCTGCTCATATTTCTATCAGTAACAAAAAACTTGTGTTCAGATACCAGATACCTGACAGATGTTCCTGCTTGCTTTCATCATTGATATTAGAGCTGAAATGTGTATATACATATATATATAATAATTTATATAATTGTAAAATGAATGCCCTGGTGACTCCATAGGTCCTGCAGGAAAAAGTACTCAGTATGGGAGCAGTAATGACAGCAGCTGTCAAATTCTTGTCAGGAGCTTATTCTGGTGTAGGTTCTTCCATCAGGGAATATTCACTGGCTTCACTGTTGGGTCCTCCATGGGCTGCAGTGTGGATACTTGTTCTAGCATTATTCCCTTCCTGGGCTGCCAGGAAGGCCTGCTCTGGTGGCTGGAGTGCCCCTTCCCTGACCCCTGATCTGTTTGCACTTCTGCTGTTCATCTCACACAGGTGTGTATGACATCGAAAATAAACTAATCAATTCCTTTTAAAAATAGTACTTATATTTATATTATTTATATTCATAGTTGTTATAGTTATATTTTAAAAGGAAAAGAAAAGTCTAAAATATGTGAGGGAAGAAACTGGCCTTTTAGAACTTATGGAAATAGTCTAAAAAGTGAGGATACAGCTCTAAATATGATGTACTCTATGTCACAGTAAGCTTCATAGTAACAGAATTCAGCATTTTCTGTTTTGTCCTGCTTAGTTCCATATTTTAATGAGCAGATATGGTAATTTTGAAGTTAAAGTTCTTGGACAAAATTACACAGACTATATGGTGATTCTGAAATATTTTGCTTACACAAAATCTTCAGAAGTTGGAAGATATTGGATATTTTGTGTTTGTACAATTAACATTTCTGAATAGCACCTTTCTGCTGTTCATGTACAATAGAAGCACATGGGAATTGGAAATTTTAAACAAAAGTTCTGAACTGAAGGCAGAAACTTAATTTTTCAGTTTTTTATATCTTAATTTGGGAACTTCTTTTCCTACTTGTCTTAGGGGTATCTTGTAGCCATTACAGTAAAAAGAGAGACTTGAAGAAAATTGCAAAGTGTGACAGACTCTATCACTACCACAGCAAATCAGAAAGTGTCAAGGTGGCAGTACCCTCATGCTGAACTCTAATATTGATCCACACCTGAGGAAAGGAAAATGCATAAACCCTCCTGTATAAACTCCAGCGACAGGCAATCAGCAGATCCTGAAAACCAATTCAAAGTTACGAGTTTCAACAAAAACCTCAGAAACTGGCCAGCACACTGTTGAGGTGTAAACATGTCACCTGAAGTTTCAGTTTTCAATCCACAGTTGATAGCTTCAATCGGTGGAGACAACTAATCAATTACTTGGAGTGAATAATGATGGACTATCAGAAACTTTCTTCAAACTATTACTCAGCTGCTGAACCATGCTAAAACATGACATTGATAATGAATGCAGTGTCATGATTCGGAAGAACTGTTGCTTGCAGACAGCAAGGACATTTCCTTTTCCCAATATACATAAATTTTAGCATAATTCATTTTGGATGTGATTGTGGAATACACAGAGCACTATAGGAGTTAGTTAAAGCAAACCAAAAGTAGAAGTCCAACATCATAATATGTAGTCCAACATTGTAGTGGTCTAAGATAAGCTTCAACCACGTGATTATCAGATCAGGGAATGTACTACAGATTTTTATAGGAATTTTCACAACATGTAAATGGGAATTTTAATATATCAAAGGATATTTTGCTTGCACATGCCTGCAGTGCAATTTTTTATTTTTTACAGGTATATTGAAGCAGAGTATAAAACAGGGTGAGACGTTAAAGGTATTTCAGCAATAGGATAGCTGTATCTAAAGGATTAGGGACTAGTCATGTGGAGAGTTTTGTCACAGTGGAAACAGAAGATACCTCATTTGAATCTTATCTTGGGGACTTTTGTTCCATTACTGTCTGTTTTTCTGTTTCTAGGAGCTTCTCAACACCCATCTAGAACAGGTCATGTCTGTTATAGATGTGCACGAGGGCAGCTGGTAGAAGTAAACAAACAGCTGTCGCGCTAATTTTCATTCCACTTAAAACATGACATAGCAAATACACAGATGAAACTACACATGTGAAGAGGCGCTGAATGAGCCCACCCAAATGTTCAAGTTACAGTAAGGAGAAAAAGAATCTGAGCTCTTCATAGACATTCACAGAATCAGCAAAGTAATCTTAATCTATAATCCTTGTGTGATGTAATCTGCTTTGGTCTACTGGCAGAAATCATGCTAGGTCAGATCATTCCGGTTATGCTTTGGGTTTCTTCTTTTCAATTCTACTAAGTGAGAATTAAGGGGGGAAAACGAAGTCGGTAAGAAAATTAAAAATCTTTACACCTTTGATACATTTAATAATTTGCAGAAATTAGCAAGTAATTTGGGGAAGTTATTGTGAAGAAAACAGACAGATTTTACTAGTTGCATAGCCATTGAAACTTTTTTTTTTTAAGAAAATATGACACTGATAAAAAACAGTCTGCACAAATATGTTGGTAACTAAATGAGAAATCCCATCTTGCCCATTAGTTTGCTTGAGGAATGATGGTTATCAGTTATAAGACCTCAGCTCAGACAGGAAAAGTAAGCGTGAACTGGCAGCTGTCCAGAGTTGGGTTTGTGTGTGTGAGAGTAGGGCACATGGCAAATGGGTTTTGGATCAGGACTGGCTAGGCTTTGTATCTTTTTTGTCCACTGCTGCCTATAATTTAATTAATTATATTACTGACAGTTTTGAAAATTAATAAGGACTATTTGAAGCAATGCATAAAGAAGCAAAATATAACACTGATCTATTCCTGCCTTGAAAATAATGGATCTCTAAATAAAAATATCTTGGATAAGCTAAACCTTATATAAGTTGGTTATGTTATAAAACAGTATGTGGAATTGAATCACTCTCCTGCTATGATGAGTTGGAATCACTGATTTTGCAGTCTGTATTCAGTATTAAGGGCTACACGAAATACTCAGCTGTGCCAGGGAGGATATGAAGAGATTAGAGAGACTAATATATCACAGACTAACCTCTTTGCTCTGGACATTCACAGGGACACAGGCAATTCTCATTCTGCTGCTTTCTGGAGACACTAGATATCAAAACAAACAAAAAGAAATCAGGATTATAAGGAAAGCTGGAGTTCGAGGTAAGCAACTCTTTTATTAGTTACAATTTTCCTCGTTGAGCTGATTTTCCATACTGAATTGTGAATTTAAGTACCAGCTAAATTTTTTTAGAAAAAACAAAAAACAACATCCATGGTTGAATAGTTTCAAGCAGCAACTATCTCACCTTTTGTTTTCTATCTCCTTAGTGAAATTCCTGAATAATAGTACTGTTGATCTCAACTTTTTTTGAATTGCAATAATAAAAGTGCTTCCAGTTAAGTGATAAAAATGAGAGTATTATTAGGAGTTGTTTATTCCTTGAAAAATATCAAAAGTCTCTATTGACACATAAAAATCACATGTTGGAAAACAGATAAGCCACCAAAAAAATTATTTTCTTAGAATCATATACTATGTGAAGGGCAAATGTAGTCTTATATAACATAATCTTTTATCATAATTAATTTTTTATAAAATAGGTTAATAGTAGATAAGAAGTTCTAATTGAACAACACTTGCATGGCTTTCTCCCTTGTCCTAACGGAAGAAATAATCTAGTTTATTTTCTTGGTATTTTAGAAACACATACTAAACTGCTAGGATTTTGCTCAAATTTCTGATTTTTGTGTGCATTACCCTTTTCTGGCAATATTCTCAATCAGTGGTATCAGGAGTCCTGTGAGGAGCTTTTGAGCAGCATAAATACAACCTGTAAACAGTTAAACAGCAACTCCACTCTATGGAGAGAGTGTTGTTTCCTAGAGGTGTTCAGAAAACTGTGAAATAATGTTATTTCAAATGTCTGCTTGAGGAAGGGAAAAGAGAAAGAAGGAATAATTATCAAAGTTGGGAGTAAAAACTGAAGAAAAAATAACAACTTCAATCCAATGATTGCAGTCTCTGTTGTGTAATGCTCTGTGCAAGCGTACAGAGAAGGGAACAATCAAATTAGTCATAATCCTAAATGCTACTGTTTTGCATTGCTAAACTTTCATGTACATAGGAAAAATGGTCCTAAAAATAGTTTCAAGTAAGTTATTTTGATCTTTTTGGAAAGTACTGTGAGCCTCATTGCTGAAGATATTTACTAATTCTAGAAATTTCTAGGTCTTAAAAATATCTGGTGAACAGGTACTCCACTTGCCATTTATTAATTATTTAAGCAGTAAATGTGAGTAAAAAATATAGTTTTGACAAAAATTTATTAAAGGCATGAAGCTTTATTCTACTTATAATTAATTTACAGAAAGTTTCTTAAATGCAGATATAAAATAAGAATTCTCAAATAGAGATCAATAGAAGTCAAGGGACAACAGTAATAGTTTAAAATTGAGCAGGACTTTGAAATTCTATTATAATGTTGTATATAATCCTGTTCCTGTTGTAAGATAAATTTTATGCCTATGCCTACATGATTTTGTCCAAAAATACTGGTTTTCAGCCACTGGGCTTTTGTGTTTAATTTTTTTTTTTATTTTATTTTTTTTTTTTTTAATGAGAATAAAATAAGGATAAATAAATACAATAAAACAGGAGTAATTTATCAAAGGATATCCTTGGCAATTAGGGAAAAAATGCTATAAATAAGGAAAGGTAGTAGTACTCTGGTATTTGTGTGATCTTCATAGTAGCAGAAAAAACATTTCTAAATAATTCAGCACTTCATAGATTTACCAAAGGCAAGTACATGAGTCATGAACTCCTGGTGAGGAGTTAGGAAGGGACTTAACTGGGAAGGGATTTGAAAAAACAAAATAAAATTTAAAAATTGAGTTAGTCCTTAGGGAGGAACTGAGTCAAGATTATGGAAAGATAAGAATACAGAATTAGCTATAAGTTCAAACCTGAGACTGTTAGAAGTTATCAAAACTTGGCCTTTTAAGAATTTTGATTTGTTGTTCTTGAGTTGTTTCTGGAAGGAGATATCTTCAATGAGTGGGAATTTTGGCTGTGTTGTAGATTTCCTTAATTTTATTTTATTTTGTGGATGTTTAGGTCCAGGAAGCATAGTCAATAGCAACCATTGCTATACTAGAATTTGTCTATGAAATTTTGGTTGATAAATGATATTGGGAGAGAGTTACCTGTTTAACACAGAGGAAAACATTTGTATTCATAGAACTCTTCTTCCATGTCTTGCTGCAGGCAAACTCAGAAAGTAAACCAGTGAAAGGCCTAAAAAGTATCTAGATCATACTTTACAAAGATGAATCTTGTATTTCAAAGTCACTTTTTTAGGTCAACAGAAAGAATATAAAGGAGAAAGGAGAACATCCATTTATTTAGCATGGAGCTGTAGGTGCATATTTCCTCAGAATCTTTGCATAAATCCATTATTTTAATGACTAAATGTGTTTTTTTCTTCTCTACAGTCATAAGACTATCAAAGACACTGTGGTAATGGGCAAAGTTGTGAACTCAGTTAGGTCATACCCCACCACTCCCATCAGGGCCTGTGGGGAGTGCTCAGCTGCTCTTTGATTTTCTTTGTGTGTCTTCTGAGTTAGAGCTGATTATTTTTTACTTTTATTTTTGTAAATGTAGTACAGGTGTTAGGGGAATTATAGATAGACAAAATGATGACTTAAAGATACTTCAGGGCAGGGAAAGAGGAAAGATGAGATGAAAGAAGGAGAGGATCCATGTGGGAGGCAATATTTGCTTGTTTTAGCTGAAATTGTAGATTCATCTGTCTTCATATCCTCAGAATTTCTTTGTGTGAATTAGTCCAAAGGACTTCTGGAAATGTTAGGAAACTTCATTAAATCAGCTACAACTCTGAGTATCTCTGTGCTATATAAATGAACTTCTGTTAAAGTGGAAATTCTCTTTCAGCTGGTGAGAGTTAATCTGAGATGTTAAAATCAACGGATGAAACAGAAAAAAATAACCAAGCTCAAATGGCTGAGGTTTATTTTAAGCTGAATGAGTTTAATATAGTAATTCAAAACTCTTTATGAGTTATTTTTTCAGCTAGTTACTACACTTTATTTAACAGTAAAGCTGGTAAGAGAAATGGGCTAGGTATTTATATTAATAGTGTACTTGCTGCTGTTCTTCTGTCTCTAAAGTGACTGTATTTTGTTGGTTGTGCTGTTTTGGGAAGCCCTGTAGCTGAATTAGATCACAGGCATATTTGTAACTTTGGTGCTATATCATTGCAAAACATCGAGTTTTTTAGCAGTATTCTACTGAATTAGAGAAATGCAGTGGAGTCTCCATCCTTAGATGCATTCAAAAGTTGTCTGTACATGTTCCTGGTCAATGAGCTGTACGTGGCCCTGCGTGAGTGGAGGACTTGAATGGGATTGTATGAAGTTCCTTCCAACCTCAGCCAGTCTGTCATTCTATGAACACACAAACATTCCACCAAATCTGTAAAAATATACTTCTTCAGGCCTACGAAAGGTTTGATCCTTTTCCAGAAATAACATTTGAAACAGTTCTAATACTCTTCTTCCATGCCCCAAGCTGTTACAAAGACTTTTCTTTGAGGCTTAGAAACTGTTCTTGATCTTAACTGCAGGTGTTATTTACACTGGATTTGTCAGCCAGGGGTTTGTACTGTAAAGGAAGAGAGCACTTAGGAAAGGTTTATAAACTTTACCTTTCCAGTATACACTAAAACTGAGGTTCAGCTGAAGACATGGGGACATCTAAATTTCAAGAAAGCTGGCTCTGTGGCTTCCCACAAAGCTGTCTAACTTTATGAGGTATGCACTGCTCCATTAAGTTATGTGCCCACAGGTAGGTGTGTAATGCCATTTAATGTGCCTTATGGTAGGGCTGGCAGACATGACTGAAAATTTATAAAATAAATTATAGATCTCTTTCTCTCTGCACTGGCAGCTGAAGTCTTAAACAGCATATAATATGTTTATGCAATTGCATGCCATCTGTTATTCACCTGATTCCCCCTTAATGGTTTATGGACTGGCTCTCATCCAACTGCAATAGGAGTCTGAACACCCAGCTCACATGTAGAGTTTGTGGGTACTTAAATGTAGGCATGCTTTTAACTTAGTTAAATCCTCCTCTAGAATCCAATTGCTTAGTGTGAAAATGATGGTAAGGTCTCTGAAAACCTGGATGCTTATGTACAGAGTGCAAAAGCCGTTTAGTAACGATGGACCTTGGGATGGAGGGGAGTTTTCCTGCCATGCCACTTGAGATAAAACTGCTACAGTTCCCTGTTTGAAATCCACCCAGTAGCAAGGCCAACCATGTGTCATCAGTACACACACAAATGCACACTCAATTTTTCCCTGAGCAAAGACACAGTGAGCAGATGAAAATGTGAATTGCAAATCATAGGAAATCATGAGATACTTTTCTGCACCTCATTACTAGAGTATGTGAGGTTTAAAATTCTTAAAACCATAAATTACCACTGTTAGAGTAAGATGTGTCACTGTTCCCATATAATAGAAAAGAAAGTCTCCTACACAGTGGTATACAGTTAATCACTAGAAGTGATTAACTTCTAGTGGCTACCTACAGGTATAAAAAAAATCTCTTTAACAACAGGAAGTCTTGGTTTCTTAAGCTGTGGATCATCTTCTAGGTTTAGCAACTTGTTGAGGAAAAAGAGACTGCTGCATTGCCTGATGATACAAACCACTGCAAAGCACCTAATTATCCAAAGAAAGTGGTATTAATAAAGTGGTATTGTAAGAGTTAGAAAAGTGTACTGAATATAGTAAACTTGGGAGTTTTGGATTATACTGAGTTCCATTGTTGTTTATTTCATGATAGTAAAACTTTGGCATATAGGCAACAAAATAAAAACAGTTTTTGGCTGCAAAGGCACTAGATGTTTAATAAGAGACTCTCTCTTCCTAAAATGGAGATTATGCCATGTGGAATTGTACTGCTGCAGAATTGTAAGAAGCTAATGAAAGTTGCACATGGCAGCGATATTTATCACACAACCAATGGTAATTTTCATATTTGGGTACTGGATAATATGAAGGATGTCATGTGTGGTATTTGAACCATGATAAATGAGAGAAAGATATGCATTCCTGCATGCTCTTCCACATGGGCAGCAATAACACTGCTAGGGAAGACCCTCAGGCTAGCAAGAGTGACTAGAAGGCTCTGGGGGGCAATGGTGAACAGCATGGGAGTCCAGGTTTTATTCTCAACACTCCTGGTGAAAAGGAAAGGCTTGGGCAGGAGTAGATGTGCATTTCATGAGATCTCAGATATGTCTGAGGTTTAGTGAGGTCCCTTGTGTGCCTGGCGTGCTGAGATGGATGGAAAGAATGTCTTTAAGAAAGACAAAGGTAAAGAGAAAGAGAATTGGTGCTGATGTAAATTGCTCTTCTGTGGTATGGGCAACAGTGTAGTTGAGAGCTTGCATGTCAGGGTCAGAGGAGAGGCCAGTAAACATGATGTTGTGGCAAGAGTGTTTTACAGACACTCTGCATGTGAATGAAGAAGCAGCCAGCCTTCCTTATACAGCTGACTAAAATCTTTGTATTACACACTCTGCTCCTCATAGGGTATTTAAGCCTCCTTGGCACCTGTCAAAAGGGCAGTACAGCAGGACACATATCCAGAAAGTTCTGGAGGTTGTCATGTACAACTTCATAATACAAATGTTGTGCGTGACAAGCAGAGGTCATGTTTTCCTGGACATCCTCCGAAGAGCTTGTTGGGGATGTGACAGTCAATAACAGGAAGGCTTGGTCAGTGACCATGAAATTGCAGAACTCAAGATTCTGAGGGGATTCCTGAGGCAGTCATAAACAGAACCCAGACCACAAATTTTAAGAATGTCGACTTCAGCTTAGTCAGAGAACCGGGAATTAAAACCTGGTGGGAAGCAGTATTGAAGGGCAAAGGAGCTCCTGAAAGTTAGTAGATTTTTAAGAACAGTCTTCTTGAAACAAAGTAATAATCCATCCTAGTACCCACAAAAATTAGTATATATATCAGGAGTCAGTCTGTCTTGGTTTAACAAGGACCTGGCTGGGGTCCAGTGCAAAAAGAACATTTATAGAGGTGAGAGCAGGCTAAGGAGGAATTTAGAAACATTGCTTGGGTAGGTACAGATGGTGTTAGGTAGGTCAAACAGTGGAAGACAATAAAGTCAGTGATCTGAGTAATCTCAATATATACAGATCCACAGGACTATAAGGGATGCATCTGTGAGTACTCAGAGATTTGGCCAATGTCATATGAGGTAAGTCTTAGGCGTCCTTGAAAGGTTGTGGAGACTGGGGGAGTTCTCTGATGACTGGAGAAAGGAAAATGCTACAACCATCTTCAGAAAGAACCAAAAATGATACCAATACACAAAGGAAAGGTCAACCTCACCTTCATTCCTGGAAAAATCATGGACTGAGTCCTGTTGTAAACAATGTCTAGACAAATGAAGAGGCAGGTGGTGAACGAAAATATCCAGTACAGATGTACAACATGCTTTGGCCAGTTAGATTGCCCTTAGCCTGTTTAATAAGTTTATCTATGATCTGGAGGAGGAGGAGAACCCTCAAGTTTGAGCATGATTCCAAACTAGCAGATGAGGTCAATGTGCTCTGTGGTAGGGCTGGCATCCAAGGGGATTTAGACAGACTGGAGGACTGGGCAGACATGAACCCATTGAAATTCAGGAGTGATTTGTGCAAAGACCTTCACTTTAGATGGTCAACAGTATATTGGGCTGTATTATAGCCAAGAAATTGAGGGAACTGATTATTCCTTTGTACTCAGCATTTGTAATATTGCATCTGGAGTGCGGTGGCCAGGTTTGGGCTCCTCTGCATAGGAAAGAGATTGACAAACTGGAATAAGTCCAGTGAAGGGCTGCCCAGACTGTCAGGAAATTGGAGTAACCGTGCTCTGAGGATAGGCTGAGAGAAAAGTTTGTTCAGCTTTATGTAGAGAAGGCTCATGGTGAGTTCTACCACCATCTTCATGTTCCTAGAGGGAGGAGACAGACAAAATAGAGCCTTACTCCTCCCCAAGGTGCACAGTGAAAGGATGAGAGGTAATTGAGGCAAGTTGCAACAAAAGAAATTCTGATTAGACTTAAGGTTGCCCAGAGAGAGTTAAATCTCTGTCCTTGGAAATACTAAATTTGACTGAAAGTTGCTCTGAGCAACCTAATATATGTTGGTCTTGTTTTGAGAAACTGGTCAGTCTGGGTGACCTCCAAAGGTTACTTCTTACCCCTTCTAAAATTGGTTTTGGACTAAAATGAAAATCGAGGCCTTTGGGATATATGACTGGTTTTGTGCCATTATGACCAAGGAGCTATTTCTAGTGTCAAGAGTATAAAACCTCTGAGTACCTATCTGAAGAGAAGGGTAAACTTTCTTAGTCCTGAATAGACATACTTTCTGGGATAAAGACTGTTGTTTACTTTACCTGAAATGGGTAGTATTCAGAGCCCATTCTAAGGACTATAGATCAAAGCTAATTTTTCTATATTTTTCTCTTTAATTCCATCATAGAGATGGTTGCTCATGCCAGAAAACCTAATTAGTATATTTAACATGGTCTACAACGTGTCACTCAATATGTGGCATGCAATGGGCAGTACCCACTGGAACTGTATGCTCTGCATTCTTGTTATCATTCTACTTGTGAGCATCTACAGAGGGACACAGGTGTTTAACTTTAATCTCTTACCTTTGGAAATGATAAACTTGGCTAACATTTAGAGGATTTTGTAAAATCCCTGTAATACAAAAGAGTTACATTTGATAGCCCCTCTACCCCCTAACACCCTCCCCCACCCCTCCAGATTCTTTAGAAGCAAAAATTATGTAACATGTTTAAAATGAACCTGTTCTCTGTGACATAGGTAGAACCTGAACATATAATCTAAATATGTACTTCACTAGGAAGACTTTCCTCTGTTTAGGCTATGAAGTTTTTCCTGCTGTGTTCTCTGCATGAAAGAGATAACTGCCAGGGGAATTGGAATGTTCAACACTCTTAAGTTACCAATTAAAATCCTAAGAGAAAGATCCTGAGGGTCTCACTGTTATGCTTGCTGGTGCAAACCCAATTCTTTATTTTAATGTGATTTATCAGAACTTGCTTCTAATGATAGCTCAAATCTTTTTCTAGGTTCTTTCTTGGGTTTGCTCTTGAATTGTAATAATTAAACATATGACTCTTCCATCATATAAGCAAATAAAAATTGAACTCTTTGTGGTGGTATCAGTACAACTATTAGTTGGACTCAACTGCTGCAGATGAGTAAACTCATATTAAAGAAAGCAATAGGAGAACAATACGACAGAACAACAATATTGCAGTTGCATGTTGTTTAGGACACAGGTCTTTAGTGGCTATTTTGTCCCCTTCCTTACTTTAAGATGTAAATCACTATTTGTGTAGTAGAAATACTGATCGCAAAAAATGTTGTGACAAATCTATACTATGCTCATATTGTGAGCATATCAGCATTCCTGTGCTGTACTCAGTTGCCAGACCTTGTTTTGTTGAAGTAAGAAAATGTGATTGTGAGATTGCTGGGAAAACTTAGCCAGGCGTCCATGCACTGACTATTCACTAGGGTAAAGTGCATGTACTAATCCTGTTTCACTTAGACTGATGATAATGAGGCTAAATATCTGCAGAGGCTTCTCAGAAGTGATTTGTTTAATCTAAAAAGGATACTAAAACATTAATGCTATGATATCAGAGTGCATGGTATCCCCAATCCTCAGACATTCAGGTACTCTGGATTACTGCAAATAATTATGCCGAGGATGTTTTATAATGCCTGGGAGTTTTTATGCTGTATTCAGTTTTGGGTTAGGTGGATGGTTTTCCCTTAAATAGGTAACTTTTGAAGGAGTTTTGAAACAAGGTAGATTACTATTCCACTAGTTCCTCAACCTACATTTACAAAGTAATCCAAGAGAGAATTTCATGCAGAAAGAGTTATATATATTTGAATAGAAGAGCAAAAACACACAACACTTAGCAAGGTACCTCGTTATCATAATTTACTGGCTATTTTGGTAACTAGTAATTCAGGTAAGACTGGAGAGAATTCACGATCTTGAAGAACATTTGCTGTGCAGTATTTAGCCAAACTTTGGTTGGTATGCAGATGAGTGCAATTTTGACACAGAATTAGATCTTGTGAGACAAGCCTTGCTGGTGAAAGCTATCATTGCAAGGCGTTGCTCATTCTGTATAGCAGATGGACTTAACTGCTGGATGTGTCTTAGCCAGCTCTTTTAAACTCCACAGTCTCTGTATCTCCTAAATGAGGTAGATAAATCTGATAGGGGCACTGCAACATTTAGCTAAGCATTTGTACAAGTTAGAATATAAGATTATTAATGTGTAGAGTTTAGTAAATAAGTTTATGCAAATTCTAGCTTCTCTTCTAGCTTCCTCTATCTTTTGTGATGCTGATCAGTACAGTCTCTGGTAATCGCTAACAATTAACACAACTCTATCCTTTTAAATTTTGTCTGGGCTCAGTGCCAGGCACATTATCAGGATATAAAAGTTTCTCCCAGTTTGCTAGTTCATGCCAAGGTGTTACTGACCTCTTCCTTTCTTCTGATGATCTTAGCATTACTTCTCCAACTTCTATGCACTGAATGGTTTTTTCTCAATGAAAATGTAAAGAGCACATCTATACTAAGTAGCCTGCTGATGAGAAAATTGGATGTCTTCAATGTTGTTAATCAGTAAATTAACTTCAAGCACTCGTTTTAGTGCTGCAGATACACTCTTAACTGACATTCCCTTGCCCCAGATGGGATTCAGCACTGGCAAAAGATGAACTAATGTCCTTGTGCTGCTTCTGCATAGTCAGCTCTAACTTGGACTGACTCCTTTGCAGATTTGATGCATCTAGTTTGCACACCAAACTAGTCAGACCCTGATGAAAGTACCGCATTACTGATAAAGCAGTGTTTAGTCTGAATGAAGTTACATCACTTCAAATATACGGTGCCTTTGTTTTGCAGGGATAAAGATGCCATGCATGGTCTCAATGTAAAATATATAAATGTTTGTGATTGTGCTGGTCTATTTTGGATTCAAACAGATGCAATGAAGATTCTACAAAAACTGTGAACAGGTCCTCAAAGGACAGTTTGATTTGCTGCTATTCATGATTATCCTTTTTATATTACCTAGTATCAAAGAAAAGACAACTTGCTTCTGTATCTCTGCCTCTAAATTTGCAGAAAGAACTCTAATTTGCATGAACTTTAAAAAAAAAGACTGTTTTATCTCTGAAAGGGTTTTAATCATATTTTCCTGTGCTAGAGATTAAGCATTTTTTAAAATAAAGGTTTTAATCCTGGCACCAATGACCTGTTTCTTGCAATTTAGATATTACAATTTTTGAGAAATGGGCTGATTCATTTGATAACTTTTCTTCCTTGCTACAACAGAATCTTACGACTCATTAGTTTGCGAGTTTCATTGGTTTGTGAGCTTCATTGGTAAGACCAAAATGAGAGAGTTCTTGTCACTTTTGGACAGACCATAAAGTACATAGACAGAAAGATGTGGAAATGATAGGATGTAGGGAAAACAGGCCTGCAGCAGGACTTCAGGAACAGATTACTATTAATTTCATACTGTTTCATAAGAAAAGGTAAATGTCACAGAACAGTGAAAAGAGACAGTTTCCACAAAAATTCCTAAGATATTTGAAATCATATTAATTTTTAAGATGAAATCCTTGGCTCCAGTGAAGCCAATAATGAACTTCTCACTGAAGGTAATTTCTCACCCTTTGCCTCTTTTTGAGCTCATTTTACTTACTTAGGCCTTAATGCCTATTCCTCCTATTTATCTCAGGACAGGTTAACAGTGAAACAGAAACAGTGTATATAGTTTTAAACAATAAGCGTCCCCACTTTGCACTGTTTTATTGAGTGAATTTATTGTGCTTTGATTTTTCTTGTTTTGTCTGGGTCTATATTCAACATATGCCATCTGATTTTAAACATAAGACTACCTCTCAGTCTGAGTCAGAAGCACTAGTCACTTATTTGGCTTTGAATAAAGAAATATAAGGAGGTTGTTTGTTTAGAAAACTTTCATTAGGGAACATTATGAACTTTCAGACTACCCAACTGAAGGACAGAAATACCACCCTCCACAAAATATTCAATATATAAGAGTATTATGAATGCTCACATTAGTAAGTATCAGAAAACCAAATGTTTGCACTGATTAAATCCCTCTTTCCTCAATGTTTTTTTGCACTTGTCTTCTTCCATGCAGCAGCACTTTGCACACCTATTCATAATTACATGTATGATGTTCACTTGTGCAAAATGATGTAGGAATGTGTATTTGTTTCTTTCTAACCCCCTTAACTGAACTTTGTCTTTCCTTTACATGTCATGGGAATCTGCCTTCCTTCAGGTGTGACTGCATTGTGTGTTGCCTCTTCCACAGGCCTTTCTGATGTCTTTAGTTAGAACACCATGTAAAGAGGCAGCCACTTACACTCATGTCATGCTACTCCACTAAGAGTTTTCCCTCTGTGCTTTATCACGTTCTCTGCTGAGCTGTTCTTTTGATGTGTAACTTGTAGCCACTCAAGAGAAAAGTAGAAAGCCCCCGACTGCTACTAGTTTCATCACTTACTGTGAACCAGTACTGAAAAAATGATCTCTGATTGCTACACTAGAAGAGCACTATAAATATTTGTACAGCATCCTTATGTAGGTCATTTTGGGAGCTCATCTGCTTACAGCTGTGTCTGAAACAAAGTACTAATGGAGCTAAAGGAGACAAGCAAGTGTACCAAATGCTGGAACATCCTCCTTGCTAAAACAAATGACTTTCGTGAAGATCTAACAAACACATTTGAATATGCAAAATACAGCCACAATTTAGTAGGATCTCTAGGAAGGATTTGGTAAAAAATAGGCTCTGATCAACGAGGCAGGAAAATTAGTGGTAAAGACATAGAAAGGCCAAGGCACTCAGTGGATTTTATGGATTGGGTTTGTCCTGTAGTCTCCCAGGTCTCTGAGTGAAAGCATAAGCTGTAGTAGAGAGACAGAGATGGAGCTGTAGTAGAGAGTACTTAAACCAGTTGGATATGCAGAAGCCTATGGCACTAAATGGGATGGATCAAAAAGTGATGAGAGAGCTGATGCACTGCAAGGTCAGTCATCTTCAGAAAATCACTGAGAAAATTTTCTAATGATCGGGGAAAAAAAACCCCAAACACTGTATACATCTTCAAAAAGGAGATGCACAAGAGATCTACCAGGCACTTCGACAAATGTGGCCAGCACCCTTCCTGGGAAAGTTACAGACTGAGTCCTCCTAAAAGCCATGGCCAAGTAGATAAAAGACAAAAAGGTTATTAAAAATGGAGAGCATGTGTTTAACCCCAGGCAAATCAGTCCATCAGGCTTTCAGCATGATCAACTGTATCATCCTTACAGACAAATTAGGGAGACCTGTACAGTGGATGAAAAATAGACTGAACTGTTGGGCTCAAACTGGCTATGGTTATTTGCATCACGTCCAATCTGTTGCGTGTTACTATTTGTACCTCTCTGACAAATTGTATGCAATGTCTCTGCTACTGATGTGAGCATGGCATGGAATACACCCTCTGCAAATGTCAGTGTGGAGAACAGTAGATAGACTAAATAGCAGGGCCAGTCTGCTCCACCCAGATGGGAGGACGGGCTGGCAGGAATGTCTTGAAGAATGGCAAGCAGAGAGTCCTGTATCTGGGAAGGAGTAACTCCATGTAACACCAGGACAGGATGAGTCAAAAGTGGCTTTGCAGCAAACATCCAGGTGAATCCAGCAGTATGTGGTTGTGATGAAGAATGCTGGAGGCAGACTGACCTCTGCTACCTCAAGTGTGGCTGGAAGGTCGGAGAAGATGATTCTTCTCAGTCTATTCAGCAGTTGTGAAACTGCATGAGGAGTACAGTGTCCAGTTTGGGGCTGAGTGGTGCTGGAATGAGAATGATATGGTGGAGACAGTCATCACAATGGTAGCCTGGTACTGAAACACAGACTCAGAGAAACTGTAAAATCTCCATCCACACGGACATTCAAAACTCTACTGATCAGGGCACGGAGCAATCCGACCTCAATGACTCTACTCTGAAGGGGTTGCCTGAAGGGGGGAGTGGGTGTCCTCCAGACGCGTCTTCCCGTCTCTCTTACTTTGCCTCGGGCGAGCGAGGCTTCCTCAAGCTTCTGCTCGCGAGCACGTCCTTGGACGCAGAGGGGAGGCGAGCGGGGGGCAGCACCCGCAGGGATGGCCGCGGGCCCCCGTTCGGTCCCTGGAGCTGCCCGGGGCGCGGGGCGGGGGCGGCGGCGCCTTTAACGGCCGGGGCGCGGGGCGGGCCG
>VYXF01003039.1:282494-342691 GCA_013397295.1 Polioptila caerulea
GCCGGGGATGGCGGCGGCCCCGCGGCCCCCTTGCAGAGCCTGGTCCCGGCCGGGGTGGAGGCGGACCTGAGCCAGCTGAGCGAGGAGGAGAGGAGGCAGATCGCCGCTGTCATGTCAAGGGCGCAGGGGCTGCCCAGAGGGAATGTCGCCGGCGCGGAGCCGCCTCCCATGCAAAGGCATGCACGGAAAATCTCCCTTCTCCCGCTCCTCCCTTCCCCTTTCTCCATCTCCTCGCGGTGGGGCGGGGGGCGAATCGCAATACGATCTGGGCCCGCTGCAGCCGGAGCCAGCGTTCCATTTTGCTGGCAAAGGGAGGGAAGGGGTGGCTGCACGGGCGCGGGTACCAGGACGGAGCCTGCACCCTCTGGCTTTTCCTACTACAGCGATCTCTGATAATAACGGCGGTCCCCGTTTCCGTGGGTGCGCCCTCCTTTCCTCCCTTGCACTGATCTGGAGCACGGGCAGTTTCTGTGTCGGGGCGGGGAGAGATGTGCAGACACCGTTCTGGTTTTCCGTGTGCGGGTGTGTGCTTTACCGGGCTGGATGCCCCACAGCGCTGGTAGTAGCCAAGGAAGCTCTCTCCAGGGTGAATGGGTTCTGCAAGCCTCTGGAGAGAGAATCTTGTTGAATCTTCCAAAGCTTTTGGGCATCATACATTTTCTGGCCGTTACTCTGCCAGTTCTGAACCTCTACAACTATCCTTTGGCTTCATTAAATAGTCATGGATTGAGGAGGTCTGTTTCAGCCTATTTTTCCACCCTTATTTCTCTTTTTTTTTATTTTTTTTTTTTATTTTTTTTTTATTATTTTTTCTTTACTGGTTGGAAGGGGAGAAGCCAAATTATAGATTAAATTGATTGCCACGGTATTCAGTGTTCTGGAGAGTCATGGCTTTACCTCACTGTGCTTCAGCGAAGGCCGGGGTGATTTCCTTCCCCGTTCTTTCCCTGCCCCTCGGCGAATCCACAGCCCGACGTGCAACAAGCCCGCTCCCCGCCCGGCTCCTCGGGGCTGCCCCTGTCCGCGGTGCTGAACCAGCGGCCCCGTGTCGCTGCCCGGCCCCGTGTGCCCGGCCCCGTGTCGCTGGCCGGCCCCGTGTCGCTGTCCGGGGTCCTGAACCCCCTCCCGCCACGGCCCGTCCGCCGGGGCCGGCGCCTCTGTTGCTCTCCGGCTCCGGGGCTGGGTGTGTTGTTTGTCTTGAAGGAGGAAGCTGAAAGGAGCCTCCTCGACTGTTTCACGGTGCATTGACCTCACCCCATATAAATGCATATTCAGTTTATATAATATCAGGTTTATATAAGTGAATTCTAGAAGACAGGCAAGGAGGGTGGGACTAAATTAATTCTTGGGCAAATTGCTGGAGTCACTGAGATTATACCCGAGATGATGGTCTCCATTTTTTAAAGCTGGAAGTCAAATCTTCCTATTTCATGTCTTGCTTAATTATTGATCAGGCATTAGCACTGTGTGTAAAATAATTTTTTCCGTTCAATTCAGGTCTCTGCACAGCTTCGATAGATGTTAATGAGGAAAAGAAATATACTTTAGTTCCATGAAACTAAGCTCAAAATTCCCTTTTGTATAACTGTCTATGAACAAAGATGCAAGTACTTTGAAACTTACTTTTTACTAGAACATTAGCATGAAAAAAATAAAGATGAATGTACTTTCAAGTCTTTCAAATAGGCTGAACTCATTGCAATTTGAATATCTCTGCATTTTTAAATGGCTGCTTTCCTACAAATATATTTATAACAGGAGCTACTTTGATCTTGTTAGCATATCATACTTCCAATCTCTATTTAAAGTAAAGAGACTCTAAATTTGTGAATTACAGCCTTTTACCTTGCGTCAGAATGTCAGCTTTGACTATTATAGCAGTTCCCATCATAGTATCTTTGTGCCTGTCCCACTGTAATGAAGTTACTACTTGTCTTGTCTCTTGATTTGTGTCTTTATTTGCTCCTCTTGCTGTTTGCTTTCTTTGCTGTTGAGAGCTACCAAAAATGTTAGCAGTAATTCTCAAGAACCTGATCCAAACAAAACCTTGGAGGAAGACTTTTCCAAGGATTACAGACCACCCTCTTCCAGACTAAAACTGGAACTAGTTTGTTTGGTTTTTTTTCCTTTTTTTTCCTTTTCACTACAAATGTTAAGTGACAGAGTGTTATCAAAAGAGGAATTCTGGCTTTCAGTCCATATAGCTTTGCATTTTGACAGTGTCCTTATTGGAGTGTCTGTAAATTGCTAACATATTAACTAGATTTTTCCTTTGTGATTTCCATTATAACATTAGAGTCTATCCTAAATGCTCTCATTCCTGCTCCCAAAATAACCCTAAAGTGTACAATTTCCTTATGATTGATGGAATCCTGAGGTAGCAATTTTTGCAAATACAGATTTTTTTAATAATAAATAACATATGTGCCAAGTAACATAGTTGCACATTTACCACCTTAAAATGAATGCTGTACCTTCTAGAATTTCTGTAGACTTTGAAATTTTGAGTTTTAATATGAGCATTTAGATCTAGAGCACCTAAACTGAATTGTCTAATTAATACTTCCCTACTATTTTTTAATTTTCTTTTTTTAATTCTCAATGTTCTAGTGAGATGTTTAGGATCTGTAGAAATCTTTCTATCCTATTTAAATTACCTGTCTTCAGAAAATTCATAGTGGGGGAAATTTATCTGAAACAAACACAGTTGATTTGTAAGCAAGATCCATTTGTTCTAGCTTCATCAAATGGCTCTGTAACTGTGCCAGTGTCCACTTCCTGAGGAATTATTCAGTATCTGAAAGGATTAGATGGCTGAATATATGATCATCTAATACAGCTGCTTGGGTTTTTTGTTTGTTGTTTTTTTTTCCCCAGTTCAATAGGAAAAATTGGTTGGTCACAGCACATACCCATAAAAAAATTTGCCGTATTTTGATACAAAATGCTAAGTCTTGCTGAGTGTCGCACTTCTGAGGAACATTTATGGTGTATTTTTCAGAAGAAATATATATTTTTAAAAATAGTTAGCCACTGGATTATGCATGGGTTCATACATACCTTTTCTGTAGATATGAAAAGATCTACCTCTGAGTTACATTGTTACTGCATTTGCCTTTGAAACTATTATAACTGATGAATGGGGAAAAGTCCTATCTTCTTAACAGGTGCTTGTAGTTGTGGAACTGAAGAACTAGACCAATAGTCTTTTTGTTAAAACTCTGGTTACTCCAAAGTAAGATTTGATTTGGCTGTAATATGTAAATGAATGGAGATGAGTTCCATGAATCAAGACCAAAGTAAGAGGAAACAGCAGCTCAAAGAAAAGCATTATGTGAGGAAGAACTAAATTATTTTGTATTTTTGTCTGGCTTGAAGGCTTTAAAACAATTGTGTGTTTTTCATGATTCAAAAGGTTTGAAAGGTACAAAATTCCTGTCAAATAAATATAAAATTTAGTCTGAGGATTCTGATTCTCCAGTTCAATTAAGATTTTTCAATTTCAGTCTGTAGTTAGTTGTAAAATGGTTGTAGAAAAGAAGGCTTCAACTCTCAGATACCTCAAACTAAATGGAGCAAGTCTTGGCTTTTGACAGAAGTAACATTTCTTCAGAAGCTTGTCTTTTCAAGGCTTTTCCTTCCACTAGTTAACCATGCTCTGTCTCCATAGCTTAGAAACATTGTTATGTACAAAGGCAAGACAAGTCAACTCTTGAGCATACACCAGCAGCCTTGAAGAGAATCACCTGAGTTTATTTCCTAGATTCATGGGTTTTAATCTCATTTCATATCCTGATATCTGATCAGGTGAAAATCTATGGAACACATTATTTGATAAAAATTCAAGCTGGAACAGAATTAAACTCCAATCCACAGTTATTTTTCTTGCTAATTTCCAAGTTAAGTTTTTGAAAATGGTTGAGGTTTTTTGCTTAGTTTTTGGGGGGAATTCCCCCCTCCCCCCTTCTATTCTACCTTCACATTGTAAGGTTTGGTCATTGGCAGGGTACTCCATTTCTGGACCTGAATTTCAATAGCACTGTTGATTCTACCCCCCTCCCCCCCTTTTCACTCTTATCATTGTTGAATGAAGCCTACCAAGAATTTNGGGGGGAATTCCCCCCTCCCCCCCTTCTATTCTACCTTCAAATTGTAAGGTTTGGTCATTGGCAGGGTACTCCATTTCTGGACCTGAATTTCAATAGCACTGTTGATTCTACCCCCCTCCCCCCCTTTTCACTCTTATCATTGTTGAATGAAGCCTACCAAGAATTTGAACATTTACAGACATGAATGCTGGAAGTGTACCAGGCTGCTGCTAATAGACTAGTTGGAATGTTTTTCACAGTGTCAGCAGTGCCTCTTCAGATAAACCTAGAGTGCTTATCTAAATAATGAGAAACAGAACTTCAGGTAGACCTACCTAGTTGCTAATCAGAGCATAAAACTTTTAATAAGTAAAAATGCCAAATATTTGAAAGAATTAGATTATCATTGGGGTTTTCTGAACTACCCTCTTTATGAATTAATCAGTGTTCACTGATGCCAGTGGAAAAACACCTACTCACTTCAGTGGGTTGCACGTTAAGGTCGTAAACTTCCAAATATTGTGGTCAGTATGTACAGGAGAATGGGAAAGGATAAATGGATTTGAGGAAGGCTGGAAATAGTTTGTCCTTAATAAGTATTGCTTGAGGAAATTTTTAATTAACAGAAAAAGTCAGATACAAGATTACAAGAAATCCTGTGTTGTGAGAATTACACACAGAGAAATGTCTACCACTTAGCTATGTCCTTTTGTATTGCCAGTGCTAGCCATTTAATGGAAACTAAGTGCTAATCAGAAACACTGCAAAACTCATGGTGACATTAACAATGTAAAATACATTTTTTTAATGTGGCTACTGTAGACTTCTGAAAAAAACTCTTGATAAATAAATGCACAATTTTATTTGTCAAGGAATGCAGCTTAATCTGATAAGTGATAGTTTATTTTGCTCATAAATACCCAAGAAGAAATGTCATGTCTGGCAAGCTAAGATCACAGCTGACTGGTTCTCTCAAAGTGAAAAGTGAAAATTTTATATTTGCAACATTTCTGTGACACTGAAGAGAACACTGTATCTTCCAGCAGAAGCTCAGTGATAACACTGACTAGAGTATTTTATTACATCCCTGAGCATTAGCAGCAAATACAATATTATTTCCCCTGCTACAGCCAAGTATAGCAAGAAGTAAAATACTGTGCCACATATGAAGCCATGGTCTTGATTTGGGTTCCTACATTCTTAGTTTCATTTTCTCTTGCATGAATATGTTGCATGGATTTTTCCCAATTATCTAATGTGATGTAGTGGGGTTTTTTTAATACTGGTCAGTGTGAATTTTTGAGATGATGCTGAGGAGTATGGTAGCTATTTGCAAAGAAGTAAAAAATGGTTCAGGGCTAACTGTGACCTGAAATCTGTTTTATTTGATGGAGAACTCTTCTGATTTGTGAGTAGATGGGTGCCAAAATAAATATGAAGATGCATATGCACTCCTTAATATACAAGAATTTTAGGAGTTTAAATCCCTACTGCATATTGAATTGTAAATTTATCCAAATTTTGTACAAGTATCCAGAACACAAGTGCATAAGCATTTTGCATTGTGCATTGGTTTTTTTGTATGGCTGTTCTTTGATCTGCTATTTTTGACACCTCTGTTTCTTTTAGTCTGCTGTCTTCCTGTTTTTATATCCCCAGGATTAGGGTGGAGAGTTAATAATTTGGATATTGGTATAATAGGAAGTTCTAGCTTTGATCTCTTCAGAATTCTGAAAAAAAAATGTACCTGGTTAAATGTTGTTATATTAGATTATTTTCTAAAGAATAAAACAATCTGTGAGTGAATACTTGTATAAGCCTTTAAAGAATAATGATTATTTAAATACTTTTCACATGTACCTTGTTATAAGCCTTGGTCTTGAAAACGCTTAAGCACTGAGAAATTTCCTAGCGCTACCAATACACTTCCAGGATTATTGATACTTCTATTTTATCTATTTTTTTCTTGTATTATGCACTATTTAAATTTTATTACATTTTCTCTCTGCAGACGTCCTGAACTTGATACAAGCCGCCATCCCAGACAACCAGGAAAGCCTCCAGATGCAGGACCACCAGGTTTAAGTAAAAGCAGAACAGTAGATGTGCTGAAGACAGAACAACGGGCACCCGGGCGGAGCCCTTCTACTCTCAGTCTACGGGAATCAAAGTCCAGGACTGATTTTAAGGAAGATCAGAAGCCAAGTATGATGCCCAGTTTTCTCTCAGAAGCCAATCCATTGAGTGCAGTCACTTCAGTTGTGAACAAATTCAATCCTTTTGATTTGATATCGGATTCAGATACAACTCATGAAGAAGCCGGCAGGAAACAAAAGGTTGCCCCAAAAGAACAAGGGAAACCTGAGGAGCAGAGGAGCCCTGCGAAACATCCAACTCAACCACAGTCTCCAAAGCCAGCTGTTCAACAACAAGGACCTGCCAGACCTACTGTCCAACAAACTGAGTCTTCCAAGCCAGTGCCTCAGCAGCAGCAGTCTGGGGAACCAAAGCAAGTTCAGAAACCAGTCCATGGCCAACCAGCAGATGCTAAGCAAGAGCAAGCAAAACAAGCACCCCAGCCGAGAGGACCACCAAAATCTCAGCCGCAACCGTCAGAACCAACAAAACCTGTTCAGCAACAAACTTCTGCAAAACCTTCATCAGGCCCAACAAAACCATCCCCACAGCAACCAGACAGCACTAAAACAACGTCCCAAACACCACCTCCCACAAAACCATCATCACAGCAGCCGGGACCTGCGAAACAACCATCACAACAGCCTGCGCGGCAAGGAGGTCCTGTGAAGCCATCTTCCCAGCAGACAGGGCCTCCAAAACAGCCTTCTCAGCAACCTGGACCTGAAAAGCCATCTGCTCAGCAAACAGGACCTGCAAAACAGCCACCTCAGCCTGGATCTGGGAAGCCACCTCCGCAGCAAACAGGGCTTGTAAAACAAGTGCCACCCCAGGCAGGGCCTACGAAACCACCTTCTCAGGCTGCAGGGCCCCCCAAAGCCCCGGCACAACAAGCAGGACCTACAAAACCGCCTGGCCAACAACCAGGGCCTGAAAAGCCCCCACAGCAAAAGCAAGCTGGTGAAAGTCAACCCACTGAGTCTGCCCCAAAGAAAACCTTCTGCCCTCTTTGTACAACCACCGAGCTGCTGCTGCACACTCCTGAAAAGGCCAACTACAACACATGCACCCAGTGTCACACTGTAGTCTGCAGCCTGTGTGGATTCAATCCGAATCCTCATATCACAGAGGTGAGTAATTTTCAAACTGATGTTCACTACCAGATCAAAGGATTCAGTTTACCTTTGTTATGTTGAAACATCAGATGTGCTACAGTATATCATCATGATAATTTAACAAGTTCAGTAAAAAATTAATGCTGTTTCAGAAAACTGCTTATAACAGGGTGAAACTGGAGGGAAAAAAAGGAAGGTAATGGTTCTTTGCTCATATAGATTAGAAATGTGTTCTCTTCTCTTCATATAAAAAGAAAAAAAACCCCAGTGTGACTTTAGTCTCATTTTGATTGTTCCTAATCACCTACTGTCTGTGTTTATAATCTGACCACAATACTCAGGTGCAAATATATTTATAGATAAATATTCTTTTCTGTTTTAAGAACAAACTAAGCAAAAAAAAAAAAAAATCAGCCTTCATCAATCTCCAGTATGTGGCTTAGGAAAGGATGTGGAGTGGATTTGCTTTACAACTGTGTCAGAGGTCAGTTGTGTTAGTTGAAAGCCTGAGTCATGAGTTTGACTTGGTGCTACGTGGGTTATTTCATTCTTGTGGGATGTTAAGATCTCTGTGGAGTATTTCTAACCTTGGTTACCATTCTTGCTGTAATTCTATAACATAAATGGAATAGAAAGCAATATTAGGACTTCAAATGAATTTATTTTAACCTGATATTTGTGGTAGCTTGATTTATTGCTTATACATATTCTTTATTGCTCTGCATGGGAATTAGGCTTTGATCAGCTTCTTGTACATCCTGATATCCTACTTTTAAATTTTCAAAGTAATTGGAGTTTGTTTGCAGCACCAACACTTTTATCAATTTATGGAAATTCAAGCACAGTACACTTGGCTCCAAAAGCTAAATAATGATAATCAAAAGGCATATTGGGAAAATTCTTTTTTTTTTGGTCTTGCTTTGGTATTAATTTAGCTGATCTGAGATGCACACAGGGAAAAAGTACAGACTACTACTGTATTTTGAACCTGATAAATACTCACTGTATATTTAAAATTGAATCAAAGAATTTCTGAAGCTGGAAAGGTGCTCTGGATATGGTGTAGTCTAAACTTCTGCTGAAAGTAGTGTCTCCTAAAGCAGGTTTAGCCAGTGTTGAATATCTTTAAGGATGGAGGCCTGACAGCCTTTCTGGGCAACCTGTGTACTCCGTACCACAATGATTTCAGGACATGGCTAGCTGCTGGTTTTCTTTCCAGCACATATGTTTATTTGTGGCTACCTGGTAACAAACAGCAGACTTTTTTCATCCAGCAATATGATATGTTGATTTTTTTTGTTAAAATTGCAAATTTAAGCCTGAAAGACTGAATTGCAGTAACCTCTGGTAGCACTTTGCTTGGTTCAGGAGCGTAGGGAAGTTGAGGATTGAGATAGCTGGCATTGAAGCCTGGACTGAAAAAGTAATGACTTGAACATCTGTGTGCAGGAACTTCAGAGTATCTGCAGCTAACCAGGTGTCTATATTTCAGGGTCTACATGAGGAAAGGTCATTCTGGACTGTTAGTGTGAAAAAAGATATATAACAGGCAAGAAATGTGATGTATTGATACTAAAGTCAACGAGGAAGTTCCATTGCAAACCTTTGCCTTCAAATTCTGCCAATGTTAATAGGCCAAAACTTCTTCCATTTATTTTTGTGAGTGCTGAGTTGTTCATGTCTGTAGTGTTCTTCTGGAGTCTCTTGAAGCCCCAAGTTTGTCTTTTAACAGCTTCAGATTTCCTATGGAATTGGTCAACAACTTTGGTGTGTTCAAATGAAACAGGTTTTGTGAGAGAGTTTATATAAGAAGATTTCCAAGTATTTGGAAATTCCGTGAATAACTGCTAGTTTTTGAAGTGGGTACTCTGTAAGTGTGAAATTCAGGACTTTCAGACAATAAAGACAGCTGCATTTAAGACTAACTGATTGCATACATATGTAAAAGCAGATTTGAATTTCATATTACACATTGAAATAAACACAAGATATGCATTTATTTCATGATGAAATCATTTCAGAAAATGAAGGTATTGGACATCTAATCATTCAGCTATTAGTTACAATCTCCTGACTCCCACTCAGGCTTTCCTCATTTTCTCAGCTTTGCACCACCAGATGTCTTACTGCAACTTCGTTGTGGGTGTCCTGTTCCAGTCTGCCATTGCAGTGCTACAAAAATCACATCTGTCTTTATTACTGAACATAGGCATTAAAGTTAATAGAACCTGCTCTGGCACATACAAAAAACTCATTTAGTTCAGCTGCCAAGGTTCTCACTTGAGTTATTATCAAATTTTCCTTCCACTTTGTTTCCTTTAAGTATTTAGCTTATTAACAAAAGTTTCTGATTCTTTTTTAACAATACTTAACCCATTTCTTTCCATGTATCAGGAAGATCATGGTTTGTGACTTGGCTGTCAGTTTTCTTGCTTATGGTGCATTTTTTTTCTTTTGGCTTCTTGTATTTTAACTTATCCTGAAGTATTATTGACCAAAAATCTGTGTCTTACCCATGCACTTACTGATTTTACTGTTGTACTTCAGCTATCCCTGATGGTTTTTTTCTTTTTTTTTTGCTATGTTTCATGATTCTGGAGTCCTGCATTGTGCTTTTCCCATGTCCTTTATAACTACTGATTTTATTGCTTATGTTAAACACACCACTTGTGGGGAAGCAACAATTTCAAATTGAATATGGGGAGTGAAAAGCATTTATTTAGAAAAAAAAATTTCACTTTCCTGAGAAGAATTTAACAAGTTTTGAAAACTGGCTTAGGGAGTGGATTGCATACATTGTAAAGTCATTATAATAATGCAGATAAAAAAAATTAATTGGTTTTATTCATTTGAACCTCTATTTAAAGTTCAGTAGTACATGCACTCTGTCTGTTTTAACTCACTAGAGAGAACTCTGTAACAAAGAGCAGAAAATGATACCTGTATTGCCACAAGGTCAGACCCCTTGAACTGTTTCTCTGAACCATCTGACATTGCAGTCCTCTTGGGGAGGAGGGATAGTTGGTGTCTTGCTTTTGTAGAGCAGTCTGGAGAGAAAACGCACATACATAAGCATTCAGTAACATATGTCTCTGTAATCTGTCTAGGTATTCATACTCCTCTCATCACCATGGCACATGACTGCCTAGCAACAGTTGCATAAAGTAATGGAAAAAATTATATAAGCAGGTTTGAGGACTGGTACTCTCTCCCATTTTCCTTTCATGTACATCAGAACCTTGTAGGAAGTGTATCTGTTATTCCATGGTGACTTATTTTTCTAATTTTTTTACCATTTTATTTTCCCAAATGCACTCCCGTTAGCCATTAGCAACAGAAACCAGCACTTCCCAAAAGAAGATTCAGCCCATTAGAGCATTTGAATAGGAGCAGGCTTTATGAAAATGAACAAAAATGTCTGGAGGAAAAACGGCAAAAAGCATGAACTGCTATAGTTAAATCAAAGTGATCGGTGGTTATCCTCAATAGCTGGAGTAAATTTTCCTTCCCTGTGAACTACTTATGGGAAGATACATGGAACACAGACTGAGCAAGGGTTTAAAGCATAATAACAGTCATTCCATCCTTTAAGAGTGGTAGAGCTGTTAATGTTGGACACTTGGCTGTGTGTGGGCTCTGCTCCTGGAGCCCACCTGTCATGTGTATCTGTGTATATTTGGACGCCTGTTTTCTAGGTGGTTTTTGAGGAGGGAGTATTCTATATGAATTTTATCTACATTAGATCATATTTCATCCATTGTCCTGGTTTTCTTTTAAGAGACCATTTGAAATTAATCTTGAGGCCACATATAATTTCATACATAGGTGCTTAATGAAAATTGTACTTTCAAATAATGTGAAGCTGTGTATTGATACCGGATTTGTTTACTTGCCAAAAGTTCTTCTGGGTGGAGATAAAGTGAATTCTTAAAAATATGTTATTGATTCTGTTTTTTTTTTTTTTTCCAAACAATGTGTGTGTACCAAAGCTGACTTAATCCTAATGGGAAAAAGAGGAAGGATAAAAATTCCAAGAGGAGGGATAAGAAACCTCAAACAGTTGACTATCTCAAAATGGAGAGTATGGTTTCCGATCAAGTAGAACTTTTTGCTGAATTGCACATTTATTTTTCAATTCAGCATGAAAATTTTTTTACTCAGTTTTAAGTATTTTGTTTTGTTTTTGTAAATTTTTGTAGGGGAGGGGATGTCTTTTTTTTTAACCTTTTTTGGTAGGGATAGAAATTTTCCGTATCAGTTTTACTACATGCTATTGCCTTGATTTTTTTGTTTTCGCTTTCTTTCTGCCTCTCTTTTTATCTACTATTATATCACAACATTTGATTTAATATAATATTTTAGTTCAAATCTTTATAACTATTTTTGGTATTTGTATTTGTTTATATTAAAAACTTGCAACTCTTAATCTCCTCAACATACTTGGGCATGAGGTAGGATCAGTAACTAAACAGAATTTAAACAGTCAGAAAGGCATTAATTTTCTTCTGTTATTTTCATTATTATTAGGTTGTATAGGGAGAACATTGTATAATAATTTAAAATAAGGAAGATGACTATAATTCTTGTGGTGAATCCGGGTAAGTTTTGCTTATACTTACAATAAAATTAATAGAAATTGCTTTTTTAAATCTTTGTTCATTACGTGACAGTAAAGAAAGGTGTTGATTGAAGTATTCCCTGTGGTTTGCAGTCTAGACCCTGCTGTGTTGTAGTAGTCTATAGGAACCAGAATGCAACTTGAACTGGAAGTGATATCTAAACATCACTGTGGATAGTGACATACAACAAAATCTCAAGTTTTTTAGTATCAGAGAAAATAGCTTTGAATCTATATACCCTATGTGAAATTGGCAGGGGGGATGTAAGGGTTATATAAGTAAAGGAGAAAAAAACAGAAAAAAAAATCAAGGACCTAAATCTGATTATCAGCTGTTACAATCATGAGTTGTGTAGAAATGAGTTTTAAAAAACTCCCAACAAAATCCAAGACTTTTTAAAATTTTTCAAAATATTAATTTAAATACCAACTCTTTACTGCGCAGAAGTAAAGAAGAGTTCTGTAAAACTGATAGACTTCAGTCTGGGTTCAAATTGGTCAGAGAGCAGATGCAAATGAGTCTTGTTTAGTTGTCATTTAAAAGCCATAAAAGAACAAAATATTTTCTTTAGTACAAAGAGTACTTGGGGTGTTCCAGTGTTACTGACACTGCAATTTCTATACAAATGAGGATTATTTACAATTTTTGTGATGAAATGAAGTTAGTATAGTTCCTATAGTTCTGCCTCTAGCCACAACTGCCACACAGACATTTGGGAAAATTGTAAAGGTCCTCAAGTAGAAGGGTTATGGAAGTACAGGATACTGTTTCTCTCCATGGAATATTCTTAAACAAACTCCCACATTGCTTCTGTCTTAGAGGAAGACTCTGTGCCTACAGATCTGCTTTACTTTAAGGATCAGATGTAGAAATAGCAGTGATGCCCTGTGGTTTTTTCCCTTTTTTTTTTTTTTTTTTTTTTTTTACATAAAACCATAAAAGATTTTGTATGTTNTTTTTTTTTTTTTTTACATAAGGGGCAGAACATAGAGGCAAAACCCTTCTGCATGGGAACAGTGTCCCAATAATTTAATTGAGCAATATTTCACAATATGTTGGAGTGTTTTCTCATTAGTCCAGAAAGCTGGCCCATCCAGTTTTTAACACAAGTAAATAATAAATTAATCTGCATAGCTAAAGATGTCAACTGCAGTCAGCCATCTGCGCCAGTATTGCTGTTGCTCAGCAACTGTAATTTACTACTACGTGAGCCATGTGATGTGGGGTGGTGTTTGCTGGGCAGGCAGCAGGCCCAGCCCTGCTCTCACCACACAGCTGAATCCTTTTCATCATTCGCTCAGTGCAGCACTGATGAACTTTGTTAACCTTTTCTCTGCCACTCTCTTGATTTGCAGTTGAATTTTTTGTCAGTCACTCACGTGTTTCTGGCACATTAAATCTCAGTTGATGAAAGCAATGAGCATTTGTTGCTTTTACTGCATGATGCACTGAGCTGTGTTTAAGTCTTTTTCCTTTCTATGTGCATGAGGCAGCTTAATCATATCCTTGGCTATAAAAAACTAGTTTTTAGATATTCTGAGATACTGACATTCAAAAAAAATTCAAAAGATAATGTTCACTATTTTGTTTTATGATTCTAATTATGTAAGCTGTAAAATAATAGTTCCCCAAACATTCATAATTCATATGCAAACTACAGATTTTTGTATTGGTAATTTAAGCAGAGTAGTGGAGTATATTTTAAGATTATGATAACTGCATAATATAATTCATTCAGTAGTGTTTAGGAGCTTTAAAACAGCTAAGTAACATTTTAAAATAGTTTTTCAATATGTCTATTTAAAAAGTTTGCATCAGCATTGGCCTGGCACCAAGCTACAGAGCTTGTAACCATTGCTGTGGTTTGTGGAATGCATACCCATGGACCATGCTGCTGACTAGAATCTAGTGTCATGTTTGTGAGCATCTTGAGTCAGTGTTCCCTGGCAAACTCATCATATACCTGAAAGGAAGATAAATATGTATTTTGTAGTGATGATGTGTTTGCCTGAAATGAGGATCTGTTACATACTGTGTACAATTGTTAAATGTTTGGTTTGGTGTAATTACTTTGAACAGCTGAGAATTTACTCATAGAAGGATGGTGTAGAAGAAAAAACTTTTTCTGCAGTGTTGCACAAACTTCTTTAGAAGACATTTTAACTTGTATGTTGACATACCAATTTAATTTGGTTTGTGATAGTTGGTTTTTTTTGTTCATGACAGGATTTTTTAATTTAGTTTCTTGTCTCAGAGTATTCTACCACACTGCTTGAAGCTGCATAAAATCGTGTGCTTGAGCACTTTATTTTTCATGTTTCTCTCATTATCTTGGCAAAAATATCTGCTAAGAGCCAAATCTGGCTTGTCACTGCTCTTTAAAATTGTCAGGGACCAAATAAGTTATTGTTTTCAAACTAGAAACTGATTTTGTCAGTGAAGCTTTGGAGCTGAGCAGTGTCAGCAAAGTCCATTTACATATCTGTGGTAATGTAAAGGGATGTTAATATTTTATGTATATTTTAAGTTCCTTTTTATAGCAGCAAATGACTCTTCTAAATGAGAATGAGATCCATTCACTTGGAGTGCAGCTCTGCCCTGCAAAAGGACTGTTAACTTGGCTTCTGAGAGCCACTTTCATATTGTGTGCCAGTAATTTTTATAAGAAATCTGTTCAATCTGCAAGTAAAGACTTATTTCTCGTGTACATCTGGAATTATAGAATCAAGATAAATTCTCTTCCTCCCCTACATCATCTGCAAGGATAGAAATTAAGCATGCCAGGCAATGTGCTTGCTGACAGCTTTCCTGTTGCTTTTGATGGGTATGTGTTGTTAGAACAAATCTCTCAACCATTTTTGAAGAAAGCAATAGACACTGGATTGTCTTCAACTGTGCTGGCTTTGTTTGGGATGGGGAGAAGGACTGAACTATAGTTGTGATTTGTTATTGGTGTCAACTGTTAGCTTGCCTTTATGCATTCATAATCTATGGATGTAGTGTTATAATTTTCTTCAAAGTAACTCTCCATGGGTGTTGTTAGTTAAATACCAAATAAATTCATTTCGTGCTTCAAACTAGAAGAGTTGATGCTATGGTTGATGAATACATAAAATACATTTTAATTTTTTTTTTTTGTTTTCTCACGGCATATAGTTTCTACAACAGTTAGAAAACAAAGCAGTAATTTTCTTTGCTCGGGAGTTGAAATCTGAAGAAAAAGGGTGCATGAAATCTTTCAAGTTTACTGTCCTAGATAGGACACTTACTGGCATGGGTCTCAGGATGAAGAAAATCACAGATTTCTTCTAGAAATAAGACCCAGCTCCCACCCTTATATACTGACATAAAAACCAGCTTGGGTTTATCTCCATCAAAGAGACAGATGGGAACTGCTAAAGCTCACAAGTTCCTCTTGTGAGGAAACTTTTGCTTTTAATCCCACATAAAGATATTAGAAATGTGAAGAAAGAAACTAGGAGGTCACAGAACTGCTGCCAAGGAACACCTTTGAGGATAGAAAAACATTTGTATTTTAGGTATCTACAGCAGCAGTAAGTTTTACTTCATCTGTAATAATGTGTAAGAGCATCTGTATTTAATGGAAGCCTGTTCCTGTTAAAATTTATGGAAAATCTCTGTAATTCTGTTAGAATTAGCAGGCAGGTGTTTGATAGAAAACTATATCACATAGCACATTTCATTTTGAACTCCTGCTGTTCCAATCACAGGATTATAGTTTGTGGAGTTTTGTATTTGTTTGAAGATGTGTATAACCTATAATGACTTGAGCATTTTGACACTTAATTCCTCCCACTAAAATGCATGGGAGGATTTTTATGTTTAAACTAGAAAGATTTAAAAAATAATACAGTGAAGTGAAACTTCATACATTTTCCATTTTAAAGTTCAACTGTAGGAGTAGCAAATTTGATTTTGATTTTGAAGGCTTCAGTTTCATATCAAGAATGCACATATGTATATATGTATATAATTTGTTTTTTTTAATAATAATAAAGAAAAATTAGTGGTTGAGGGTTAAGGTCTTGTCTTCTGCACAAGGTTGTTTTGAAATCTTTGGCATAGAAGTAATGTTTGTTTGGAGTAGGTAGCAGAATCAGACTAGACAAGCTGCAGGTTGAAGACAAACCTAAATGCTTATAAATGCAATTGGAATATGGACATCTTAAATGTAAGAATTATTCAAACTACTCAGTTTATAGCCCCCGCTTCCCTAAAGCTACTTCATTTGAGGCCTTGAAGTTGTCATAGTGGCTTAAATGGAGATTTCCTGGAAGCTGAATGAGGGTAGGTAGACACCTTTTATTGCCATTGTGTAAAAAAGAAGTAGAAGCAGTGAATCCCTACGGAAACCGTGTTTTCCAAATATCTGTAAGAATCCTTTGGATAGGGGAAAGAGCCATTCCTTGCTTAGTTCCATTAAAAACCTCCTCACAAGATCTTGTCTTTCTCCACTGTAGAACACAACCTACCTCCCTAATACAAGAAATCTTAGTTACTTTGCCAAAGCCAGACAACTGTGACAGCCAGGTCTTTGATTACTCTTAAGCCCTAGAAAACCCTTAAGGTTGCATCCAGAAATGGTCTTAGTATGTATCTAAATAAAATATATTACTAATATCTAAAATCAGGTAAGGGAAGTGATCATTAAGCAAACAAAACATGAGTTAAGCTAAATGTAATCCTTGCTCAAGTCCTCTGTACAGCTCTGAACTTGATTACTTTCATAATTCAAGGCAGAGTTTAAACATGTTTTCCAGTATTTTTTCAGTTATTTTCACTTTTCAATGGTCATTTGCTATATGGTTTGCAAGTAGAACTGAGAATTGTTTAAACAATCTAAAAAAATTGCACTGAAAATAGAAGATAAGAGCAGCCTTATTATGAATGGAACTTTACAACTGAGGCCAAAATTTGTCATTGATTTGTGAAGCTGTTAGTAATCGTGAACTTATATTCCAGAGGGTGTGTTTATACCATGTTTACCAGAATAATAGAAATAACTGTGTTTTAGGAAGCTGCATCAAACTCTTAATTTTTGGTAGTGCAAAAATACAAGGCTGGCAAGGCACACCAAAGTAATGAATTCATTGCCTCAGTCCATGACATCAGAGCTCCTTTCTTCCAGTGAGCTCTGATATTATGCAGACAAAATCTTTCTTTGCATGAAGTGCCTCTAGATTTGTTCCATGGTGTATAGTAGAGGTTTCATAGCATCACATTATGTTGTAAAAGATCTCTAAGAGCATTGAGACTTGAGTGAGAAACAGCATCCATGGATCTTCACCCTTAAGGGAAAAGAGACTTATATTGTGTGTTCTCCTACTTGCAGTTCCCTCTGTTGCAGTGGTGCATGCAAATGCTGTAGCTGGTGCCCTGCATTTCACACACAGACTAGAGAACAGGAAAAGAGCTACAGGTGACCTGCTTAAATATCTGCTTGCAGGTGGAGGCCCACGGGACTCTGTACCATATTGAATGGCATTTTTGCTGCCTATAATGTTTCTGCTAGTGATGGAAAGTGTGGAAAGTAGCACGTGACTGCATGTTTTAGGCAATTTGATCCTTTCTCAGGTGGTGAAGCCGAGCTTTCTTATCAGAAATATGGTTTTCTTCTCATTTTCTTCTCATTCTTTCTGCTTAAAAATGATAAAAAAAATGTTTTAAACTTGTGTGGTACTATTATTGATGAGAAACATAAGTAAATACATTATTTGCATTATTCCTTCTCCTCTGTGTGAAAAGAGGGGGCTGTTGTATACAGAGGTACAGTAATTACCCTAGAAACTTCTAATAACAAAGGAGTTTTGGGAAACCTAATTATGGCTCTTGAAATGCCATCAGTGCTCAGGAAAAGCTCCTCACTGGTTTTGGGTGAGCACTTGCCCCCTGAAATTGGTGGTAATTCATAAGTCAGTGTTATATGTGATGCCCATTTACACACCTCTGTGGCTAATTCACTGCATACACGTGTACTGCCAATACCTGTGCACTGTAATTTAAACCATTTCCAAAAGCATAAGCTGTATTAAAAGCTTGATAGATGTATGCTTAAAGATAATTATGTGTTTACTGTGTTTTAATTCTGATTATTGTTTTCTGTCAGCAGACTCGATGTGTTAAATTATTTTTGCAGTATTTGTCATTATTCTGGCAAATCATTGCTGTAAATGAATCACGGGGTCCCATGAAATTCCAATGCATTTTTTTCATACTGCTGGGTTTTTATCCTCCAGTATTCAGCTGTGTGTAAACTGAATGTGAAGCCACTAGAATCATGGGCTCAGTGATAGCTTGACTCACAGCGGTATGGATAGAAGAATGAAAATAATCAGCTATGCATGTTAATTGCAAAACATTATTAGTGGTATTTCTCCCTTTTTACACAGAAGTTTAAAATATTGGAACAAGTACTATATTAGAATAACTTATGTTTATTAACTTTGTCTTATCTTAATTATAAATGCCTTTATTTTTTTCAGATCAATGAATGGCTCTGTTTAAACTGCCAAATGCAAAGAACTTTAGGAGGTGACCTAGCACCAGGTCATGGTCTTGGGCCACAGCCACCTGCATCCAAACAGAAGACACCCATTCCACCTTCAACAGCTAAACCATCTCCCCAGCCACAGCCTGTTCAAAAGAAAGATACAACTCCAAAACCTGATCCTTCACAGTTAGCAGATTCGAAAAAACCTCCAGCACAAAAAAAGCAAACACCCTTGCCTGGATCTCCTCCTGTAACATCAAAACAACCTCATGCAGAGCCCAGTGAGATCTCCCAGCAAGTGGATGCCACTCCAAAATCCGATCAGGTCAAGCCAACGCAGGCTGAAGATAAGCAAAAACAGCCCAGTGTACAGAAGCCTACAGCCGACACTGTATCTACCTCTGCAGCACCAGAGCAGAAGCAGGATTTGGCAAGCCCCAGGCCACCAACTCAGCAGAAAGTGACAGACTCCCCAAAGCCTGAGCTTGCAAAGCCATCACAGGACACACATCCAGCCAGGGATAAACCAGATTCCAAACCTGTTCCACAAGTGTCCCGGCAGAAGTCAGATCCCAAGCTTGGGTCTCAGCCTGGGGCTAGACCAGATGCTAAAGCTCCAAAGCCTGTTGAGCCAACACAAACAAAAGATGATCCTAAAAAGTTACCTACAAAAGCAGCCCCAAAGCCTGATACAAAACCAGCTCCCAAGGGCCCACAGGCAGGGGCAGGATCCAAGCCAGTGCCAGCACAGCCGGCACCTCAGGCCCAGCCACCTCAGAAACCTCCGGAGCAATCAAGGCGTTTCAGCCTTAACCTGGGAGGCATCACTGATGCCCCTAAGCCTCAGCCTACAACACCACAAGAAACAGTTACTGGGAAACTCTTTGGATTTGGAGCTTCTTTCTTCAGCCAGGCCTCAAATTTAATTTCCACAGCAGGTCAGGCAGGGTCTCAGACATCGGGTCCCCCTCCACCTGGTCCTGCAGTGAAGCAGCCCCAGCCTCCACCACAGCCTCCAGCCCCTCAAGCAGCCCCCAAAGAAGCTGGCCAGGCTCAACCTCTTCCAAAAGCTGTTCCTGTAAAGAAGGAAGCCAAGCCTCTTACAGCTGAAAAATCAGAGCCATCAAAAGTGGATAGTGTTTCAACTAAGGGATCTGATTTAGAAAAGAAACCCGCTTTGGCTAAAGATAGCAAGCCTCAGGCTGCTGAATCTAAGAAACCTGATGGGCTGTCGGAACCAGAGAAAGCTAGCCAACCTGAAATGTCTTGTCCCCTTTGTAAAACTGGACTAAATATTGGTTCTAAGGATCCCCCCAACTTCAATACCTGTACCGAGTGCAAGAAGGTTGTGTGCAATCTCTGTGGATTTAACCCAATGCCGCACATAGCTGAGGTAAGGCAATGGAGTCTGTATTTACCCCATATTCCTGCCTACAGACTCCCTGTGCTGTGGAGACATAAATAGCTGCTTTTTAGCTATTGACTTGTTAAGAAATTTTCATCATCTGAAGTCTTTTAAAATTAAGTATCTGTATTGTATGAAACTTAATCCCTCATCAGACGGTACTTCTGATGAAGTTTTGGCATATTAAGGAGGTCTGGTAGAGGTGGTTGCTAGGGCTTTGAGACATAAGGAGATATAGTTATGAACTCTTTTGAAACTGGTGCTACTATGACACAGCACACTATTGTACTTTCAGCCTGTTAAAAGCTTTTTCTTATACTTCAGTGTTGTCTCCTAATGTGTGCTTCTTTAACCAATGCCTTTGATTCAAAAAACTATTGAATGAAGAAATGTTTTAATGCTTAGTTATTGCCCTTCCCTCCTGTTTAATACATCCCTAAATTTATTCCATTAATCTCACTCTGGCTGTGGAGTCATTGCATATGCTGATGCATTCATTAGGAAGGTTGACATTTGAGTGATACCTGTGTGGCGAAAGATGTAATTCTTTGGCAAGAACAATACAAGCTCACAAAGTTACTTCATTCATTGAAGACTGACAGTTTGAAGGTGCTTTTCCTGTGATTGCCTGAGAAAGCTACTCATATTTAAAAGAATTACACAACTTATTTTCAACAGTTTCCTCACATTGCATATTTTTATCTGCTTCCTTTCTCTGTGTAATTTTTTTTTGACAAGGAGATTGGAAACTTTATACTAGCTTAATGGAAAGGTGGAGATACATCTTTTTTGCCTTATGAATCTGGCAAGTTTAATTCAACCGAAGCAGACCACCTAAAAATACTTGTGAGCAGTTGAAATGCTTAAGTTGGTCTGTTCAGCACATGAGGATTGTGGCAGTTGGTGTTCTGCCTTTGAAATCTGAATGAATAAATGACAAATGACTGCCAGGGTTAAAGAATTTCACATCTCTGTCTTAAGGTGAGAATAAATGTGGGAAGAAATAGCGTATTGCAGGGAAAATATTGCTTATGATGCTTGCATATGCCTTTCTTTTTGTAATATTTTCTAGAATATACTATCATTTAAGAGGTCTTTTTCCTAATATAATAAGAATATTTTATCAAACATATGAATATGTTGTCCCATGTATTTGTGATCATTTAGGTTAGAAAGAAAGGTCTAAAAATGCAAGAAGATTTATCAGTGATTGAGAATTGGGATTCAATTGATTTTTTACATTGTTTATGCACTGAATACCATCAAACACACACACTCCACCATTGTCCAACTCTGGGTATACACACACACACACACTTATATGGATTTAATTGTGAAAAATGCTTATGACTTTCTCCAGGGAAGCTCTAGTATGGGTACACAGAATATCAATGGAAACAAGGTGTGTCAGTTCTGGTGAAACATTGCTCAAATGACAGCAAGTCCCAGTGCATGACTTGTCTTCTTCAGAGTTGACTTAGTTGTGATGGTGTGGGACTGCCTTGTGGTGTGCAGACACGTTATCTTGATTTCTTCTGGTTAAGATGAGAAGGCTGGTACTCTGTTTCTGTTTTTCCATCTCTGTTTTTTTGGACGATTCCCTCTATTTCTGCTCTATAATATCCAGAACTTGAAATAGGAATTATTTTCTTTAGTCTGACTTCCTCATGGCTTTCTTTGTTTCTCTTTTGGCTCCTGCTTGCACATTCTTCTTCCCTGTACTACACATTTCTGTCTCTGTCCACATTTTCTGTCTTGCCTTCTTTTTTTCACTCAGTTTTGCTAGAAAGTGGCAGTGTACTTTTCCTTCACAATAGGAGGTGGTTTGCTTGGCTGAGAGCATCCTGACTTTCCTTTTCATAAAGATTGGACAGAGAGAACAGGAAGCTCATAATTTCATTTCCCAAATGTGCTGTGTAAATAATGTATTTATGGTCAGATAGCAATTCTGTCCCTGGATGCACAGTATATGGTATATACCTTTTACATGACAGAAACATGATGGTGAGCAAATAGTTTATGCTTACTTACATACTTTTTTTTTTTTTTGTCCACCAAATTCTTCTAATGTGTTCAGTACTGTCTTGGAGGTTTTATTCAATTGTCTCTTTCTTTGGGGGTTAGGAAGGAGAAACAGAAATGCTTTTTAAAATTGGTCTTTCTGGTGGTTTTCTACCTAATTCTTTTATTCCTATACTGTGCATTCAGATTTAAAAAATGTAATTCCAGAAGCTTCTTGGCCCCAGAAGAGATTTTGGATGTACAAACATATTGCATTTTAAACATAATCTTAGTTTTTCTTTGGGCCTGCAGCTGTATCACAGTTATTCTGACAGTTGCTCATGTGTTTACATTTTGTTCCCTCAGTAATGGCTGAAAATGAATGGAGTTTTATTGACTGAGTTATGGCTGAACCCTTGTTGCCAACAAAGCTTGTATTAGGCTACATGATAAGGATCAGTCCAATGGAACAAGGAAACCAGTGATTCATTGTCAAATGCAGAGGAGCATCTAAATCCCATGGGCACTTCTACCTTAAGATCTCTCAGCAGGGAATTTTTTCCTGCCAACGTGCTGCTGTACTGCAGACAGGGCTGAGAGTACTTTTAAGGAAAGAAAGTGCTTTCTTACAGTGACAGTTGTTTGTTCTTGCTATATGTGACAGAAATAACTTTCAAGAAAGTCTTAAAGCTGCTGCAAACAGTCAGTCCTCTAATAACCCCTCTACTGCAGAAAATATAACTAGACTCTTACCTAATCAAAATCAACAATGTGCTATTTACTTCAGTGAAATTATTTTGATTTGTGCAAGCAGAGAATTAGGCTAGAATACTTTTTCTTAGAATGAGCTGATTGTTCTTTTTCTCCCTGATTTGTTGATACAACAGTCAAACAGTTATTTACTTAAATGGTAATTTATCCATGATGCAAACAGCCACAAATGATTAAATAAATGACACTTGATAGATTTCAGAGACCCACAGGACCATGGGAGCCCTAGTGCATTAGCAGACTCCTTATTCTGCCATTTGCTCAATGGGGAGGAGAACTGTTTACCAGCTCTTTAATTAGCTTTCCAGCTCAGGTAGTTGGAAGCAGCTCTATTTTTAGTAACAAAGCACAAGATCACAAATGCTGAAGACAGAACTGAAATGTGTGGCAACGACCATTTTGTGCATTTAAAACTCAGTGAACTGTTCAGAATATTGAGCAGGAGCAGAGATGGTTGTCTATAATGTAATTAAGTATGTTGAGGCCAGGAATGTAGAACCTGTGATAAACTAATGCAGTAATAAAATGTCAAAGAAAAGATTATTTAAAAGCTAAACTAAGATAAAATCCAGATTTCTAGATTCTATGTGGGCAATATGAAGGATAGTGTCTTAATAGAATCACGCTATGAACAGAAAGAGCTGAAAATGTGAAGTGTGGATATGTGGTATGCTAATGGATTTAATCTAATAGAACTGCCAGGAAAACAACAGAAACACTTTTTAGTGAACTGATAGCTGTAAAATTACCTGGAAAGGCACTGGGAAGTAAAGAGTGCTCCATGTGTGAAATAAATCTCTGGGGCTACAGAAAGAAGACAAACATTCTGAGTGATGGAGGACAGGGAGAACTGGGGAAGGGCAGAAGAGACATCATATCTCTGATTTGGTAAGGATTTGTTGTTTGAAAAAGATGTAATCAGTTAGAGATATGATCAGAATACATAATATAAAAATTTTAGAGTGATATTTTTTGATACGTTTATTACAGCACATGTCTGTATGAAAATGTTTTCCATTGGTGGATATAATGGCAGGAATCTATAAAGCTTGATGGTTTCTGTCCAATCCAAATTCTTACAGATTTTTTTAAATAAATATAGATGTATAACTTGCCAAAAGAATTTACATGTTTTTCTGATAACTAATTTTACCACTCCTACTTATTTGACCTAACTTGATAATTAATTTTTTCTTGTCCCCACAGACTATGGAGAGAAGGAAAAGCAAAAATATAAATGATTTTTCTTTAATGTAAACACAGAGCTATCATTAACCTCCATATTATAACCAGGTGAAAAATTGGTACCTTACTCTTCCAGTATGAATTGCTAGAAGTAGCAGTAAATAGCATTTTGGAGCTAATACAAGCCTCTCTGGAGATGAAGGGAGCAGTTTTGTGGTGGCATGTTGTCATATACCTGGATATAGCTTTGGTTTTTCTAACTCCTCCCAAAATCCTGCAGAAGGGGTACTGACTCAGGTGAATGAGCACCCAGTGTAAATAATTCTGCTAGATTCTGTTTTTCCAAGACTTCACTGATACGTGAAATGGAGTGAGGGCCTGAGCAAGAGTGCCCTTATACTCAAGCTACAAAAGTAGGCTTTAAAAATAATAAAAAAAACCCAAACAAACCAAAGTGAATCAAACTCTCCTATTGAATGCCCAAATGTGCCTTGTACTTCTTAAAACAAGTGTACAGCAACATTATAAAGTAATAATCCATTTATTATTTCAGTGAAAATCCCTAAAATAGTGTACTGCACCATCTGAGGTGACACCCATTGCCTATCTTTAATTAATTAACAGCTCTGCACTGTCATCAATTTCCTATTTGAAAGAGCTCAGACCTCTCTGCAAACTGGCAGGTTTAGCTCCTATAAGAAACTCCTCTCTTCTCTCTTATGTTTAGTGATGAGTTGTTTTGGAAACAGATGGTGTCTGGGAAACACAGTGAAGAAGAAGTTGCACTAAAGAGACAAAGAGAAAAACAATCACTCCTTTCAGTTGCATAATTTATCTTCTCTGCTTCTTCCCTCTCCCTTTAAAGAATCTTTTAAAATTTTGATTGTAAGAAAGTGAATGCTATTACTGTTCAATAAAGTAACTAAATAATACAGAACATAATAGGCTAGCACAATGTACTCCCTAACATTTATGGAAATTTTATCCATTAAATGATAATTCTTTATAATTGAGAAAATATTAAAACTACTGCTAATTATTACTTTAAAAGGTAAGATCTGTCATTGAAAAACAGAGTGCATATTAGATGATAAAACCTCCACTGTATTTCTTGACTGTCAGAATGAAATTAATTTCACTCCAAATTAGGTATCTTACTTTTCTGTTTAACTTATTCAATATGCATGACAGACAAAAATATTAAAGTGGAAATATTTTTCATAGCAGAATGACTCACATCTTCCATTTTTCCTATAAAGCACATATATTTTGTATATTGAAAATAGAAGGGCTAATATGGAATGACTCTTTGATGGATGATTTAGTCAAAATTGAACGCAGATAAATATTTTTTTAAAAATTAATGCCTGAATTCACTTTTTAAATAAGGTTGAAGTGCTTAAGCTTTGTCAACAAAGTTATATTTCTGTGTTTCACATTTGCAGAGGTATTTAAATGCTTAAGGACAGACAGATACCTGTAAGGATATCAGGAGCTTGTGTCCTCCTCTGATGCCTCAGCTAAACCTGTTCCACAAAAACAGCTTTGACCTGATGATTTTACAGAGGCCTGAACTTCTGTCCTGTGCACATGGCTTGAGCTGTTCCTCCTGAGCAGTGTTTAGCTTCTGTTTAAACCCGTTTGAAGTCCAGACATGGAAGCCTCTAGTGGGGTCTGATTTTGGTGTGTTTTTGAGTATGGTTATCCAGAGGCAGTACTGCCTGGCATTAAGCATACCAGCTACAGCTACTTTAAAAATTAATAACAGTAATAAAGCCTGCTCATGGTCAAGTGTGATGGGGTGGTGGTTTGCCAGGTTTATTTCTTCTTCAATGGTATTATATGCCAAATAAAAATCTTCAGATAGACATGTGACTTCAGAACTCTCATCCTTATCTCATGCCTGTTGCTGCCATGGTACAACCATTATTCTTGTCTCCCAGTTTCCACCAAGACCCCACTAGTCTGCACTCAATTTTCAACAAAGTAAACCACTGCATTCACATAACCTATTCAGTAGATGTCCTGTGATAGTTTTGTTTGAATTCCCCATCACTGTAGAGGGAAATGAAAACATCCTTACTTTCTCACAACTTTCTCTGAACAGATGTCTTGCAGTTCAGTAGGGCTGCTTGCTCCAGAGCAAATTATTCACTAATGCAGTTTCATTTTTTGGCAGTCAGGTTCTGATGGTTATTTCTGAATGTGATCTTGGGACGATATTTAAAAGCAAGGCATCTTAGATCTCTGTGGTTATTAGGCAAGGCATGAGTTACAAGATTGCATTCTTGTTGATTGTTCCTTTTCAGTATTTATGACCATAAAATTAGGTTTTGTTTTTTCCCCTCAAATTAAATTCAAGGAGTGAAGATTGGTCTCATTGCTCAAAGTAATAATGTGACCTTTGGAAGGACTATTACCATGATTAATTGCCTGCTATTTGTTTCCTTTTTTCTAGTCTGTAAAAGTTTCTAAATTACCTCTCTGAACAAAGAACTCCAATGAAACCAGCAATGAGATATAGACATAAAGCCATGGAAGGCCAGATGGCTTTTATTAATGTTGGTAATGGCCACTGATGGTGTGAAATCCAAAGGGATGTGTACAGCAGCACTGCTGCTGGCACACACAGCCTCTCTCTATCTGGCTATTTTTCATCCACTTGGAATTCATTTGCAATGAGTTCTTTACTTATATTGTTTATTCCATCTTGGGTGCGTTTGCATTTTTGAAAGATAAAATGCTTAGGGAAGCGATTATTGCAGAGCTTTCAGTGTTGATTCTTGTGGGTGGTTTATTTTTCTCCTGTGCAGATAGTTTATAGATTAATGTATTGGAGACAGTCAAGCTGGAGTACAAATCTAAAACAAATTATCAGGAAAATTACTGACCTGGCCTTGAGCCAGGTTATTTTCTTCTCTGTTACTTCATTAGAAATTTGGTTGATGTCCCATTATTGAATGAGGAGGAAGTCTTTTGAAAGATAAACTGGTTTGAACTGTTTTAATTTTTCTACTCAACTTCATAATAATAATTTAAAGAGGATTTATTTATTAAGATAAAGATATTTCATGTTTTTCTTTTCCATTACAATGTAATAAATTTTTGTTCATGTTTTATTGAGAAACAAAAATGCTTACTTTAGAGACTTTAAATATTGCTGTGAGTTTTAGTTAATGTCAATATAAGACCCAGTGATCCAGATTTTATTAAGCAAACTGACAAAATCTACTGTATGTTGAGTGTCTCAATTTTTTGGTTTCTTTTGGTGCCCAGGTAAGACATTACATGCTATCTGATCCACATTAATGATATGTGGAGACACTACCATAAGTTGAATGACCACAAAAATTTAAAGCGTTTAAACCCTCATGTACTTTCGGTGTTCTGATAGATTCCCTTATGGGGGGAGCTTCAAATGAAATTTTTTTAATATTCCAGGAATATGAGGAGCTGATACTCCTCCAAGGAACAAATGCTATAGTAGCATTTTGAAAAATATATGAGTTTTATATATCTGAAACCAAAATATTTTTCCCTGAATATTTGTCACTGTGATTGCCTGTAGTATGTTTGATAGATATTGTAGTATTTAATAAAATTCTGAGAAGACCGTATGCTGTCAGTTTAAATATTTGCATACATTTTTTGGTCTCATTTCTTGAAGAACAAGGCTTTTTATGTTAAAGAAGTTAAATTCCAATTCCTGCATATGTTAAAAATTTCATGTCCTGTTCCTATTGACCAAAAGCTGAATGTTGTTACACCACAACAGTATATTAGTAAAGAAAGGTCAACATTTTCCAAAAATGTTCTATGTTTCCAAAAAAATTCTATGAAATCCCTTATTTGCCACCACTGTGGGGTGATTTTAAACTTAATGGGATAGCATAAGTGTAATCAAAGTCATTTTGCAACTACTTTTAACTGTTCGCAAGAAAAGTGGCCAGCTGTAAAGATAAACATTCAGTTGTAAAGAAAAAGATGAAATGAGCAAGAGGGGGCATTAACCTGATTTCTGTTTGTATTCTACACATTAATATTTCTCCCTGAGTAAAGAAAAGATTGTGTCATTTAAAGAGACAGTGGTCAGTAATTATTTTTAGTTTTGCTGAAATGCATATTGTTCAGTGGACCAAAACGAGAACAAGTGTGACTTTAGATTTAATGTTATTTATCTATTAAATTGATTTCTGTGGTATTACTGAGTAAGGATGGAGGCTGAGGGGAACCTAAGCCATTATACAGTAGTGGAAAGGCGATTAGGTTCATGCCAGTAAGCTGCTGGAGATGCTGTCTAGCAGCATTTGAAACAGGAGGTCACAGACTGATGTTGAATAGGGGGATTAGCTGCTGCTGAACTATTCTGGCTGAATTTTGCATTGCAAAAATGCTGTTGAGATGGGGGGAAGAGGGAAACTACATATTTTTGCGTCACTAGAAAAAAAAATGTAAGAGCCAGTAGGCTGTATCAGACCAGAATACTCACTGAGAAGAATGATGAGGTGTGTTAGTTTTCCCTCTGTGTTTTGGAGGTTAATGAAATTACTCAGACAATGAGGTAACTTAGGCTTCTAAGGACAAGACTAAAAGACCATCTGGTGGTCTTCTGTTTTTAGTATTTCTAGGTTAGTAAATTTCTTTGTTGTTGTTGGGTTTTATTTTTGTTTTCCCTCTTTTTTTCCTTAGCAAACAGCCTTCACATTGGAAATGGTCCAGCTGTCATGTACAGAGCTTAGAAATTGAACATATGAAATCTTATCCTTATGTGTACTATTTTAATGCATATATTTACTTTTTCAGTTGCTTTTTTTTTGCAGTTACCTTAATAATTGTACTAAAGATTCCAGATGTATTTATAATATTTTAGTTTTTTGGAGGGATTTCCAACCACTTTCCTAACATCCAAAAGGAGTATGTTGTTGTGATTTTTTATTTGGTTTTGCAATGGCATTCTCATGATTGCTGAAGATGTTGAAATAACTCTGATCCTCATCATTATTTGTCAATACAAATATCTGATTTTTTTTTAAGTGTCACTTCTGTAATTGAGCTTAAGTTTTGTATCTTCCCTTTTATATGAGAAGAAAAATATATGTTCCTTTCTGATTACTGACAAACTCTTAGCTATTGTCTTCAGGATACTAGTTAGTAACTATGTTTTTGTACTTTAGCTGTGCTGCTTCTTCTCCAGACCTGTAAGAATTGTGTTACTGCTTCCTCACCCTTCAAATGACAAATCTGGTCAATGTTTTTTTTCATGAGGTGCAATGAATGCACATTGTAGCTAAAGGAACTTACGTTTGAATCCATAATGTTTTACAATTAGTTACAGAGACTTCAGTGAAATTCATACTTGTCCCTCCCTTTGCTTTCTTCTCTATGCTATTGGTAACTGGAATCAAGGAAGGTTCAGCTTTAATATGGTGAATTGGCCTATTCCTGGTGTTGGTCTAAAGCGAGGTGCACTTTTCCCTGATGAGTTCCTTAATCACATTTGAATTTAGTCCTTGTTGTCTTTCCAGGATAAAATGAAGATATATTTGATGCTGTAAGGATTGGTATGTCTTTAGTGCCTGTAAAGGGCAAGGTGAAACTCCCTCTACCTGCAAATCAGAGTAGATCATCCTGTCCAAGTCCCTGCCCAAAGCAGAGCCATTTGAAGCAGGTATCTTGGGGCCCGTGTGAGTTTAATTGGTTCCAGACTTGGAGACTCCACAACCTCTTTAGACAACTGTTGGCCTCCTTCCTTTTTCTCAAGTACTTTTTAAGTTTAATATTTATTTGAAGGAATTGAATTCAAACAAACTTAAATCAATAAATTAAATGCTTAGTATTTGAATTTATGTTAATTTGAAATGTTTTCTGTTCTTTGGATACCATTGAGCAGATTGTCTTTTTTTCACTCTCCCCTGTGTTATTTGCATACATTGAGTCAACCTTCCTGAACCTTCTCTTCAGCCTTCTTTTTTTTCCATTTCCAGCTTGCTCAGCTTTGTCTTACATGATCGATACTCCAGACCCTTAATAATCTTCATGACCCTTTACTGGACTTGCTCCAGTAATTCCCTGTCTCTATTTTACTGGGAAGCCAAGAACTAGACAAAGAACTCTTCCACCAGTACAGAGTGCAAGGGAATAATCACCTGCCTAACCTGCTAGCTATTTCCTGCCTAAGACAGGCCAGGGTGTTGCAAATATTTAAGCATGGCTTTTCCTCAATGCCTCCCCTTATTGTCATACCATGCTCAAGGGCACAGAATACACGTGTGGTGTCTTCTAGCACCGTGGCAGCAGGATGAAGTGAAACAATTTGCTGTAAACACAACTTCCACATATTATTGAAAGTTATGAGTTCCAGAGGAAGGAATCAGTCCATGATCAGTCCATTCTAAGGAATACTAACTTTAAACTGGTCATTAGTCACTGTGCATCAGTGAACTTCACACAGACAGTGGTTCTATAAAGTGCAAATTTTGGATTACCATGATATATCTACAAAAGATGTCTAACAGATCTTCTCCATGGCAGGTATGTGTTGACTTTTCCAAGTTATAATAACAGGTTCAACAGTAAAAGGTATAGACATTGTTTTGGAGGAAAGGAATGGTTAGGACAGAATCCAAGCTAAAATTTCATAAAGTATTCCAAGAGTTTAACTTTGAACCTGATCTGTATGTCTGGAATATTTATATTTGAATCAGATTAGATAAATGTCACTTTCTACTTTCTCCTCTTTCTAGATCAACTTCCTTTCCATACATGCTGAAAAAGTTGTTGTTTGTATTTCAAATAGTTATCTTCTTCTTTTAGCTATGGGTCTCCTTTGTCTTGTCATCTTTTACATTAATGGTTTTTATTTTTTAAGTGTCTCTTTTTGCTCCAAGCAGTGGAAGAGAAAAAAATGCAGGGTAACGGGGTGACTTCAGTATTTAGTAACTGGTTTTCTAGGTGCTGAGCTTCTGTTGTTGCATTTTGAATCAGTACCTGCATTTTGTAAAGTGTAAGGCTTTAAAAACACCCTATAATTTACAGAGCCTTGAAGCATGCTGCAATGAAAATTCGTTCAGTAATCTATTTTCTGAACCTCTGTGCATGTGAAAAGAGTTAATCCCTATGTTCCAATAGGATTTATGAGGTGTTTCATGCTCTCTAAATTTTGTTTGGATGACTTGTCCATATAGAATTAATAATTCTCTTCAAGCACATAATCTATATTTCTTGATCTTAACTTGCTATTCAAAAATAGTAATTTTACTTTTAGATCCAGGGATATGACATCAGAAATGATGTGTTATCACTAGAATGAATTTATACCAGAGCAGATATTATAAATTCGTAATTAGTAGCAAACAATTATTGATATATTATAATTATAACCGGAATCAGGGTGAAATATTTGGGTCTTCATTAGCCCACAGGATATAATTTTCAGAGCATGTCAAAGAAAATATACTCTAATTTTGTTTCTGAGTCTGAAGCTATGACAGTGATCGCATTTCTTGGACAGCTTTTTCCCCTCAATTTGCTTTATTCCAATTCACAGGTTCTGTCCTTATGACCTGGATTATCTCTGCGTGCATTGCAGGGTATTAATATGTCTTTAAATTAGCTTCCTGTTGCTTACATAGACTGTATAAAAAGTGGCTTCATAGTCTGTGAGAAATCATTGAACAATGCATTGAAAAGCATTTAGTTTCATTCACTACTAAAGTTTGTGTATCTGTAGGAGGAAACAGAAGAATTGAAGGTGTCCTTGCAATGGCAATTCAGTTTCCTCTGCAATCCTTTATGTTCCTCTCTTCAGGTACTGCAATCTTATTTATGCAGCTCAGGAAAAGGAATACCAGTAGATTGACACTGTTTTATGAAGGTCATACTTCGAATTTTTAAGTACAAAATATGTACTTACTGATAAACTAGGGTCAGGTACTAGTTAAAAAAGTACTAGTACTAGTTATTCACCCTGGCACACCTTCTACGACCTTTCACATTTTTGAATGTACCTTAAGTGTACAGTTTCTGTTCACATAAAAATATTTATTTCTTCTGACAGGGCTCATCTGCTGTTTCCTTGGCATCACTTATTTCTCTGCACTTGAATTCAAGTCTGTTGTACTAAATCTGTCTGAGAAGAGATACATCTTAAATTCTGTGTTTGTAAAACCAGCACTGCTATGGTATCATTCTCTTCTCTCTGCCTTTTTATTTTCATTCTTATGGCCTGTTTTTCACTTGATAGTGAAATTAAACGTGTAAATGTCATATTGAACTACCAAAAAGTAAGATCCATTTTTTTAAACATTAAGAGAAATGAAAGAAGGCAAGTTGATTGCAGGTGCTGACAGAAAGACAATTATTTGCAAGTTAGTACAATAAAAATAAATAAGTCCAGTTAAAAAAAGTGTATTTCCTTGCAGTTATATTCCTTATATCTCCTGAATGTACCAAACCAGAAGCCAGTGATTCAGCACGGAAGAATATGGCAGATGGAATTATTTCTATGCAAGTATTAAAAAGAAGGGCTCTACATTATCTCTGTCATGATTTAGTTTTGGGCTTCAGTCCCTATGCTATTATTAGCATCATAAAACATAATGGAAGTATTTAGAGATTCAAATGCATAGATTCATGCTGGATTTCACTTCCTTATGTATCTGCAGATGGTGTGTATATTTTTGCATATTGGATTTTATGGTGGTTAGAACACATTTGATGGGGTAAATGTAGGGGAGTGCAAAGATTCATTGCAAATGATTCATTCAAAGACACATATGTATCCTTTGTAAGCTGTTTGGTTTCCAGTGAAGACTCTGAATCATTATCTTAGTTTATCACTACTACTTTTTAGCTTTTATGAAACTTTTTTCCTTGTTCAGTCAAAAAGGCTGGGAGTCTGATCTATAAAATGCTTGGATGCTTGATGTTGAAGGGTTTATCTATATATGAGCAGAATAAAATCAAGTAAGAACCTTGTAGTGCATAGAGAGAAAATACAGGAGCTCCAGTTTTCCAAGTTTGATTCAGATCCCGTATGAGCACTCTAATGGAATTCTGAGTGAGGCAAGTGAAAGCAGTCTATGTTTGAATTATGCATAACCTGCAAACAGAAAGACAGAAAGTCATGGAGATTCAGTCATAGGAATGGATTTCAATGATCAGTTAAAAGTTGATCAGTTCAATTAATCTGTTGTTTTTTTGGTTTTTTTTCCCCTGGGCTCAGTGAAATTTAAAAGTTATGAAGTTTCCAAAATCACTTCTTGAGGAAAAGCTTTCCTCCCACTACCCAGTTCTTAAAATTTTTCACACAGGAAGCTACTAAAAGGGAAAGATGAGTCTGTAAGTATTGTATGGAGAGTGCTCACCTGGAAGATTGTCTGAACTTTTACAGTGGCTTTCATTCTTCATCACAGGTGGAAAATTTATGGAATCAACAGCTTGCAAACTAGACAGAAGTGTTTAGTTCTTATGGAGTGTGTATGAATGGAAAGTGAAGGCACAGCACAAGTAATTTCTTCATTTGTTGTTTCATGAGGAGATGCCCTTTGCCCATGCTGGAGTTCCAGAGCACCTAGTCTTGTGACAAGCTGTCTGTCAGCTGTCGAGCTGCCTGAAGTATTGTGGGAGGTAAGGGAAGGAGTTACAAGACAGTGATGTCTTCTAGAAGAAAGGAGTCTCAAAATTGATCACATAGGTAACATAAATGCCATTTTCCTTGATTTATTTCTCAAGACTTGATGGAAATGACTCTGATTCCGTAGAGCCTGGCATTGCTCAATCAGCATCATGTAGCAACTGTTCAAATCAATAGAAGTCTGTTTCTTGGTTTTAGCAAATAGTGCCGTCTGACAGGATGTGACTGAAATAAGTCAGCCTTAAGAACTAACAGAATCAAAACTAAATACTGGTGTCAGTGCCTGCTTTCTGTCTGTGGAGATATACTTTCATAGTGGTATTTAGGATTTTAGAGTTTCATCTTCTAAACTGACTAGCAAAGTGAGAAACTTCGGCTCTCATTAGTAGTTATTTCCAGATAAGTTCAAAGATGTGGCGCTAGGACCCTAAACATTACTTCACCAGGCTTAGAAGGATTTTCAGGAAATATCAGAAAGTTTACAGTTCAAGCCTTAGTCTTGCAAGTAAAAAGCTTTCACATGAGTAATCTGATCTACTTCAGCCTTCTGGTTATGGGTAGGGTGCTGCTGTGTTCCACTCCTTCAAAGAAGTAACTTATTCTATAAGGAAGTCTTATTTATTTGATTGAACTTTTCAAAAAGAAAGAGAAAGCTTATTAAGAAAGGTGACAAATTCTGTTCTTGCTGAGTAAAGACCATTATGATGTATGAAATCTTTTAAGAAGGTGACTAATGTGGTGCAATCACTTAAAGCGATGCATGCTGGTTTTTCATTGCTCTGTTTCTATGTGAGTCAAGGTAGAAGTTTTGAAAATATGTAATTGGTTTGTGATTAGAAACCTAAGTCATGTTCCCATAATTGCTGTGGTGAAATCCAGAAAATGTATCCAGGTAATTCTAGATGACTCCTCAGTACTTTTTAAGTCTTGTCTCGGGCTTTTCTAAATGGGCAATTATTTTATTTGAGGAGAGGGGGAGTTGTTTTTTAAGACAACAGAGCATGTTTCATATAAGCAAATACATTAAAATTGTTTTTAGTCTATGCATATCTTTGCAAGGAGGAGAAAAAGATTAGAATTTGGAGGAGAAATTTGGAGGAATGGCATCTTGAAGCAATATTACTTTTAAAGAGCATACTGAAGGCATAAATTTTGAAGTTGTGCTTTGAAGAGCACCTGTGTCTCTGTAGATTGCTGAACCTGTATAGATCAATAAGATGACCAAGAGTCTGAGTCAGTGCTAATAAACATTTATCATTTATGTTTCCATTTGCATTAGTGGTGGTGCTACTGAATCCTTTGCTGTCAAATTGTCAGCAGCCAACATGACCAGGCTCTGTACATAAGGGTGTTGAGGGTGACAGCATGACCTCATTGATGAGTTGTGCCTTGCAACAACATCTGAACAGGGCAAGAAGAACAGGTGGGACATGGGATGTTAGACAACTGACACAAACATTTAAATTGCAGACACAGAGTGACTGAGGTTAGAAGGTACATCAGTAGGTTATCTAGTCCAACTTTCTGTCCAAACTAGGGTCCAGAAATCACACCGGGTTGCTCAGAACTTTGGCATCTAGTTTTGAAAGCCTCCATGAAAAAAGGCTGCATGAAGTCTGCAGACAACTCGTTCCAATCCTTCAAAGTCCTCGGGGTGAAAAAAAGTTCTCCATATATTCAGTTTAAACCTTGATCTGCAGTTTCTTGTCCTCTCAGTGGGCATCACTTTGAAGTGCCTGACTGTCTTCTCAATGGTCTCCTCCTTAGGTTTCTGTTAGTTTCCTGAAGCAGACTTCTGCATGCTGAACAAGCCTCTTTCCCTCATATTCTCCTTACAAGGAAATTTTTCTAGCCTCTAGCCGTCTTTGTTGCCTTTTACTGAGCTTTCTACAGTTTTTAACTCTTTTTGTGGTACTGGGAGAATGATACAGGATGCAGTGTGTTAGATGCAGCCTAATGACTAAAGGGCTCACTTACATCTATATCTATGGGTCTTTTAAAACAGCCCAAGGTGCTCAGATGTTCTTTGCAGCAAGTGTGCCATATCCACCATGTTTAGCAGTGGCCCATGTTTTTATTGTCTAGACCTTTCCTTGCATAGTTAGAATAGAAAATATTCTTGTTGCCCTTGATGTCCCTTGCCAGTTTCAATCCTAGCTAAGCTTTGCTTTTCCTACACAGATGGCTGTGCAGTGTTTCTAAATTCCTCCTTTGTAACCTAATTAGAATTCTAGTTCTGGAGTAGAAGCAGAGTTCAGAGGTCCAGGTATCCTGTCCCATGTGAGTAGCTGGTTGCTCAAATGACATAATCTTATTGCAAACACTATGTGCAGGAGTATTTTGGAAGACATCTAACAAGTGTAAAGAACTACAGAAATATGCCCTTCACAGAGATGTTTGTGGTTTAATGTTTACAAACATTAATGCAAACCTTTTTTGACAGTCTCCTGGTCCAGGCATAGACTGTGCCTGTTATAGCAGTTTATATTTCTGATAGCCATAAGAAACCATCTCAGCTTCTCAAAGATGATAAAGCTATTGCCACTGTGAGTCAAATTTACTTGAAATTTAATGCAGTTGTCCATCTAAACTTTATGATAATGTCTTGTTCTTCTGCACTGAGCTACTTGGCACCATTGTATCTGTCACATTTAATAAAGATATATTCATCTTCAACTTTATTTCATATAGGAATTGCCAAACTTAGCATATCAACACATCACATTCTATCATGGCTATGAGATTGAGTTGGTTTACCATAGCAATGAGTTTTTCCTTCAATATTAAAAATAGTGTGAGTTGTGTTTACCATAACAGTACTCATTTTCCTATTATAATATATGATTAAAATTCTGACAAATGTTCCAAGGTTGCCTGACAGAGGTGTTACTACCTGTTACTATTTTAAATGACTGCTTATTTGCATTTGTTCTTTCATTATCTCTGATAGATGATGACATAGCATAGTGGGGAAAAAAAATTATGTTAAACCAATGTTGTGAAAGAGACAGCTTTAATGTAGTAAACAGAAAATTATCTCGACAAGCCAAAGATACTCTCTAGCTCATTTTTAGGAAAGAAAACAGAAATAACAATTCTTCTTTAAACCCTAATACCTTGACGTTTAGTGAAGATTTAGTTGTTGTATAAGGTGAAGAAGGAAGCATTTATGTATTACTGGTTTGTAGGAATAGTTTGAATAGAATTTGCTATTTCTGTGTGGATTGAGTGTATATTTTTATTTTGAGATTTAAATCCCAGATTAGAATCACTCTTGGGCGTTGGATTGTGTGTAACAGCCAGAACCAGTGACATCCACGTTTTACACCAAATATATGTTTTTGTGACTGTGCTTCAAAAATAGGCTGATAGGTTGGAAGGGCTCCCAAGAAGCTTTAACAATTATTTTATATGTAAACAAAGAGAAGACCTCCAGAAACTGAGGAAAATATATTTTCTGTCTGTTTTCATGAGAAAGAGTTTAAGATCAGCTTTTGTAAGATTCTTTCCCACTTACCCACTTTTATGAGTATCCATTGAACGCAAATAGCACAGAGCTCTTGAGGTAAACAGTTCTCATCGCAAAGTGAACATAGTCAATTTTGGACTATCAGAAGAGGTATAGGATTAATCACAGCTGGTTATTGCAACAAAGTACTGATAATTTGTGATAATGTGCTATTTAATTATTGTATGACATGAAGAACTCCTATCAGAAATGCCATAGAAATCAAGGAAAAAATAGATGCAGTTTATGTAATAGAAGTTGTCTTAGGTTGGGTAAGGCTATGGTTTGTGTTAAATGCTGTGTTAGATTAATTGAAAAAAGTGATTTCTCCTGCCTGTGAAGAGTGTAAATGAAGATGATCTCTCAGTTTAAATCTTCTCTGACATATGGCTGAGCAAAGAGCAGAAAAATGCCATCACCTGTAGAGTAAGGACTGTCAGATTCATGAGCAAAATACTTTCTGTTTTACTGTTCTGAAGATTCATGTGCCACCAAATTTTGATTTGTGACACTATTGTTTGAGTTTGTTGGTTTGGGTTTTAAAGTTTTTTTTCTTATTAATGGTAGGCAAAGTCTTCATTTATTTCCATTCTTTTACCTACTAATCATCGCATAGTCAAAGAAAAAGATTCTTATTTAAATCACTTTTGTTTAAGATTAGTCTAGCTTCAAAGTGATCTGGGAAATTAGGAAAAAGTGGTAACTCTGAAAAACAGTACTCAGGCTTTCTGCAGCTGACCACCACTGACCGTTTTCAACACCACATATAACACTGATCCTAATACCATATTAACTAAAACATCTTGGAAAACAGAAGGGGCTTTCATTGAATCAGCAAATCAAGAATGGCTTGGAAAAAACCTCATTTCTTGATATTACCTCTTCCATAGGTTGCACAGTCTTGTCATTGCCTTTTTTTTCTGACAAAATATGGCAAAACTAGGTTGTAGAAGAAGGAAATTTGCACTCCAGGTGTTGAGGTAAATAAAATGAATCTCTTGCATAGCGATCTTTAGTCAGATCACTAGATCTGAACCCTTCTGTCTTTTTTTTAAAAAAAAGTTAACCTGAACAGTGAGATGTAAGCTTTGTGCTTGGCACTGCTTCTTCTTTTTATGTACTTGTGGAGACATTACAAAGGTTTCTTTCTCTAGTCTTCTGCTTTCACTTTGTATGTTGTTTTTCTAATGTGGAGAAGAAAAAGGTATCTTCAGGTTTATTACTTTCTCCTCTAATTTAGCTAATGTTGAGATTACAGCTGGATGAAAGCATTCTTATGCTAATAGCTACATTTATTGCACTTTTATGCATTAGCAATGGTAAATAATCGCCCCAAGACAACATCTGTTCTCATTTGTCTAGTTTCATTTATGTTAACGTATAAACTGAGCTTTTGATAATCACCCACTTTAAAACTTACTTCTGTGTGTTGTGCTACTGGTTTTGGTTGCCAAATAATGTATCTAGCTAAGGATCTTTAACTTCTAGATCAGCAGCAAACCCAAGTCTCAGAAGAAAGTTCTCGAAATAACTCTTCCTCTGCTCTGTCTGTGCTATGTCTGTCACCGCACTGTATTCCAGCACAGGATATATTCAGTCTGTTTTATCACATTTCTTGTAGCTACTGTTACATACTGTCAGACCTTGATTTCATGCTAGCAATTTTTCAAGTTTTTATGGATGTATTAATTTTTTGCTTCTTTTAATTAAAACCACTGGCTCTTCACAGGAATATTCTTTCATGCAAGTGCTTGATTTTGCCTGCATGTGTGAGTGGGGCTAAACTGAGTATCTCAGGAACTGGTCAGGTGTAGTTGTAGTTTATTCCCTGCATGCTGTTCTGCCAATGTGTCTTAACTCTAGGAAAGTTCAGTGTGGAAGTGGATACTTTTCTCATTTCTTTTGTTTGCTGAGGAGACTCCTAAACCGTATCAACTGCCTGTGCCTTTGACCATGTTCCTGGCTCTAGGACTGGAGTTTTACCTCAGATTATCAAACAGCCTTTGCAAAACATCTCTTCTTTTGTGATACTTCTGATGTGTGGTGGGATGGGACTACAAAAATTTATACCTTGTTTTACCAGTGTAGTTATAAAAATGATCTCTTTTATTGCAACTTGAGTTGCAAGGAAATATGGTCTTTAAATTCAGCCATCTTGTTAGCCAATGTGGCAAATGTGGCAAGTGTGGCTTTGGTCCAAGAAAAACACTATGAAATTATATCCTTGACAGATGCTTCAGCATAGTCAGAGTGACTAATCTTCGTTTAAACTTAGCCTTATGCCAATACAGCTCCACTAGTGATTATATAATTGTGAGTATGAAGCAGGACTTACATTTAGAGAGAAGTGAACCCACCTAAATACATTTTGTGTATTTTCCATGCAGATGAAGTTCTGACAAGTGGGCTATTAGCTTTCATTGTACTCAGGGGAACAATGTGGTTCATGGCAATTTCAGACATCCTGAGGGTCTTGTCTGTGTTTCCTTCCCTGTCTTCCTTCCCCTTGCTTTGATAATCTAAAACACATTGGCCACAGCCTATCTTCTGTGTATATGAAACATCTAGAAAAATATGAAGATAGCATATCTCTCAGAAAAATATTCTTCACATGAATTTTTCAATGTAACCTTATTTGTGATGTTTCATTTTTTGCTTCATTCTCACTTCAAATGTGGCAAGTGTTAATAACACCTTAAAAATAGTGTTCTATAATTTGTCCCAGTTTCTTTAAATCTATTTTTGTCTCTTCGTGAACGTTTTCATGTTCTTTACCCTTTGACTGGTCTTGTTTTTAGATATAATAATGTCTCAGCTTGTACTCTACCTGAATTCTTCTGTGTTCTGTTTCTGTGAATCAAAATGCCTTGCTCTTCTGGGTTGCATATAGGGAGGACTGGTTATTGCTTCTGCTGCCAGGTTTTCCTTAGCATTTTGTACACTTTTAGCTAAGAAGTAGTATGAACTTAAATGTAATTGGTTTTGCACTATCCTGTTTATAGTTATTAACCTGTAGCAGATGGGTAAATTCCCCACCTGTTCTTACTGCTGTATCCAGGTGTTTCAGTGATAATTATAATTTATCAATGTGGGAGTTAGTCATAGACAAACACAAAAGTATAAAAACCATTTTGGTTTGGATTAAGGGAAGGGTAAAGGAAATAAAAAAATGCCCTGAAGTTCCACATCAGGGCCCTTTCCACTTGCAATATCTCTTCATATGATCTGTGATATCGAAATCAAGACACAGATTTGGCTTCTATTACCAGTTTCTGCAGACTTCTACTGTGACAGTAGGCAGCTCAGCTAAGCCAGCATTGCTGAGAGCTTTCAGTGTCTGAACAAGTTCAGTGCTTCTTCCTTCTATTTCCCAGTTCCTGTATTATTGAGGCTTCTTGTAAATTGTAGAAGTGATGATGTGATACCTGGTTCATCTCTGTATCCCATCTCTATTTTCTCCATCTACTTTTCACACTAATCTTGAGTTTTGATATTGGAAGCATAAAGAGGTCACTCTGGGGAGAATTTTTCTTTGTACTATTCAACTGTATGGGTGTTATGTGTGGAAATAAAACTTTTATGAGCCTGCATAGGGCTCTGGGATAGTGCCTATTCTCCTGCCTATTTTCCTTTGTCTCCAACTCAGAACACAGTAAGTACTATGTGTCTTTTTTCTTACTTAGTGCTAACAACAGTATCTCACCATTGCTGGATTAAATACATTCTTCTATAAATCACTGAGTTTAGAAGGACCCAGTAGCTGAAATATTGTGTGTTGCTTCGGAAGATGTGTGAAGAACATAGGCTTGCAGTTGGAGCTTCCATTTATTGTTTTACCTGGAACTGTAGTTGCTAATGTCCATAAAATCCATCCAGATGTATTCAGTAATTCTAGGCTGCTTTCCTGATTTGTTATACATAACCTTAATACATAAATTCCATATGATTGTGAAATAAGTAATGCATGCTTTACCATAGGCTTGAAGGACATAGGTGTAAAAGTTCTTTCCATTATGACACTTTAGATTTAGGAAACTTGTGTGGTTGAAGAAAGCTTCAGTATTATTTTACTTCTGTTTTTCTAAGGTCAGGTTATAAATTTTCTCATCAGATTTGTCCTTTCATAGTAGGAAATAATCTGCCTTATTTTCCTGGAGGCAAAGCGTTGCAGAAGCTCCCTATTGGACATTAGTGATCCCTGATTAAAAAGCTATGTCTAATAGCAACTGGCCAAAATTCAGGCATTATCTGACTCACACTGAGCCTCCCTTCACTGTGAGCACAATTGTGAATTTCTAATGGAGCTGTCAATGACATTTAAATAACTAATGCCACCTGGGATTGATTTTGGGGATTGACATAAAAAAAGCTGTGCAGATACAGATTGGTTATTGTAGGCTTATGTATACATGTGCAGAATGGAGGGGACAGTATTCTTCATAAAATATTTTTAATTTTTATGCATTTATAATGACTCAACCCCCCCCCGTGAAAGGAACATGGATGTGCTTAGTCTTCTGTTGCATACAGACTACAACGTACAGTGTTTCAATTTAAAAAAATGAGAGGACACTTGAGGCCAAATGAGCAATAGAACTCAATTCTTTGATATTTAAAGTTACAAAATCCTAATTCTAGCCTATTTTGATGACTGAAAGTTTGTTTTGAATTTGTACATATGAGGTATCTGTATCTGAGACTCCATCATTATTGGGGAGATCCAGCAAAGCAACCTCAGTTCCTAGCAAAAGTAGTGTAGTTTGAACCAATTCTGTGCTACTTTTAGCAGCCAGTCAGAGCAGAGTAATGAGAACAAACCCCAAATCTTAAAAATGCCCTTTATCCCATGCCTCCCTTATTCGTAGGGTCGACTTCACTCTGGATTCTCTACCTCTTCTGTCTAGTGACACAGAGGGATGCAGAATGGGGTTGAGTTCATCACATATGGTCTCTGTCACCACATTCTCCTCATGGGGAGAACTTCTCTCACCCTTCTCCTGCTCCAGCATGAGGGCTCTCCCACCGGAGAAGTCCCCCCCAAACTGCTCCCATATGGGTCCCACATATTCTTGCTTCTTTCTCTGGCTGCAGAGGCTCTGGCACAGTAATTTTTTCCATTCTTAAATTTGCTTTCCCAGAGGCTCTACCACTGTCACTGATGGGCTCAGCCTTGGCCATCTTGGAACTGGCTGACATTGGTTCTATCAGACATGGGAGAAGCTTCTGGTAACTTCTTACAGACGCCACTCCTATAGCTCCCACCTTCCAAAAAGGCCTTGCCATGCAAACCCAATACATCCTGTTAGTGCTGCTGAGAACCTCCTTTATTTCATTTAATTTCATTTAATTTCATTTAGTTCTTAACAATTCCTGACTCTAGCTAGAGTTTGAGAAACCAAACGATCTCCTGGAGACACTTAGCTTTGGTGGGGATGATATGCAGATGGATATTCCATATACAACTTGGACTGAAAATTAATTTGTGCACCCCAGACCCTTGGTCTCTAACTCCTAAAGTGTGTTACCAAGTCTTTTCTAATAGATGAAGAGTATGAAAAAGCCTGAAGTGTGCTGAGATTAGAGAGAGACAATCCAAATGGTGGTTAACAGAAGCAGTAAAGTGGGAGAGAATCTGGAATAAAAAGCAGGAGGAGTAGAAGGAGAGAAGAGTGAGAGCACCTTGTGCTGCATCCCCGGGGAGCTCCTGCCTGTGTTGGAGAAGGGGAATGTGGAGGGGGAGAGGGGCACCACAGTAGCTGTGACTGACAAGGTTTCCACGTCCACATTGCAGCTCCTGGCAGGCTCTTGCCCAGGACAGCTCTTGGTTTTGCCTCTGGAGCTGGGTCTGATTGTTCCACTGATAAACCTGTGGTAACTCAGCTGCTTTTTAACCAATCCCAGCCCTATTAAAGGCTCTGTCTTTGGAGTCTTTTATTCTGCAACATCTTCAGGGATATTCTGGAACAGATTTAGAAATTGGTGATTTGCTTATCTTGGCTTGCACCTTGCAAGCACTGCCCTTCCCCTTTTAAATAGTTTGGATATTTAAGCTCCCAATTTTGGGTGATGCAGTTTTCATTTGACATGAAAAGAACAGATTTTTCCTTGCATGTGCTGTGAACTTCCTTTTACTTTGCATTCTCTTTTTTACTAGGTCCTGCAATGCCTGGCAGCCTTTCCAAGATGTGATTAGAAGGGAAATAAAATGGTGTTTGATTGGGATATTTTGCAATCTCAAATTTCATTTGACTATATATTTTGTATTTTCAAAAGTGAGCAAAGCAGTATAAGTGAGCACAAAAATGTACAGTTTTATATTGCTTAAAAACTACTAGATATTTCCTCTTTTTTTTTAATTACATGTAGGTAATTAGATAGTAGATTAAAAAAATCAATGGATTATAATTATCTTCAGGAGTTACATTTTGATTATGTGTAAGTGCAATATTTCTGACTTGACATTTAGTAACATATGGACATTTATAAATAGGTGGATTTTAAATTATCAACCATGGAGTGATTGATTATTGAGTAACATTATCTACTATTGGCTATGACAGCTGAGTTCAGTGATTTGTACTACACAGAGACATTTTTGCTGGCAAGAAAATAGCCAAGGTGCCAAGATGCTATATTTTCCTTTCTTTGATTTCTCTCAATCTGAACTATATAATTGGAGATAGTTTTTCTTTTAAATTAATAAAATAGATGTTATAATTTTAAATTTCAAGTATTTATCAAGTCAATAATTATTAGCACCTGCATAATAGATCAAGAAAGTGAGATGCTTGACATCAAACTAGAATTATAGCTGTCAGACTAAAATTTTGTATGCTAGGGAATCAACAGTTCTCAAGGTACTGAAATAAAGAATATGTAATGACTTGAAATCCCAGTAATACATAATGTTCAAGTTTTACTTCAATATTACTTTTATCCAAGCTGTTTTGTGCCATAACTTGATGTTTTATTTATGTATAAACATAGTTCTGTAATTTTTTTTTGTTTTAATTAATTCCTTTTGCACAGTCCACTCCCAGAAAAAAGTTATACGTTTGACAGGATTTGTATTTGTTGTGATGTTTTAGATACTCTGTGATTCTGTGATTATCATGTTTCTGTACTGGTCATCAAATTTAGTCTAAGCCTACGAAATTATTGAGGGAAATTTATTATATGGGCCAGTCCAGTCTCCCAGATAGGATGAGGGGATATTTTTCAGTTGTTGCAGAGTTCTTTGGGATGAGCCAGTTGTGAGCAATTCCAGCAATGTTGTTAATAGAATTAAGACAACCTGTCATTTTTTATTAAATATCTATACATTGCTGTGAAAGTTAATGGCAAACAGCATACTGACTATGCCTCTTAACTGGAATAGCAATAATAATGATACAAGTTGAGCTGAGGAAATAGTTATGTGCTTTTTGCTCAGTTTTCACACTGAACCTAATAAGCCACTGGTGTAGTTCAGGGGCTTCCTCAAGAATATGCACTGCTTATTGAATACATTTCTGTCAGCATTTAAGAATCTGAAAAAAAGAGAATGTTTTAATCAGTGAACTTTCATATTAAGCAACAAAAAACAGAAAACCTGCCTTTAAAATATTAGCAGGAGCCTTGGTCTGAGGGCAGTAGCTTGGTGTCAGCTGTCTGATAGGTAATGCCTCTAACCAGGAGATACAGACCCTGTTTGAGAGTGCAGGGTGGGAGAGGGGTGTTTCCTATAGACTGGACAAGTTTGTGCATTCAAGAACATGCAGAATTCAGATTGGGTGGGTTTTAGCTGGCTAAAGCTAGGCTTGACTCCTTCTCTCTTCGAACACAAGATCAAAAAAGGAAAGAGGATGAATTATGGTGTCATTGGTTTCACTAAAAATCACTTGGACAAGCATGCAACAACTCATTAAAAGAGCTAAGGACAGAGAAAGGTTTCCTAATTTTTGATTAGTTTATTAATTAGCGAACATTTGGTAAACTTGTTCTACTAAAACATGTTAATCCATCTATCCCTTTGGTTGAGGCTCCATAGTTTTTTGCAATTGCTTTTCATGATCTCAAAAAAACCCCAAGCCTACAAACACAAAAAATGCACCTCAATCCAGAAGATTAAGTGGAAGAGTAATGTGAAATAGTGTTAATAGTTAATAGTTTAATTTTTAAAAAAAAAATTCTGTTTTTTTAAAGGAATGCAACTCAAAAACAGAGAAAACAAAACTGACTGAATATCTCTGTAGACACCTACCTCTTGCAGAGAAGTGACAGTTCCAGTTGTAAAAACTGGCTCTATGAATAATTTCCTTGCATGTTATAAGAGCTACCTTATTTTCAGAATGACTTTGTAGATGATAGTTGTTGAAATATTGGTTTTAAGTAATCAAATAGTTTGATAAATAAATCAGCCTTGATTGAAAAAGAAACTTAAAATTGCATCAGGTGAACATCAAACCCCTGAACTGTTATTAGCATAAAATTGTTATAAATAGGTGAAATCAAATGAAGTTAACAGCTCTTTAAAAAGACTTAAGAAGGTTGTAGTAAAGAATTCTGCATTTTTTCTTGCATCAAGTAAAGTATTTGCTGAACTTCAGCATGATGTCTAAAGCTGTTGCAGTTGCACTTATGTAGTCTCTTCTTCCGGTCTTTTCCTTACCACTCTCTGCTCTAGGAATATTTGTTCTGGCTCGGAAAGACTTGTTTGGTCTCTCAGGACAGTAACTGCCATGGCTGTGAGTTGGGCTCTTTAAGCTGAGGAAAGGGGAAAACACTAGACAGAAGCTGATCAGTATCTTTTCCATTACTCAATGTATGAAGTACTAATGAGGTTATTTAATTCTGTATCTGACAATGTGTATGATAACACCGACAACAGATTAGAACCCCATTCTAAGAAAAGATTACTCAGCATTTAACAAGGAAGATCAAATCAATATCTTCATCACAATTACGTACCAACACAGTTTAGGGAGAGTGTCACTCCACCCAGAAGGAGCTATAGTAATACTTACCAACCAGCAGAACTACTGCTTTGCCTGGCATTCAGTAGGTGTTTCTAGATACATTTCTGATAGGATTAGTTGATTTTATTTTTAATGGCCAGCCGGCATAGCTATTCATTTTGACCTCATAATTCTGAGGTGAATTTTTTTTAAAGTTAAGAAAGAAAATATTCTGAAATGAAAATGTTTGAAGTTAAAGTTACTTTATAAAAAAATAAATGTTACTCATAACAGTATAGAGGATACTGAATATAGACTAAGGTTCTAATGTGGTAACACAGAGTTTTGAGTTGTATTTATTTAGTATCAGTTTTTCTTCAGTGTAGAGGTACTGAGTTGAGGAAGGCAAACATTTCACTCTAGCAGCAGATGTGTTCTGTCCTCAACCAATAATCTCTTTTATATAGAAGATGAAAAAAAATGTGGAAAAAATTACAATTATCAAGTAAATACTTTTTTTCACTTTTTTTTGTTGTGGCTGTTATTTTGTTTTTTGGGGTTTTTTTTGGTTTTTTTTTCAGAACAAGCCATTATTTTCTCTTTGTGTTTCAAAACCTGCTTTTAATCAGATGGATTTTTCTTAAAAAGTATTGCAATGCATGTATAATCTGAACATTCCTGAACTTTATTCAGCCTGGCTATTGAGACACTGCTTTACTGATTGGAGTTATTCATGTAAAGGAAAAAACAAGGGACTGTTTCATGTCATTTGAGAGTTTGGGACATAAAAGAATTTTAAGTAATTCAAGTTCTTACCCAGAGAATATTGACATTTTTGAAAGACTATTATCACATTAAATTCAATGTGACTTTGCATATTTTGTTTTTTTTTAATTCCCCGCAGCATTTATAATAGTGTGTTGTAGCCTTTATAGCAGTACATCAGGTTATAACACAAATCTTTGAAGGTTTTGTTAAGGCATTCTTGAAATATTTTTTTGATTGTCAGTATAGTTGATGAAATATCTAGTGAACTGGCAGGTAGTTACATAAAGAGTGGTAAAATCTCTTAGGGTGAATGTAACAGTATATCTAATGTGACATGCAGAAGAAGAAGCTATGTTTTAACAAAAATGATGTTCCAGGGTTCAATTTAAAGTTGTTTTTTTCCTGATTTAGATTTATTGCAAGTGAAAGATTATCCCAAGCAGTCACTTTCCTTTCTTTTGATGAACAAGAAGAGGAACTGGATAAATTTAGTGATACTCTAGGCTTTCAAAACTGGGAAACCACAGTTAATTTTTTTATGATCAGAGGAAAATATTTGTAACTTAGTCCCATTCCAGAAGAATGTATAACAAAGAGACCACACCATAATATAACACCTAATGGATAGCTAGACACTGCTCTGCTGCCCTTTCAGTAAATCCATGCTTGAGAGTAGTTGTTGCTAGCAGGGAGTTACTCATCCTAATTGTCCATCATCAGAAAAGAGATCAAAGTGTCAAAACCTGAATGCCAGTTGGAAAAGGGAGAAAAGCAAATAGCCTCAGGGTACCAACTCATTCTGAGGTTTTATGTTAGCTTCACAAGGTGGATGCAATGAAGATGAAACTAATTTAGAGTTGCCTAACCATAATTACACCCACTTAAAAATCACTTCTGCTTTTGCATTTGTGCCACAGTTCCAGTCCATTAGTGAATGTACTTAATAATAATTTACCAAATGTTGCTGCAAACAAAGACCTCCTGCTGAAGGAAAACAAATGACTGAGTTAGAAACTTGACTTCTTTTTAAATAAATAAATTTTTAAAAGACCACAACCTAATTGACAGAACAGAGTTTGGATCCTAGCTAAATACTAACCAGCACAAGTGTCTTGTCAAATGAAGAGATACTTCAAGAAAATGTGTACCTTGGCTTTCAACCCTTACAGTAGGACGGTTAATTTGTGTGTGTGTGCGTTGTCTAAAGGCACATAGTAAGGAAATCTGCAGTTGGCAGGAAATCTTCACTTTTTTTTTTTTTTTTATTTTTCCTCTCCCCCAGCCTTTCTCCCTCTCCCCTCAATCTTCTCTCTTCCTGGTATAGCAAATCATGCTGGCCTGCCCTTTACAACATATGCTCAGGTTTGGAGAACACCAAAGTTCAATTTATACCTTTGTTTGTCTTGGGGGATTTAGAAGCTTCTCTCTCCAGAGACTACATAAACAATCAGATTCTTCTGCAGTTCCATGGTTGCTGAGTTTTCATGAATGTGAATTTGGATTTGGGGACTGTACATCGGGATGGATAGGAGTTAAACACTTAGGTGAACTTTTATATCTAGATCAGATGCCAAGTAAAGCTATTACATGACTGGCCTGCTAGTATTTTTATTTTGAAAATGCATATTTCTTCAAAGAAATTGCCGTGTTCTTAGCAGGGCAAGGGAAAATCATTGGTTCTTTGGATCCCCTAATTATTTTCTGTCAGTGTTGAATTATTTAGAATTTATCACAGTATTGCTGTTGGTATTATATAGATCAGTGCATGAGTGATAGTTTAATATGCACAACAACTGATATTTAGGATGAACAGGTCAGATGTGCATTATCTGTATTGTTACATGTGTTTATGCATATAAGTTGTAAGTATTTCCCTCATTAATATTATTTTGATGTGACAATCAATATGAGAGGATGAAGAAAGGTTGTGCAAGGTTGTGACACAATTACTGTACCACAGCTTGCTGCAGTAGCACTTAAATAGAAGAAATACTTTCCATAGCCAGGAGGTGTGGTCTTGGGCAGGTCATTTAAGATTTAAATATGAATTTGACATGAATAGTAAGAAACAGGCAAACTGATGCACCTCTTCTTAGCTGAGTGTCAGTGGAGCCATGTTGTGTTGGACTCTGACTCCTGAAGTTGTTTTTCTCTACAATGAGCCCTAGGCAATGTCACCCCAACTTTGTAGTTGAGAGTTTCTGTTGGTTTGGGTTTGAATCTGATTCTACTGACAACAGAATTGAATCTGGATCACCCATATCAAGTGTGCAAGTGTTTTAACAAACAGTTATTACATGAAACTGGAAGCTACAGATTTTTAATTTTTTTTTCCTCTCTTGCATTCTTACATAAGAAAGCACAAAATGCCACTGCAATTTGCACTGAATTTTCCAAGTTTCCTCTGAAAGGCAGGCTGGCTAAAACCCTTCATGGGTTTAAATAGAGGATTGACTACTTTCTGGTTCCTTAATTGGCTTCAATACAGATTAGCTGTGCAGACTCATATGCCAATACTGTTATAACCAAGTGCCTGTGTATTGCTCCCTAAAAATGGGGGAATTTGGCATGGCCTTCAGTAATAATGTTTGCAACATCTGTTATGGACTTAGAAATATTTAGATAGCTTGATATAAAGTCACTGCTTTTCAGGCTGGGAGTTTTTAAGCTGAATGTCTAAGTTTATGTAATTCTCAAATGATAGTTGTGCAGGTAGGTTTTACTGTTTTTCTGCTTTTGGGAAATAATAAGTTGGAACACAGAAGATTTAAAATTAGGGTACAAGCTACCATTTAAACAGATAAATGTAGAAAAACTGTCTTAAACTGAATTAGCACTTTTGACCTAATTTTTGGTAGTAGTTAAATTTGATCTCTATCTAATTGATGATTTCAGTTAAAGAATATCAGAGCTAAAGCATTTTCCCTTCTATCAGTGTTAATGTCTTAGATCCTCAGTTGGCATCAATCCACAATTTTCTTGGCACTGAATCCATTACATCAAAGGAGAATCTCTTTTTCCCTTCATGTTCAAAACCTGTGCTCATCCAAGATGAAGTTTCCCTGCTGTGTTCTCATTCCTCGTTTGCTTGTGCCCAAACTGCTTGTGCATTTAAAAAACAGTTAGGGGAACACTGTAGTGAGGTTCTCTTCTTGTCTGAGGAAAAGCTATGAAGACAAAAAATTAAGTGCAGTGTACTGCTACTGTGTGTGTGTGTATGTATATACATGTATATATGAACTCATGTACATGCACATATACATGCAATATATACAACGTATTATGTAATGTACCATTTTACATGGCATGTGGCAATGTGTACATGGTATTTATACATTCATAGTGGGCTTTGTGTGCTAGTGAAAATGAACTAAAATTAAATAAACATACAATCTTCATGGAGACAGCAAACTCATTTTCCATAATGTGTTATTATTTTTCCCTTTGGGAGATGGAAGAAAAAAGAAAGCTTAGATGTTAAATCATAGAAGAAACCAGAATCAGCGACAGTCTTAATAAACTGCTAGGATGCAATCCTGAAAACAGCTGCTCTATGGTTAATTCTCAGAAATGGGAATTGAGTGGAAATTTAATTTTAGATATTAATTTATGTTCTTCCCAATTAATGTTTCAATAGAGCATGTGAATGTAACTTGCTAGTAGTAAATATCAAAATAAATAATATTCACAAATGTCACCTGACTGAGATCAGAGAAATGCTCTCTGTGTGTTTAGGTATATGTGTATATATGCAACATGCATGTGTGTATACATGCAAACAATATATATATGTATTTGTGTGTACTCTACATGTTTGTCTGGAAAAACCTTCAGAAAAATCAAATTTATTATTGCATATGAGCAAATTGTGCACACAGAAACAGACCATGTGCACACACAGACACAACACTAGGTTCTGCATGCTCCCATGTAATCCAAGGGATTATTTTTTCTCAATGTTTTTATTTGAATCCTGACCTTGTTCAACATAGGGAAACAACACTGGCTTTCCTCTTGTCAGCAGCAAATCAGTCAAAGAAAAGAGCATTTGTAAAGCAGCAGCATTTAGAAGGTCATACAATATCACCAGCATTCATGTTTTTGTTGTTACTTCTGTCAACAGGAGGTATATATGTCAGAAATATCTTGTCCTTATCCACATCTTAGAGTCATCAAAGTAATCTGTTTCCTATCCAGTGGAATTCCTAAGGAAGGCTTCTCATAGCCCTTTTGCATGCCTGTGCTGTGCTTGGAGGAGCAGAGGCAGCTGGAAGTGATTAGAATAGACTGACGTGAAATCACGTGGGAAAGGATTCATCTCGCTGAAGAAGAGGAATCAATGCTCTGTTCTGTAGGGGAACAGGAGTTTAAGTACAAAAATGAGCAGATTTTCAAAGGGGCATGTGGGTATTGAGCTACATGATTGCACTGATCCCATTTAATATTGCAAATCACATCCTACTTTCAGTAGATTATAAACAGACTGATAATCACAGATGATAGTTTCATAAGAGCATAGGAACTGCCAAGCAGGAGTGAAGCAGTGTTGCTTTATCCTAGTTGTCCCTGTTAATTCTCCCAAAACAGAAACTGATATCAGGAAAAAAAAAAAAAAAATATATATATATATATGTATATATCTGTGTTACATTTATAAGGTGAAAGCAGAAATTTCCAAGACGTGCATGGTTTGATTAAATATGCAAATTATTAGGGATGGGTCAATTGAAAATCTTTCCCTCTTGAAAGGGAAAGAATGTTTGTTTTATCGCAATCAAACTTGTACTATACAATCAATTTTTTCTCCAGCTGAACATAAGCATTTTATTATTTTCTTTTATCATGTGGTTTTGTTACTTAAGCCTCTCTCTGGAATTTCAATACTAGTAGGATACATACAACACTCAGGTCTGCTGAGGTACCTTGCCCACTGTGTTCATGATCTTGGCATCAGTGTGGTATTTTAACTTAGTAGATTCTTGGTGCAACAGCAAATTATTAGTCTAAGAATGTTTTATCCTACAGACATACGAACACACACTAGGGAGAAAGACATACATTTGGGAACTAGACAAAGCTTTTCTTCTACTTTCATAAACTAGGTGAGTTTTTTGGTTTTTAAATACTGAAAAATTAAATAAGACAATTATTGAGTTGTGAGAATATTCACACTTTTTTTTTTTCATCTCCCTAAAGAATTGTGAATTTTATATTGATTTGAGTCTTCATAATCATGGAAGCTGTGAATTAGATTTGGAGATTTTGTAGTTTGTCACACATCTGAGGTGATTTTCCTTGTTTTAAAATTAGGTAAGTTTCTGGCAGTGATGCCTTCATAGGAGTTAGGGCATCAACAGCACTGCCTAAGGCATCATGCTTGTCTGCCATCTAGAGCTGTTGACAAGTTGCCTTTTGAATGTCATTTCTCTGCGTGACATTCTGGCAGTCACTTCCACCTGCAGGTGTCCTTCCTCTTGGTTGTTTAGCTCAAGCAAACCCAGCATCAAAATTGTGGCAATGGCTATTCTGGAAGGAAGCAGAGCCTTTTTTGTTCTGCAACAGCAGTGAGAAAATGCCATTTAATGTAACAGCTATGAATAACAGTCTAATATAGGATATTCTAAACTAGATAGATAATGTTAGAGATGAGAATGTTCACTCCACTAATCCCAGGTTCCTTGAATTAAACTTTGATCTGGTTGTCCTGCCTGTCCTGTGCTATTAGAACTAAAATATGTCCATTTCAGATCAGGGAAGCAGCCTGTGTGTTTCCCATATTTAGCTCCATATATACTCAAAGAAATGTACATGGTCATCTGTCCAGGTGGTAGAATTACTTATTAAAATTTTAAGTTATTGTAATAAAGCTTGATAATTTATTAAACAGGCAAAAATTAACTGTTGTACATGAAACAGAGCCTGCAAGGTAAACCTGTCATACAAGACATTACAAGAGGAACCTTTATCCTGGGGGACAGCAGCCATTTGGTAACTGACTTAATTCCACATGAAACTTGGGTCACTCTTACTATCTGATGCTCAGGTTAATCTTTCCTGCCTCTAGTCATTAAAAAGTTAAGCATGATGCTGAAATTATTCCTTTGAGCTCTCAGTGTGAATTTAATGGAGAGATGTCATTTTTACAGGAAGTTAGTTTATCAGCAAAGATTGTCAGTTTTTGTCCGTGGAAGTCAACTCCCCTGTTGACTCCAGTAATAAGCATGATAACTGATGTGTTATAAAGCAAAAAATGCTCTTGTGTTCAGAGGTAGGAAGGTAGAAGGTATCATGAACTTGGAACAGCTGTTCCAGCCAAGAATGCAGCCAAAAACAGAGCAGAGCCCTTTGATGAGTATTTTGAGCACATTGTCTCTCAGTCACTGAATGATCTTCTAGTAAAAAATAAATAAAAATGGATTGAAAATGAAATAATAACAGAAAACCTTTATGAGTGGCAAAAAGCTAGCATTTTGACTCTCTATTTCTTGATGAAAATATAAATTTTTTCTATCATCTGTTATAAGCAGAATGACAGAATTTGCTTGTCAGAACAGTGCCCATCATTTTCTGAGACAAACTAAAAGACCCTAATAAGAGTCTCCTAGCAGTCAGCTGGGAAAGTGCAGCAACATCTGCTTCTTTGCTGTTGAGTCTCCTATTCCACCAAGAGTGGGCATCAGGTGACCTTACTAGAAATTCCAAACATGTGTTCAAAGGCTTTTATCTAACTTTTGAGAATAATTTTAAACAAGCATTTAAAATATTTGATTTTATCTATGTTTATCTGCACACACAAATAAGGATGAGGAAAGGTAGAGTGAAGTAACTCTAGAAGAAAATCATGGAGTTTGAGCTGATGAAAATAATTTTTCAAGCAATAGTCTTCTTTTTAAAGGTAGGAAACTTGTTTTCTACTTATCTGTCCTATGTGTGCTTGTGGGAGTTAAAATTCTGTGTAGTGTTTTTCATAGTTTTTAAGGTATTAGTAATTAATTCCTTGAAGAATTGGCTAAAGCAACATCTGGCTGCTTTGTTTATGATTTCAGAATAGGACATAGTCATCCATTCTGTATAAAATACTCCTTTTTTTGGTTTTTAGCCTATGCACAGTGTGATTATTTGAACATAGGAATGATGGTATTGAGCCGCACTGAGGTACAAAGAGCAAAAAGTTCTGATACCATCAGCAACCAAATACCAAATGTATTTTATACTTTCCTCTGATACTCTTATAGCTTCTACTTCTCTAGGCAATGGTCCCTTAATAATACATATGTACGCTCTGCCAGCTTCCCCTGAGTCCAGACTGAAGTTCTCTTTCTCAAATTCCCTTGAGGTTTCTCTGGCCTTTGCTTTTGTACCTGCTTTCTGCCCACGTTGCCAGTCTTCATGGTCTGTTTCTTCTCTTCACTTATTCCATTTATTTTTACCATGTGGCTTCTTTCATTTTGTATTTTGTAAAGGACTCTTTCCAGTCCTTTTAGCTAAACTCTTCATTTTTATAGTCATAATTTTCCTAAAATCAAACCTTTTTTTTTTTTTCTGATTTTTTTTTCATTTGAAGGAGTACTATCAGTCAGAAATTACTGTTATGAAATGCTTTTTTTTCCAACAGAATTGGTCACATCAATAAGATTTTTGTTTATTTTTGAAATTAAAAAAGGAAAAGAGAATATTGAAAGAATAATGCAAGCTGCAAAATCATGCACTTAAAAATTGAATATGTACAACTTTAGGTGACAAGTGTGATCTTCATTTACACTTTCCTTCCTTACCAAGTAAACGACATTTAATTATGTAACAACTTTGTTTGTTTGTTTGTTTGTTTGTTTTTCCACAGGACTAGTTATAATATTTTTTTCTTTTTAATTTTGGATATTTGACCCAGTTCATCATTTACTGTATATAGAAAAAATCATAGAGTGAACATAAAGCTATCAAATTTTTCTTGCAGTATGACATAAAGATTAATGCAAAAACCTCTGCTAGGCTGATTATAGAAACATCAGATCCTCAGTGTTCAGTGTATTTACTATAAGATGGCACTTCAGATCTCCAAACAAGTAAAGGACTATAAGTCACATTTTTGTCTCAGAGTTTTAGACCCCATCCTTCAGTAGTCTGTGAACAGTGATTCCTTCAGCTGATAGGATAAGTTCAAAATGTTTTATGTGAGGAAAAAAAAAATGGTCTAGGAAGTTATCTCTTATGCTATGCTGTTATTAACTGTGCCAGTACCTGTGTTGTGCAGCAGAACTCTTCCACAGAGGAGCTTCTGTCCTTGCCATTAAAAATCTTTTACTCTCTAAAATGCAGTGGTGAAGTTTGCAGTATGTAGGAGACTGATTCTCTGCTTTGCCTTGGAATGATTTGAGGGTGACCCAGGTCAAACCTAGACCAAAAACTGTTCAAACAACCTCACAAGGTGCACAAGTGCAGGCCAGGGACTTTGCTCTGGACCGGCTTTAATTTAGGCAATGGTCACCACCTGTGATGGTGTCTGTGAGCATCTATCCGGGTACATATCCATTCTGAGGTGGTTTTGTGTTAGTTATAAACAAGTATCCTGAGAGGGGTGGCCTGTAATGATTACACTGCACCCTATGAGGGGAAACCATGTCCCAGTTCTAGGGTACATATTCAGTGCAAGGATAATGCTGCAAGGTATAGTTCATATAAAATTTTCATGGTGAATTGTGACCTTTATTTTCTTGCCAGGCATCTCATGACTTTAATACAATAACCTGTGACAGATTGTTTGAACTGAAGAGCCCCGGAGCCCTGCTGTAGGTGAAAAGTGGATGCTCCTTACTTACAGTGAAGCGTGTCAAACAAGGGAACAAAGACAGATCTTTAAAAAAACCCCAAAAATACAACAAAGCAAAGCAAATAAAACAAATGAAGCACCTTATGAAAAAAAATAGGAAGCAAATCCAGGAAATAGAATTAGGAACCCATTTTGTTTAGAACCGTATCATTGTGCATTTTTTGGTGGATAAGTGGTTGTCTGGGTAGTTGCAGCCAGAGAATGATGTGGTGGTCAATGACTCACTGCCTGGCTGGGCATGTACACTCACAGCCCAGAAAGCCAAGCCCTTCCTGAGCCACCTCACCAGCAGAGTGGCCAGCAGGTGAGGAAAGGGATGCTGCCCCTCTCCTCTGCTCTTCTGAGAGCACACCTTGGGTACTGCATCCAGCTCTGGGGACCACAGCAGAGAGGACATGGACCTGTTGGAGCAAGTCCAGAGGAGAGCCACAAAAAGATTTCAGATGGATAGAACAGCTCTCCAGTGAAGACAGGCGGAGAGAGTTGGGGTTGTTCAGCTTGGAGAAGAGAAAGCTCTTACATATGACTCTTACAAGGTGGCTTTTCATTACTTAAATGGGAGAGGGGTCATAAGGAATATGGGCACAAACTTTTTAATAATGTCTGTTATGATAGGACATGGTAATGGTTTTAAGCTAAAAAAGGGTTTAAAACTAAAGAGTAATGGATTTAAATGAAATTTATCCTCATTTAAACCAAAAAATCATGGCTTTAGACTAGGTATAAGGAAGTAAGTTTTTACAATGGGGCAGTGGAACACTGGAACAGATTGCCCAGAGAAGGACCCCAGCTCTGGATCCATTTAGGGTCAGGTTGGATGGGGCATTGAGAAATGTTCAAAGTTCAATGCTCATTACAGAGCGTTGGGTGAGATAACATTTAAAGGTCCCTTCCAACCCAAGCCATTCTGTGGTTTTATGTTAAGGTACCTGCTTTTAGTTTTTCTGAACTCATGCACATTATAAATGAATCCAGCAACTTTGTGCTACCTGTGCTACATTTACTGTCTTAGGCTATATCACCTCTGCTGATGCTTTCTCTTTGCTTTCTGAAAGGTGTAAACGAAGGTGTAAAACAGCTGTCTGCTTTCTGCTAAATAGTAGATACTTGATACTGACTCCACTGATTTATTGAGAGGATATCTTCATTCTTTGTCTCTGCTCACCTGTTATGTGGTCGTATGCAAGAAGCATTGTGGGCAGCTCACAGAGGAAATCTGTACAGGTCACCTCACAAATGAACACATCCTATTTTGTCAAGTGTAATGATATAATTAGCTGCTTCTACACTTTGTGTTCTTCGCACTCTCTGTTTATTTTCCTTAACAATTAGTCAGTGTTGTGAAAGCTTTAAAAGCAATGTACATGTAGCTGACTAAAAAAGAATTAGAATAGGGCAAGATGCATATTTTCCTCTAGGAAAGAGGATGAAGCAGTTGAGCGTAATTTACTACTAGCAACACAGTAGTAAAGCAGACCCATACCTCTGTTTTCTAAGGAAAAATACATAAAGAAATTGGATTCATAGCAGTTCACAGAATTAAATGCTTTGGTTAAGTGCCCAGAATAAGTAACAAAAGACAGGTACAAAATGGTGATTAGATGTGGTGAGGAGGTGTCACTGTTGTCAAGGAGAACTGATGAAGAACATAATGGGAGTTGTGCAGGGATGGGGCTAATGAGGAGGCATATGGGGCTAATGAGGAGCTCTTCAGAGGCTGGAGAGGACTATAGAGGAGAGGGTTTGTTGTTCTGGTAGGAATGGGGTGCTATAACCTCAGTATTGTATTTGATTCAAGTTCTGCATAATAAGAGGAATTGAAGGGTCCTGGTTGTCTCATTACATCTTCTGACACTGAAGTTCTGGCTCAGATTATGGGTTTTGCTATAAATTATGCCTGGTAATTATGTTCCAGAGGAATGTAATGGCTGTTAGTTATAGTATGTTGTGTTTTGGCTGTCATGTCAGTACATTCTGAAGTAAATCAGCTCACTGCCTATTTTTGACTTGACAATAGGAGCATAGAAATTCACTATGTCATCTTCATTAAACAGAACATGTTCCCAGAGGATGATTCCACCTCATATTCTGGAGTCTGTTCCTTTTCATCAGCTATTTTTTTTTTTTCTATTTTACATCCAGATGTCAGGAATCCCTTTTGAAATGTATAATAGTAATTTTTAAAGTAACTTTGACAATGTCAATGAAAAATTAGTTTCTCTGTAAAGAATGGAAAGTATTTAGGTTGTGCTGTTCTGTGACACAGCGGAGACCTTATACATCATGGCAAAATGTGACTTTGTTCAAGAGAAAACATTTGGTGTGTCAGCCTGTGTATCTGTGGATGGACACAGCTCTCAAGAAAATCAAAGAAATCGTCTTGCCTTGTGTAGGGAGAGCTGCATGTACAACTTCTCTTCATAGTACCACAGGGTGATACAGGTTGCAAGGGACGTTTGCATGAATGTTTAAAAGACAGTATCACAAAGTTGTTTGCTTACAGTCACATAAAGAAGTTTTACTCAATGTTTTTCTAGTATGTAGAGATAAAAGTACTTGGTCATAGATATTGCTAGCCACTTTAAAAAAAGGTAGCTGAGATTTACCAATAACTTGCCAACAATTAGTGCATGAAGACCAAATCTCTGGATTTCCCTGTGTTGTAGGAGCAATATATTCCTAATCACTAGACCACAAAGGACATAGCTACAGGAACATGTACAAATAGATACCAGCTGTGCTGTCTCATTTCCTGAGCTGTCCAGAGATAAGACACCTCCAGACTTGAAGCCAAGTAATCATCTCAAGTGCTGCTCCAAGCCTGAGAAAGTTTGACCTCTTTCCCTGCTGGGACATGCTGGGATAATGACCTGGCTCTGTGTATCTGAACGAAAGCCATCTCATGCTCATCGCACAGGCAGCACAAGCATAAATCTGTTAGCCCCTTGTCATCTATCTCAAATACTGCTATGTTTATTTAGACCTAATATATATTACTCTTGTTTTTCAGCTGCTTATGGCAAACTGTTCCTTTTTCTAAAGGCTAGAATTAGGTATTTGACTGTAGGATTTTAGGAAAACCTAGCGTGATCTGGTGCCTTCTTTAAGCGGATTTATCTTTTCCTGTGGGATGCTGTGAATCTTACTCCTAAGATCCTGCTGTCATTTGCATGCAGTCCTGTCTGGCAGTAGCCTTGATTCTGCACCATGAAACTCCATTTTTAAAAAGACACTTTCAATGATTAACACTCCTTTGTTATTAATATCTCCCATTCAGTAAATAGATAACTTGTTTTGAACACTGCTATCACTTTTCCTCTAGTGATAAACACTTTTACTTGTGCTGCAAGTGAATAATGATTTCTTTGAAAATGTGATTAAAGAACTGCCTTCTTCATAATCATACTTTATTTTATGTGATGTACTTGATTGAATGAATAGCTGTCTGACCCACACAACAGTAATGAATATTTGATTTTATGACTTTTTCTCAGTAAAAGCAGAGACAATACCTCTTATAAAATCTGTATGTGAATGCATCAGGTTTGAAGGCACTTCAAGAAATTTTGCTGTCCACCCTCCTGCTTAGAGCAGGATCAGTTCTCAGGTCAGACCAGGTTATTTATGGCTTTATCCAGCCTTGTCTGGAAAACTGCCAAGGCCTGCACAACATTTGCCTGCAGCTGATTGCCTCTTAAAAAAGAGAAATGTCGGAGATTGAAAAAAAGGAATGAAAATAAATTTTTAAAAGGAGAAGCTTGATAAAACAGATGTTGTAAATCAGATGTCTTTTTATGCATTTCTTTATGATCACTTAAGTTCTTGACTATTTGAGTGTTTACTTCTCATCCAGTGTTTCAAGTACACTAATATGCACATCTTATATTCTAAGGAGATTTTAGGAAGCATTGAAGGTAAAACTACATTGGGTTAAATTAATTATCTGTTTCCTGGCCTTGAGAATCTGAAAATCAGTGAAAATTTCCATCATGTGCTTGCCTGATGAGAGGGTGAAGTGGAATGTAGCCACCTGCCGATATTATTTTGTGCAGTTTGGTTTGACTTGGTCTCATCTCAGCTTTTCTCTTACACCAGTCTTTATCAATGCATTCTTATATAACCTCTATCTGCTCAAGTGCTGTCCAAAGAAAATGTGAAAATTGACACTTCTCTTATTCAGAATAAAGAGTGTGAGATGTTTGGAAGTCATACCAATAAGCTGTATACACCCTTCAGAGGAGCACTTTCCTGTTGAGCTGCACTATTATCTATGCATCATTTCCACAGTCTGGCTCTGAGTTCTGAGGAAGTGTTAATGAGCTTGAGTTCGTAAGAGAGCAATTGTCTGCTCTTCATGGAAAGGAAATGGAGTCTTTGATCATAATTGCAAATATAAATTGCCCATCCTAAAAGCCAAAATGTCAGAAAGCTTGTTTTAATTTATTTTGGAGCAACAGATATGCTTCTTTGAGACATGATCAAGGACAAAAATCTCTGCAGTTTATTTGTTTATCTTAGTATGAAAGACTATATTACTGTGTGTGAATTAAACAAAGGGATCATAATAAAAATGATCAGCTAACTCCATAAAATTTGGCAGCTAATAAATGATCCCTTCCTTCCTCCCTTCCTCCCTCCCTCCCTCCCTTCCTTCCTTCCTTCCTTCCTTCCTTCCTTCCTTCCTTCCTTCCTT
>VYXF01003039.1:343077-391149 GCA_013397295.1 Polioptila caerulea
CCTTCCTTCCTTCCGCCCTTCCTTCCTTCCGCCCTTCCTTCCGCCCTTCCTTCCTTCCTTCCTTCCGCCCTTCCTTCCTTCCGCCCTTCCTTCCGCCCTTCCGCCCTTCCGCCCTTCCTTCCTTCCTTCCTTCCTTCCTTCCATGGTAACAACAGGATCATGTTCTTATGATCTTTTCCTTATATAACCCCAGGAAAAAACTGTCCATTTTCAGGGGTCATCTACTGCTGGTACTGGTCTGGCAAAACAGTGATTTGATAGTATAGTGCTTGCTTTATGAAGTAATTAATGAATTCTGTCATTAATCAGCTTTTCTTGCTGGCATTAGCTTTTTGTGCATCTCTGATATTTCTGGTAAAGATATTTTAGGGGTATATAAAAAGGGAACATTTATACATTTCAAGTCAGATGTGCTGCTTGGTCTTGTAATTCCTTTTTGCGATTTACCAGATGGCATCAGATTTAAACTCATGTTGAGACTTTGTACCATGCTGAAGCATATAAGATTGATTAAATCCTTTGATATTCAGTATAAAATGAGGTTTTAGTTAAGTTTCTTGTTTAGAGCATTGCAACCAACCTGTTAAACGTCCACAGAGGTATGACTGCATGAGGAGGACCTAACAATAATTACAAGTTTCTCTTTCGCTGTATTTTTATGCATCCAAGCGTGCAAAATATGGCCTTAAAGCATCTTCATTTTATTCATTTTAGAGAAAAATTATATCTGGGAATTTAAGAAATTTTTTTTTGGTAGCAAGAGTAAAGGAAGCAAAATCAACTCCTGGAGGAGGTGCCATATGAATGTGATTAGTTTAGATAAGGGATTTGCCATACAGGCTGGTCAGCCTCTCTTCAAATAGGCAGTTCCATTTTTCCATATCATTGTCAGTGATGAGACAGAAGCAGAGACTGATTAGTATCAGTCTTAGAAAAGCCATGGTCACAGTATTTAGGAGCAGCAGAAGCCTCCTTGTCTATGAGAAATTTAAGTGCATGTCTAGGAAACCAGACAGGCAGAAAAAAAGCCTACAGGAGAGTGACTTTTGTAAATGCTTTTGTATATGACTCTTTTCAGTATATATGCTTTTGTATAAAACATGTATCGTCCATAATTCTAGTCAAAAAAGCAGATTTAGGTATTATTCAAGGTTTGTGTAGACACTTTTTTTTTTTCCAAATCACACCTAACTCTTCAAACACTTCAATGAAATGGGACTAAAATTAGGAATTGATGGTTTACAATTTGAAATTTATCCTTATGGAAGATTAAACAATTCAAGAGAAGCAAATACAAATTATAAGTTATAGCAGGAGTTTTTGATTTGTGGGAGAAGAGTATGTAAGCGTAGATACAGTTAAACTATATCTATTGTGAATGGAAATTATTTGGCCCCCACAAAATACTGGATTTCAAATTCTTTTCCTATGAGTGGTTCCACTGAAATTATTCACCAGCGTAACTTCTCACCAGCTGTAAATAGAGAGAAGTGTTTTGGCCAGAGTGAAACAATATTGTGTGTAATTTCTTGTGAGGATATTGGCTCTAAAATTTCAGATGTAGAAGTTTTGAGTTTGGAGGTGCGTATAACAACTCTAGAAGCCACTTTGAAAAGTAAAAAGTTCCACAACAATATAAATTCAGTGTGAGAAACTAAAAAATTTCTTAATTATTTTATATATTAAGCAGTTGAATCCTACTTGGTCTATTAAATCTTTATTATTTCAATATAATGCTAGTCTTTCAAGCTGGTATTAAAATGAAAAAAATTAAAGTATTTCAAACTTCTAGAGTTCTGTTAGCATTGCTTTCTGGAATGTTAATCCTCTTGCACCTTGTCTAAATACACTGTGAAGTGAAAAATTGACTTCTGCTAGAGCCTGTTCACTTGCTCTCTGTTTAATCAGTTATACCTGTATGGCAAGAATACAAAGCAGATTCCAAGTGCTGCCAAATCAGTGGATTTTTCCAAATATGCTTCCATTTTTTACATGGCGTAAAGCAGTAAAGAATCTGGACTATTAAATTTTGCTCACTGCTTTTATTTTTCTCAACATCTTTTACTTATGACCTCTTGTGTCTGCTTGCTGAAAACACTGGTTCCTCCACAGAATAACTTGTTTATATTGCATATTTTGGTCTTGCATGGGGCATTAATTTAGCTTTCATCATTCAAGAGATTTCAGAATACTTACCTGATTAAAGTTTGCCATATATAATTATAGACATTTACAAGAGGAGAGATTCAGGAAAACAAAAATTTTAAGGTTGTAATTTATAGGCTAATATCTCATCCTTGCATTAAGAAAGAGGATTTGCTACAAGAGAATCTCGAAGTTCTGGATATGTTATAATCCACTGAGCAACTCAAGTGTCTAGACCAATGATACTTCCAGGCTCTTAGAATTGCTGTGAGTGATCTGCAATACGTGAAAACTGAAGTGTTGGGGGTTTTTGTTTGCTTTGTTTTCCTTTTTTAACTTTTCTTTTTAAACTTATTTTAAGAAATCTTTTAATACAAAGTAGATCAGGGGATCTGGAACTGTTTTTTATATAACATATATAAGGACCCAGTTGGTCTTGCAATCCATAAACCATTATAAACCTTTCTAAAATACAAAACCCAAAAATCACTCTTTTGGAGGTTTCAATACTCTGCATATCTATAAACAAAAAAGCCAAAACTGGTGGGTTTTTTTCCTTTTTTTTTTTTTTTTTTCCTATGTATCTAAGTGTGTGGCCCTGTAATAATGTGTTGCAAACCCAACACCTGATGATGGGTCATCTCTTTCTGAGCAAACATGTCCAAATTTACATTAGAAATATCTACTTCAGGAACACACATCCTAAATAAGACTTTAATGACTTTTTTTCATAAGATGGTTGGTTTTTTCCGCTGTATGGATTCAGAAATGCATATGTTAAACATGTCACAATGGAACTCACCACTTAAAATTATTGGATAAATTGTATGGAACAGAACCTCAGATTTTTACCTAGTCCAACTTCTTGCTTAAAGCAAGGTGAGCCTTGAAATCAGACCAGGCTATTAAAGGCTTTATCCAGTTGGTCTGGAACACCTTCAAACATACACAACCTTTCTGGGTAATCTGTGCCACTCCCTGGCAGTGTTGAGGAAAAATTTCTCCCTACATCCATTTTGAACCTCTCCCATTTCAACTTACGCACCTCACTGTCTCACAGTGCCTCACAGGCCTTGCTGTGAGGAGCCTGGAAGCCTCTTCCCAACAATTTCCCTACAGGTATTGAGGGATTGCTGTTTGCTTCCAGAAGCAGCCTCTGCTCCTGATGGAACAAGCTCTGTCCCTCAGCTGCTTCTTGCTTGTCAGAACTGATTTGCTTCTTGACCCTATTGAAAGGAAGGCAGAAGATTCCAAACTCTGTATTAGTGAATGCAAAGGTGATGAACCTCATCAGATTACATGAATAGAAACGAACAGGGATCCTAGTTCAGTGTGAAGAAAGAAGGGCTATTAGTGACTGAAGTATAGTAGAATTCATTGCTTCCCATGCAGAATCACAGAACTATTTAGGTTGGAAAGACCTCTGAGCTCATTGAAACCAACTGTTGCATCATCACTGCCAAGTGCTGCACTGAACCGTGTCCCCAGCTGCCACATCTACTGTCTTCTAAATAATTGCCAGGGCTTGTGACTCAGCCTCTTTTCTGAACAACCTGTTCCAATGCTTGATAACCCTTTTGCTGGAGAAATTTTTTTGTAATATCCAACACCCTGATGTAACTTTGGGCCATTTTCTCTTGTCCTGGCACTTCTTACAGAGCAGGAAGGATCAACTCCCACCTTGCTATAGCCTCTTTTTTGGTTGTTGTACTACCTGTAGAGGAAGTTTGGTTCATGAACTTCAGTAGAAATTTGCAAAGTTTTCTGTAAAATATCCCCACCAGAGCACAAACGTCTAGCCTTTAAAAACCGATTGACATTAATAGTGAAAGATGTGTTTATATGACTGGGGCATTTTGAAGGAAAGTTAGTAGTTTTATGAAATTTCACTTAAAAATTAAATTATATTTTTGCCTGTTCATTTTGATTAAAGTGCTGTCAACTCTAACATATTAATTTTCTGTATTACTGTTTTGAAAATGTTTTCAGAAGAGCTGTTGCATAGTCTTCTGTAGTCTTTGCCTGCTTTTTTCTGATTTTATTTGGTTTTTGCCTTAGATTCTTTCATAAAATTTTTTAAAGAAAAATAGCAAATCCTCTGCTCAGAGATCCTCCAGAAGATTCTCTTCAGAACTAATTATATCTGTCTTTAAAATCTCCTGGCTTCTACTGTCCCAAGAAGTAGTTTTTTACTGAAAGATAACAGTCTAAGCAAGTTGCTCAGTTTCTTTTTACTGCATAACAGTAACACGATGTGACATTTCTGCATTGTATTATTATCAAGCTCTGAAAACTTACTAAATCATGTTCCAAGTGATCAATGGATTTATCCTTTGCAAACTAAAGCACTCATCATTCATGACGCTCCTTCTTTGTTCTGGTGGAATAGAGGACAGTTCTAATGCATCTTGTCAGGTCCTTATTTTCTTTATTTCTTTGAACATGAACTTTACTTTTCCATAAGAAAATGGATAAGTAGGCATTAGGTAGCAGCCAGATAGGTTTGTGTTTTGGTTTTTTTTTCTTTTCCCAGAAATAAAGATAATCTTTTTTTGAGGCAGAGTACAGTCAACCACAGCCATTCCATTTGTTCAGAGGGTTTCTTCAATACAATTCCTTCATTTTGGGAATTACATAAAACTGAAAATAGCAGAAATGAAATTTCCATCATGGGGAATGGAGAAACAATCAGATGTTGGACTCAGTCCATGCTGTAAATAGTTCAAGTCACTGTATTTCTGTGTTAATTCTTAACACGAACAACAATGGTAAAGTGGTTGCTGCACTTGCTTGTTGAAAACCACTTTCAAATTTACTCACAGGCCAGAATTTAGAACAGATGATGATTGGAACAGGCAAAATTTTGATTCCTCACTCTGATCCATGGACAATCTTATCCTTTTGGATTTAGAGAAGTAACTTCAGAAAATATTTGGTGTAATAGTTAGCCCCGAACAAGCAGTCTAATGCTCAAGTATTAATGTATGGCAGATTATGTGTTATGCATTATGGAATAATGCACATACATTATGTGTTATACATATGGTGCTCCCCAGTTTTTTAGAACCTAAACATAAAAATGCTCTTGATTTTGTTCATAATTACCAGCACGGAATTTCCCTAACTGTAAGGAGATATGAGCATGTGGTAGAAAAAAAAAGGAAAATCCATCCTTCTACAAAAGCCAAATGAAACAATATAAAATGAAAAATATATAAAAGAGCAGACAGACTAGCTGTGTCTAATTCTGGAACAAAGTATTTAATGTCAAAAAAAGAATTGGTTTATAAGGATTTATATTAGGGGGCATACAAGTAGGCAACATACCTTGAGAATCATAAGTTTGTATTATTTTGTTTGCAGTCTTACGGTTTCAGGATTTGCGTTTTTTTTTAATATGATGAAGTGAGGCAAAAACATATCCCAGTGTTGCTATAAAACACAAATATAGGGGAATTTCTGTTGTTCATTTGAAATGATGAGGTGTCCTTCACATCTGAGAATGAACTGTATAAAAGATGAAGGGAAGAAAAAGCTCATGGTTACATTTAAAACAGCTCATAATTCTATAAAGTTGCCACAAAATAAAACAAATAAACAAAGAAAATCTAACAAAAACCCCAAACAACACTTTTTTACCATATTGTCCTTTCTGCATTATTTCCTTTGTTTCTCCCTCTCAAGCTTTGTTCTCCTGTCATTACTGCTGAGATATTTAACTTGAAGTGCACTATTTCTGGATTTTATAAGGCTGGTAGAAAGAGCTCATGTCTTAAAAATAATTATTTCCTGTGCACCATTTACAATCAGGAACAGGCTAATTTTTCATTTTAATATTGCCATAGATAGTGTCTTTCATAAAAATACAGATTTTTCAAATGAAGTAGAATTCTGGTAAACTGGGCTGTTTAGTGACTGTGTCTGCAAGGGACTTTTGCAGTCGATGGAGAGCTGTTCAGTGCACTCTGTGTGGAATTTAACAAGCAGTGCTTCCTCAAGTAGACCCCTGTGCCTGGTGAGATGGATAGTGCTTTACATTTTATTGGCTATATTGACCAGGGCCTTGGTTCAGTTGCCTGGACAGTGACCCCCAGTAGCAGATGTCTGAGGGTGTTTTCGCTGCCTTCTGGCTGGCTCTCCATGCAGATATCTGGGGTGTGTCTGTTGGCAGTGGTTTAACACTGATAGTCCTCTGCTCATACCTGTTTTGGGCCACTAAGATCTAGGTCTTCATTCACTGTAGTAGAAGTCTAAATAGCAGTCTGAGATATTGACACTTGCTTTGTTCCATCTGCAGTTTGATGAGATAAATGAAGTTTCTGTAATTCTTTGTATGTATCAAGCTGGTTTTATTCAGCAGCAAAAGCAGTAAGAACATAAAATAGTATTTTTGTTTATTTCAGTTAGCTCAGGTCCTGCAAAGGAAGAACTAAAGAGCCCACCAGAGATAAACTATATTTTATATAAGTTTGAATAAAACTAGTAGTGCTTGAACTATTAGAATACATACTTTTTATTTACAAATGGGAATGCAATTAGCCTTGATTTAACATTTCATTCATGAGTGATGCCACTCACATTACAGTAAAGGTGCACAATATCAGTCATACCTCAGCATTTAATCATTTGGGATTTGTGTGTGGAATGCTGAAGGCAGAAGATATTTCCTAGATAGATTACAAAGCCAAAGTTGCAATATCCATTGTTTGAGAAGAGGTGGTCACTGAGCACAGGAAATTACAGGGACAACTTCTCTGTCATTGGTGACTTGGAGAACCCAAACTGCTGGTGGGCAGATTGCAGATCCTGGCACTCCACTATGGCCCACCATGCTGGCCCTGCTGTGCAGATTCCTTAGGAGATTAGGGAGGGATTGATAGAATAGAAATGCAATGGTTTTAGTTCACATACATAATGAGTTCACATGCATAATGAGCAGAGTTTTGCATCTGCAGAGTGATATTTCCATTTTAGTGATAATCTTACTACTCTGAATTCAGTATTCTGTTACTAATTCAGTGTTAATATTGATATCTTTGGTTAATTTCTTTTTCTAAATGGAATTATTGGACAGACAAATCAGTACATTTACTTATTGTAAATAAAAATTATTAATACTTATTATTTATGAATACAATATATTTTTAGATTGAAATTAGATCTTTTTTTTTTTCCTTGTACCTCATTTTATTTCAGAAGATAGAAAAACAGAGTTAAGTCACCCATTCTAGACACTTCAGAATGTGGTGATAGGTAGTCAGAGTTTCAACAAAGTAACATATTTTATGAATGAATACATATCTTTTCAAACCTGCAAAATATTTTATAATAATTAATCATTAATTATGCAATAAATGCTCTTAGAGTTTCTAAAAAACCAAAAATATTTAAAATATTTAAATATCACATTTAATTTTCAATTTATTTAGTTATTTAACTGATTTTTTTTCTTTCAGAAAGTATTAAATCAGTAAATACTTTTTGTGTCTGAAAGAGATGGCTTGGAGGTAAAGTCCAAGAGATCTCATGATTAGCTAAAGATCCCACACTTAAATCATCCCTAGTGGTGAGAAATTGCCTGAAACGTTTATGATGAAGGGTTTTTTCAGCAAATGGGAAGTTAATAATCTAATTTTTTGAGGATGAGGCTGATTTCAGTTGTCATAACTGTAGATTCAGCATAAATAACCCGTCTCATGTAAACTGTCTTTGAAAAATGTGTTCATATATCTGTGTGATAAGTTACATCAGGTTGTTTATTTTTTATTCTCATATAAAATCATTAGCATATTAATTATGTCTAGTGGTAGACAATATCTGACTGTATTAGCAATTTCTCACATTTTGTGATGTTATTACTCAAGTATGCTTCAAAATCTGGATAAATATATATTTTTCAAAAGCATAAGGTGTTGTTCCATGAACTTGTAAATGTTCAAGTCTTAATCACAAAACAGGGACTTGCAGTGCTCCCAGTTCAGAATTTAGAATAAATATGAGACAGAACTAGTCCTAGCCATTAATGAGACCTTGTTATGCTATCGAAGGTATTATGAAGGGAGGGATGGTTTTACCCATGACAAAAGCAGGCAGTTGTTTAAAGTATAAAAAAATGTTGGTGTTATGCACGAGAGAAAATTTCTACTCCCAGAGAAGTGTCTGAAGTGCTAAGCCTGGCCCAGAGGCAGCCACATCACATCACCTGCAAATCCATTCAGCAGCTGGACTGAACAAGTCCCTTGTCTCAGTCACAGGTAGAAGGGTCCCATGGCTGGGGTGTCCAACCCTGTCCTGCCCCCAGTGTTTAGAAGAGAAAACTATGAACAAAATGCAGAAGGGGGTGTGTGGGGTCCAGAGAGGGTTGCTGGGTCTTGGCACACAAAGTCTTATAGGGGAAGATGACAGACAGGGAAACAGCTCTGCTGTGACAATGCACTGAGGAGTTACCCTTGCTCCCAGGGTCCAGGGAAGTCTTGTCCCTTCAAGAGTGGCTCTAAACACGCCACACACTGATGAAAAGTCAACTAGACCTTGATATAAATAGTGATATTATATAAAAAAATCCTAATATATGGAGTATTGGATGTATTCTTTAAATAGTGATTAAAAGTTGTTTATTTCTTGGGGGAAGGATAAGGTGCCAATTATAGTTTTATAATGCAACTGCAGGGAAGGCAAATAGAATATGAGCTTGTCTCAGCAATGTAAAAGAAGGAAAAAAACCCCAAAAAACAACATTACATATATTACTATTTTGAAAAAGCACAGGTTCCTGTGTTTAGTCTTTCACTGTCCAAAGCCGAGATAATTTCCAAGCTTTCCTTGAGTGTTATTAATTGTTAATTTAAATGCAAAGCTTTTTACCATTAAATTTTGTATATATAAATCAACAGGAAGAGGACATGTTGGCTGCAGGTTCCAACTCCTACAGATTTATTTCATGGGGTTGTCTGAGTCCTTTTCCCCACCCTTGTCCTGGAAGCACAATTTTAGTTTATCCTTGATGAGATATTTTATTGGGTTATTGCATAGAATGTTAAAGAAATGTGATGAGTAAGAGTTTAATTGGGGTTTTGAAGATATTCAGCATTTCATTTAGGTATTCAGATCTGTTCACAAGTCAGTGTCAGTCTCTGATGCTTACTTGTGATTCACAAACATCTGACACCGTGTATGCACTCAGTGAATATATGGTCTTCTGATTTTGAGTATTTCATTCAAATACCATAGTGATTTAAATAATAAACCACTCTACAGCAATCATGACATCCTGAAATAACAATTCATGCTAAATTAGGCAAAGAAAAGTGGCAGCAGCTGACAAATGTCTCTTTTAGGAAGACTGGAGTTGTGTTGTTCTTTTAGTGCTGATTTTCAGTTTGTTTCCCTTTCTTCAAAGTGCAGTTAATATTTTTAAGATACAAGTGTGGTCAATTATATTGCTTCCTGTCATATTTAGTGAAAATATCTACAGGACATTTTTTTTTCTGGTAATAACAAGCTAGCTAATCAGTTAATTGTTCTAAAACCCTTTACTTTTATAAGATCTTTGTGTATCTGTTACAAGATTAATATTTACCTGAGCTCTTCTGTGATTCCTAATGATAAAATATCCAGGACCTCTGGAACACAGTCATTTTATAAACTCCAGTTAGCATTCAAAAAATGAACAAAACCCTTAACTGGTCATTTAGATTACAAATATTTTCTATTCTGTTTTTAAATTTATATTTTCTTCAGCCTGTTTCTTTCAGGGTAATAAAATTGATTTTGTGAAATCAGTGAACCACTTTATCATTATTTTTCTCTCAATAGAACCATTTTTTATGAGAGTAGATGCTAGTTGTAGATATCTCCAGAGAGAGATGCATTCCTCTACTTACAGAATTAGAATAAAATTAAAATTGGAGAATTGTGCATCAAAATACTGCACAAATTGCATTCTTTGAAATGAATGGAGAGGACAAAAGAAAGGCAGTCTAAGAATTCTGTTATTTATTTAGTATCCAAGAACAATTCTATTTGCATTACTTATGTAAATACTTATTACTTATTACCACATTGTAGAAAATTCTTAGTAAGACATTTATAACCTACTTGAAGGTATCATTCTTATGTACTCTCCTTAAAGAGAGAAATCTGGTAATGCATTATCAAAAACATATGCTATAAAAGAGATTGTTTCTACACTCTTTCATCAATGATCTCAATAGGAGAATTAGATATATTTCCAAATGTAAAGATTTAAGTCAGAGAGGATTGTTATAAAGACACAGAACTAACCTCCAACACAGTCAGATAACCACTTTCCTCTGGTATTTTTTTTTATTATTATTAACTCAGAATAAGAATGAGGGAAATAAATTTTAAGTACAACTATAATTAAAATTGTCTGCACACTTTTCTATCTTGTCTGTCCAGTTGAAGGAATAAAGGAAGATCTGATAGAGCTCTGGTTTGTTTTTTAAAACATATCTGATTTATATCCTTGACATNCTCCTGCTAGAGCTCTGTTTTTTTTTTTTTAAACATATCTGATTTATATCCTTGACATAGACAAAGCTTCCCTGATAGAATCCTGGCTGTCTTCTCCAGATTTGTAATGTACAAATTGTGAGGAGGAGCAGCATAGCATAAATGGATCTTGTTTCCAGAACTGGTATGCGCATATGGAGACAAGTGTACTTAATAAATGGAGGTTATATTTTAAATAGAAAAAGGAGGAGGAAGGTCAGAAGGTCAGAGTGTTTGCTGCTGTAGCTCTGAAAACATGAATTTCCCATTACTGCTAAGAGGTTGAAGGTGCTGGACTGAGTTGGCAGTGCAGGGTGGGTTTGTCTTGGCGTGCTTCCAGATTGCTTTAAGTGAGGCCAAGTGACTTTTGCCTCCCCTGTGTGGGAGCAGAAGCTCTGTGAACACCACGATAAGGTAAAGGTCTGTCTGATCTGGGGCAGCGCTGCTGTGCAAGTAACAGTCCTTGGAGTCAGCTGAGGCCAGGGAGAGAAATGATCAGACTTCAGCAGGGAACCAGCAAGAAGGAGGCAGAGTGGGATAAGGAGACATATAAATAGAGCTCCAAGTATACCACAGGATAGAAAAGGAAGAAACTCCCACAACTGTGAACATCATATTGCCAGCAAGGATCTCAGGTTGTTCACAACATGTTCTACTTATCCCTCTTTCTGTTTGAGGAAGACTGTAGGTCTTGACTCCAGGAAAAAGAGGAATATTGAATAGACAGATATGTCAAATGAAATTAGTAGATCCTGCTAGAGCTTGGTATAGATATGATTAATGGGTTTTGTTGTGTTAATCAGATAATTTGGGTGATGTGACTGTTTGAACTAACAGTAAATTCTTATATCTTTATATATAGTGTCTTTCCAGTTGTCCATAATAAGATTTTGAGTAAAATGCTATGTCCCATTTTTACGACTTTGAGCAAAGGGCAGGGTACAGTTATGTGGTAAAAAATCATCTGGGAGAAACCCAGTAAACCACTGACAAAGGCAGACTGAAATGCCTAGAGAAATCAGAGGGTTTCCTCCTCTTTTATGGCTGTGGCTGGTACATTCTGCTGGATTTGGAGACAGTAGGCTCTGGAGAGTCTAGAATCAGGTTTCTAATCCTCTGCTAAGTGCTTTAAGCCCTTTGATGTGCAAAATACCACTGCCTCTACCGCTGCTTCCTCCTCTGGGAGGTGAATGGTTATCCACCAGCCACAGGCGCTGTGGTGCTCTGGGTGTTGAACAGAAGATTGGCTGCCCAAGGACAAGCTCCTGAAAATTCCACATAACAAAGAACAATCACAGAGGGAACTTCCAGGCAACCAGTTATAAAATGAAGAAAGTCTTATCCCTGCCAGAGATGGCCACTGGGTGAGATGTGGGTTGAATTGCTCTGCACACTGCTCTGTCAGTGTCTTTTTAGTAGATGGATTATCCACACTCAGTGCTGTGAGTCAGGCTGTGAAGCCACTTGAACTTGTCCATTTGGTTGTATTGCTGGGGTTTGTAATCATGGAGCTCATAGTCCTTCTGTTCACATACCTTTCTGGAATGAAGAGAAGCTGTGAGTGCTAGATCACTGTGAGAAGCTTGTTGATGCACATCAGAAGAGATAATTAAAATCTTTAAACTATAATGATGTTAAAGACAAGAAAATGTTCTTATTCATATTTTTGCAGCATCTGTAGTATGGAACAATAGAATCAGAAATATTTTTGAAAGGAAGTAATAAATACTCAGTTCCACTGAAATATGGGAAAATACTCAACAAGGAGTTGAGTATTTTCAGGAGCTGTGAAATGCTTACAAAATTCCCATGACAATATTAGAATTGCACTAGCTCTCAAATAGTAAAATCTTCAGAGTAGCTTAAGTTAATTGTCCTAGCTAAACAAAATCTTTTAAGACAGAAAAGGCCTCTCTTTAGGCAGAACTCTGAATGAAAATACCTTTACTAGTTGTCACAAGCCTATGAGTAAGCTGATTTACCAGGCTAAATGATCACCTTGAAAACTGGGGCAAGAAATGTAACCCTGTAGTGTGTGTAGCATGAGTGGACACTACAGAGCATGTGACTACAGCACAGTAAAGGACAGTGCACTGGGTACCCCTGAATGACCACCTGTCCCAAGGTACAGTGGTAAGCAGCTGTATTGGATAATACCTGGCACTGATCCTAACTCTAGTGATCGTTTACATGATGCTTGCTCAGATATCAAGTTGCTTCATAAGGAGTCAGCTGGTGTTTGTTTTTATAACACAGATATGACCTCAACCACAAACCCTGCTGTTGTAGCCATCTGGAAAGTTGTGCCATTTGACAACAGGTGGAAATCTTCATAATCATACAATCATAGAATCATAGAATAGTGGGGGCTGGAAAGGACCTTTAAAGGTCATCTAGTCTGCTATAAGGTCTCCCTGGAGCCTTTCTTCTTCAAGCTGAGCAACACCAACTCTCTCAGCCTTTATTCACAGAAGAGTTGCTCCAACACTCTGATCATTTTTGCAGTCCTACACTGGACTGACTGCAGTGGGTCCATGTATTACTTCTGCTGAAGATTTCAGAGTTGTCTTATAGGTTTGGTATCACAAGAGCAGAGGGGCAGAATCACTTCTTTTGACTGACTGGCCAAGCTTCCTGTGATGCAGCCTAGGATACAGTTTGATGTAATCACACCTTACTGGCTCATATCCAGCCTTTCATCCACTACCATCTCCAAGTTTCTTCTCAGCAGGCCTGCTCTCAATCCCTTCATCCCTCAGCCTGTATTGATATCAGAGATTTGCTGTGACCCATGAGCAGGAATTTACACTTGATCTTGTTGAACATCATGAGGTTCACAAGCTCCATTGATTAAGACATTAAAGAACCCTGGTCCCAGTACAGACATGTACTGAGGACACATTTGTCACTGGGACATGGAGCCACTACAGTTTGGATGCAACCATCCAACAAATTCCTTATCCACCAAAGAATCCACCCAACAAATTCACCTCTTTCACTTAGAAAGGATGTTATGGGGAACTGTGTCAAAGCCCTTAGAGAAATCCAGGTTGTATAGGAATTGCTCTGTTGCTTCATAGATGCTATTAGTCCTCATTAAGTGTTTTGCTGTCAGCAGAACTGCTGCCTGATAGAGAGTCTGTATAAAGTGCAAATCTCTTGATTCAGAATGGTCTTACAAGCTTAGATCTGCAAACTATGAAGAGTTCACATTCACTGAGGAAAATGAAGCCACAGAGACACAAATAAATGCTGTCATTGCTGATGGAAACATTTTTAAGTTGTGATTGTTCAGCTTCAGCTATTTTTTTTTCTCCCTGTTACTGAGATGAAAAAAATTAAATGTAATATAGCAGAACTTCTTAGACTTACTAGATTTCTCTAAAATTTCTCAGTTCTTTTGGGAGCATTCATATGTTAAGGATATCACAGTGATTTGTGCATGCAGCCAAACTTTTACTGAGAAGAAACCTTAGATGGTGACACAGTTTACATGAGCTGTCAGTTTTGTATTGCAGAGTTTTATGATGTGGTGTTTACACACTCAGGTCCTACTCCCATAGAGAGATTTACATGCTGCAGCCCTTTTCCCTCTGTTTCTAAGGCTTGCCAAAGGTTAGTAACAGTTTTGAGGACTCCCATCAGAGATCCTCTCAGTCCTTTTTTCTCTAACTATTATTATATGTCTTTATTTTAAACTTTGTAATGAAGAGAGGAAAAACTTTCTGAAACTGAAAATTTGTCCACATTTTGTGGTTGAACCTTGTCCAAAATAAATATGATGGAAACTGTGAAGAAAAAAATTGCATGTTTTCCAAATAATTTTTTCTCCAAAGGTGATGCGTATATGCAGTACTTGCAGGTTTGCAGTGCAGAACATTGATTAGTTCTGTAGCACAGTGACATGTCCTGTTGGCATTGTATCCTGATAATCACAGGATTAAGGGTGGTGTATTGTTGGTGCCTGCTTTCTCACATACCCTTGCATCATCACATGAAATTCGAGATGGAATATAGTATCTGGAGCACCAATTTTCAGGATATTAAGACTCCTTGACTCTAGGCATCTTACACAGGAAGATTCAGAGTATCAAAAAGTAATCTCTTCCTCTGTGTCACCCTGTAGAGTTGCTAATACCCTTCCTTTTCCTTTACAAGAAAGTGTGAAGAGTAACTACCTAGCTGTCAAAATGAGGCTAATAATACATATCACCTCTGGGAAAAAAATATGATTTGGGGTAAGTGGAAAGTCCTTCAGTTTAAGATTAAGAATGAGGAGAGCAAGAAGATAAACTGCTTTATGCAAATTTAAGAGTGCCTCTCAGCCCTCTCCAGAGACATTTTTCAAATTCCTTTCCCCACCAGACATCACTAAGTAACACAGTGGCTCAGACCTGTGGGTGATGTGGATGCCATGGTAACAATACCAGGTGAGTAAGGCTTTTAATGAACATTTTCATAGAATCTGGATCACAGACTCTCTATAAGGGGAGTTTAGATGATGATTTTTACTTGTGTCCTTCAGAATTGTAGGGTATGTGTACACCAATACACAACTGATATAAATTAGTAATTTTCTGACATGCTATCTCTATTTATGTTTTAATTTAGGTTTAAACTTGTGGTTTGGCTTGGTCAGAAGGCAAGTTTGGTTAGATGATAGTAAGTGTGACCCTTTATCCTGTCCTGATAGATGCTGTATCACCATCCTGCTCTTAATACAAGAAACACAGAACAGCATTAACTGCATGGACATTCTAAAGCATGGACAAATGACGTTCATGTACTGGCAGACACTGGAGCCTTTCAAGACAGAGCTCTGGGAAGATTTTAGGGCACTACTTACTGGAGGCAAAAGGCTCTGTGATACTCAGCAGGTTTTTGTTTGGCTCAAGGCACTGCCTTAGCAGCACAATAAAGTTCTGGGGTACAAAGGATGCACATACAGTCATGCACATGACCTGCTTTCCTTTGATTTGTCTTTCTCTCCCTCCTTTTTGATTCTGCAAACGTGAGGAAATTTTTTAGCAAGATGCACAAGCATCTGTTTAGCTATGCAGCTTTTTTCCTCTTAGCTAGCATCTCTGAGATTCTGTAATTACACTTCTGGGTAAAATAGGCTGTCATGATAACTTATGCATGGAATGCTTTATTTAAAGTAGTGGGCCTCATTCTTCTTGGATTTACACACAAAGCAGAGGTAGGGCCTGATGGAAGACAGTAAATTAGAGGAAATTTGATCTTCCTCTGAGAGAAATAGTTGAAGTTCATCAACTCACTGTAAAACTGACCAACTTTTAGAAAAAAAACAGCAAGAGAGGATTCCTGCTTCTAGTAGAATATAGAGACTGAATATTTCCGTGCTTATTCTGTATGATATGCACTTCCTTTTAGGTGAGAGAGTCTTTTGTTCAGGTTGTGCTACTGACCTTTCAACTGACACATTAACAAAAGGGAGGGATACAGGATTGGCAGATGCTGTGGTGCCAGTGTGAATTACTCATTTATAGCAGCTTGAGAGTGAGATTGATGATCTTGTGAGCAGGTTAAAGAGCATACCCAAAAGATTAATCTACTGAAAAATATTCCAGAGGAAAACAATTGCTGAGAGAAAGCAAAAGAGAATCTAGAAGATGTCTTGTAGCATCTTTATGGTTTTTTTTGCAAAGTTGTCTGGAAAAGATTGTTTGCTCTAATCTAAATGCCTGGTTTGCAAAATACTTATCAGGCTGATTCAGGCATGAAAATTTGATTTCTGCTGGACTGAAAGATTTAATGGATAAGAATTAAAGTTTACAGTATTTTCACATAACAGGTTTTAAATCAGGATGGTTGGTGTGGTTTAACCCCAACTGGCAACTCAACCCCACAGATCTGCTTGCTCTGTCCCCCACTAACAGGACTGGAGAGAGAGAGTCTGAAGAGTAGAAGTGAAAAATTCATGGGTTGTGATAAAAAACAGTTAAATAGATACAGCAAAAGCTGCACATGCAAACAAAGCAAAACAAGGAATTTATTTTCAAGTACTCCATGACTTTCTCTGAACCTCTTCATCTGGCTGTTCATATTTCTTATCTTATGCAACGAAAATTTGGTACAACTACACTTCCCCAGATTCCTGATAATACAGAAAGCAAATCTTTTTTCTAATTACCTTAGATATAAATGTAAGGAGCAACACAAAGAATGTATTATTAATATCTCTCAGGATGCCAATCTAGATATTGGCATATTCACATTATAAATACATAACTGAAGGCTAAAACTGCCTTATTTCTATTGTGATTAGCTCATTCCCCCCCAAAAAAAAAAATAAAAACAATGAGAATTACTTTATAGGCAAAAATGTATTGAATATGGTTTTGTTTTGTAATTCCCTATGTAGGAATTTGCTTGGAAATATCCAGAATAGTGGTACAGGAAATATTTTTAAACTTTCCATTGGCTAAACTACAGGAAAGAGAAATTATTTTATACCATCAAATTCACTGACAAATTTTCAGGCAGTGATTCTAGTGCAAGACCAGGATGAGAATCTGCTGGTGAGAAGCCTCAGTCACCAACAAGGGAAGCTTAGGCAGCTGCACAACAGTGACCACAGAACTTCATTATGAAGGTTACCACTTCTGGACTGGGATTTAAAATCTGGCTTGTAGCATTGATTCCAATGTGCTGTTTCTCAATAACTGTGTTATAGCCTGTACTTATCACTCAGACATTTGATCAAGAAAAAGCTGTCACCCATGTTCCCAGATGAAAGTATTTCATGCCCAGAGCTATGTTGTAGTGGCATGTCATTTGAATGAAAGCCACCCAAGCTTTTACCTTTTCCTAACAACAGTGGATCATTTGAGTACTCAGTGACATGTGAGATAAACTGTAATTCAGTTTTCACCAGACATTTTTTTTCTTAATGCAACTTAAAAGATAGAGGGCTTGCTTTTTATTTCTTCTCAAACTATAAGATATTATTTCCTAGATTTGAAATGTAGTGAGTCCCTATGCAAAGGGATTTTTATATATTCAGTTGTTTTTCCACCAGTGAGTTCACACTAAAACTAAGATTAAAGAAGATAACCTGTTAAGATTTTTTTCTATTTTAAAATGTTTGGTGTTCTAATTTATGCTTCTAAAGTTCTTATCCAATAACTTCTATATTTAGAGATTATGTCTTTCTTAGTTTTCAAAAATATATTGAGAGAAAGAAACATGGAAGTTATTTCTGGAACAGTTAGTGATAGGTATAGGATCAAACTAGATTACAGGATTTACATGTTGATATCAATCATCATATACAATATGTAAAACTCAGGGAGAGCATGTATTAGAACTTTTCAGACATGAATTTCATGGTAGTGTTTTTGCTTTGCATTGAATAAATCATGTGGAGATGCTCGCCCATAACTGATCGGTATTTTTCTCTATGTTTTCCTAAGGACTGTTTTGGAGAAAAAGATCTGTTTTCTATAGGAAAACATAGTTCTGTCAGACTTAAAACTGACAATTTAACTGAAATTTCAGACAGGCAAGAAGATGGAGAGAAATAATTTGGTTTTCCTAAAAGAGGTGCGAGAGGTTATGATCAGGTAGAGCATTAATGCTTCATTTAAAGTGTTAGCAGTAAAAGGATATGATGAAGTTGGATAAAAGCAAAACCAAAATAAACTAAAATTATTTAATTCTGGAGGAACAGATGAATATCCAAGTACTTTTCTGCAAAGTACCTCCTGGTAGAATTTTAGACAAGTCCATTTCTAGATTGTCCATCTTTAGTTAATTTCAAGTAATTGTTTTGACCTTCTTTAATCGTCAAATCAAGAGTATTTTTAAAACTCTTCTGAAAAACAAAGGCTTTTCGGTTTTAGGTGTAGAATAGTTGATAGTTTTTCTTAGCCTCACTTTCTAGAATTAGGGAATTTTTCTGTAATATTACATTAAGGTGTTTGCAGGAACTATTTAAATATTTATGATCACAATCAAAGTCTAATTGATGTAGATATGAGAACCTTGATTCTCTTTAGAGAGTGAAACTTAACTGCAGAGCTCAAGGAAACTGCTATCACCTCTTTTAAAATTTTGTTCTTCATAATTATTTTCCTTTACTAGATGTATCTGTATAAACTTTGCCAAACATGTAAAGATGCTATCATAGTACATAATCTATTTAAATATAATGAATGTATGCTTGTTAGTGGAAATAAGTAGATAGCTAATATCAATGTTTTCTTCACACGTTTATGTGCAAGTCATGTTCTCCATTCTCTTTGCTTATTGTCATGTGTGTCCCCAAGTTGTCCATACACAGTATTTTATTTGTACTTAGATACTATTATGTTATTTTTGTTAATTGGTGTCCTGTCAACATGTATCTTGCTCAATTGCCTTTTTAATTTTTGTTTTAAATTAATTCCTCATATCTGGTCAGAGTTAAGGTAAATTGAGTCACCTATTCTGCACCTAATTGGCTCTCCTCCTTAATCATCATAGCTGATTTGAACAAACAAGTAGAAATAACCCTGCTTTAGGCCATGTATTTAACTCTCCTTTACCTTATTGGCTGTATTTTTTTCTCACAAATTGTTAAGATATATTACATGAGCACTTGCTATATATGAACTCAGCCAGTGCTTGGAATATGGGAAGTATGCCCAAGACTATGGAAAAGGCAGTGAGAACTGAATCTCCCAGGAACCAAAATCCATTGCATTGCCATTCTGCTTAGCCCATTATGAAATAATCTGGTTAGAACTAATACCTGCCCATAATATTCCAGAAACAACAATTCCAGTTTTCCAGAAACAACATCAGAAAAATTAAACTAAAATAAAGAAGTAAGGGAAGAAACAAATGTAAAAGAAGTTCAGATTGTATAAAACAGAACTATGAACCTGAAAAATAAGCCATGAAGAAAACTATATTAGAACTGTAGCTATGCATATGAAATGGGAGAAAATCATGACTTTGAGAACTTATCCAGTTCTTCCTGCATAAAGTTCTGCAGCTGAAACCGGATATGGCCCTCTTTAGCTCTTTCTAGGGTCTGTGCTGTGGCATTTCTGATTAAAATTCTTAAGCATACAGTTGGTTGTTCAAGGGAGTTTAAATCTTGGCAGACTAAGTTCTTGGAACCTTTCTATTTGCATGTAATTATTTGAAGATCTTATAGGGGATTTAGTTAGAACGTTATTCATAATTGCCCCGACAAATGAGTGTTAAATAGTTACAAAAACCCTGCAAATTTGCAGATGCTGCCTCATGGTCATATCATATATATGTGGTAGCTTTCATCAGGGAAATTCAACTAAATATTTAATTTCAACTTCAAGATTTGTTTTGTTCTTGCTCCTTTGTTTTTCTTTGCATTTCATAGCTTTATATGTCATTTTCTAATCATGATGTTTCATTAACTACTTTCAACAGTACTGTCTCCTTTTGAAATATAATTTCTGGACCTATCTAGTCACTTTGTAGCTAACCACACCTTTTTCCCATTGTCATTAAAATCTTCAATGAAGACGAAGAAGCATTAGGAATCAGTATTGTTGTTGCAATATTGCACATGTTGCTTCACAAACAACTGATTTCTCCAGAAGCACTTGTCATGAGTGTATATCCATCAGATCATTCAGACAGAAAGATCTAGCAAATGTAGGCTGAGGTAGAATGAACTGTAATTAAAACCTGCTTTTGGTAAATTCCTACTATTCTCCTACGTTTGTAAATTCCTACTATTCCCCTTTCCAAGAATAAAGGTGAAACACAGCAATAAATTCTCATTCGTTGGAACCATTATGCAAGTTATCTGGTACCCTCTTCAACTGGTCTCTCTATCTGGGATTTTTGTCTCCTTTTTCCTGGATGTCCTCAATTTCTTTCCTTCTCTTCCTATCTTTCATTCATCTTTCTTTCCACTCCTGAGTTTCCTTCTATTATTCCTTGCTCATGATATACTTCAGAATGGTCAGAAAGAGGGCCAAAACCCTGCATTCTTAGGGGAAAGCTGTTGGGACCAATCTAAAATGTGAACTCAGTTTGATGTGTAAAATCCAATGAAGAAATTATACAGCCTGGCAGAGCAGAAAAAAGGACACCATAAAAAATGTAATTAAACAAGTCATGGAATTGATACACACTTTACCTCATTTTCCCTCTGATTTCATTATTATTGTGTGAAATTTTTTCTATGGTACTAATCTGTTTCGTCCCATTTTAGAAATGTCAAAACAGTAAATGATTTCCCTAAAGAAAGTATTTTTCTACTCTAACTTCACATTTTATGACATAATGGAAGTAAATTATTGAATATACATACAGTTCTCAGTTTTCTAATATTGAATTGATGTGGTTTGCTGAAGTAAAAACTTTAACTTTTACATAGTAAAATGCTCCATACAGTCTTCTTTATAAAGTGAAAATCAGTAAAATGAGAAATATTGAATCAGTTTTACAAAACTTGATTATTTGATTTCTGAGTTCTTAGTGAAACTTAGCCTATTTCTTTTTTAAAATAATTTTTTTTTAAATATCATATTTCTAAAAGTAGCACTCAGAAACTGTGTTATAAAAAGCTCAACCAAATAAGCCAAAAGATTCTTTTGGCAAAATATTCTTGTTTTTTTTTTACTTTCAGAAAATAGAATAATAATGCATTACTATTTAGTGTCATTTACCACTAGTTTGACACCATTTGGTGGAAGAGAAAATAAACTTTTTTTCAGGAAATCTCTTTTCCTCTGCTGTGTTAAATTGTATCCCTGAAGACTTCATTTCTACAATTTTACCACATTCAAAGTTTTGTTTCAAAACTAAGATCCTCATCTTCCTGTTCATTTCCAAGTTCCTGACATAGTGTGAGGGCTGTGCTGGTGGTTCTCTGGCAGAAGAGTGAAGGTACATGTGACAGAGCATGGGCCTTTGTAGGCTAGAGAGTCATTCTCTAGTCCCATGAATTCATAGGTGGAAGATTTTCAATCAGGATGGAATAACATAACAGTGTTTCATCTGTTAGCATTGTGCTCTCAATAATTCCACTGCAAATTAAAGTATCTCCATCGAATCTGAGAGATGTAGGAAGAGTGGTAAAGGTACAAGAGGAGGCCCAGGCCCCAGGATTGTGTGTTCAGTCAAATTGGTTGAGCAGATGGTGTTTAGAGAGGCATACAGAAAACAAAAGGCTCCAGGGAAATGAAATTAAAAGCTTTTAAACCAATGCAAAAATAATAAACAATTGTATAATTTTCTTTTAAGTGAGGAGAAGACATGAAAGCTAAAGGTTCTTAAGAAATAGAAAAAAAAACCCAAAAAACCAAAAAAACCTCAAAAAACAAAAAACCATACATTAAAAAAGAACAAAAAAAGTTGCTACGGAAAATGTCACACATGAGCATGATCATACTAAATGAGAAAAATATAGTGGATAAGGAATGTGGAAAACAAAAAAAAGACCAATGGAAACGCCAGCAGTGGAAAGATCAAAGACAAATAAAAACAGAAAGTGAGAGAATATCTGTGCGAGGAGTTTCTTTTTTATCTCCTATTCCTCTGCACTTCCATCATCTTAGGCATGGCATCCTGGCATTGCACAGCATCAGGCTGTGATCACTAGCAGTTTTTGTTTGTAAGGTATGCACATGTGTATCCAAAAGAGTTCTTTCAAGGCCTAAATTTTAATTGTTTGGTGCTTTTTTTTTCTGTGATTAAATGGAGAAGCTGTCACCAAACTATCCTAGATACCATACTCCCCCTAAGCAATCAAGGTAAACCTTTCAGAACCACGGTGTAAAAGCCTGAATTGCCATTTTGTGAATAGATTCTCATTTTAGCTTTCAAGACATTTTAGATCAGCAAGTGCTTATCCCTTGAGGGAAGGGAAGTTTTATGGGCAAATCCCAAAGTTGTCAAATATAATTTATTGAGTTTTTTTGCTTCTTTTATATCAGATATAGGGATCCCATAGGCATTTTGTTACATATATAATGACAACTTCCTAAACAAATATTATATATTCTTTTCTTTCCCAAGAAGAATCAGATAAAATCACACTACCTCACTGGAGCAGCACACTGTAGTTTTAATTGACTGTCCATTGAAGACTTGAGAATATTTTTGCTAATTTAGAGATATTTCAAAGCCTACTGAAAACATTATCTCATATTTCACACAGCAGTGTTTTGCTTTTACCTTTGCAAATGAAGATGAGAAACTTCCATAAAAAATAAGAAAATGAACATATCAGATAGCTCTATGCCACCAAAGCCAATTGAGTCACCCACAGAGCTAATGTGCAAAGCNTTAAGAAAATGAGATACAGTTTCATGAACATATATATGCTGTCTTCAGTCAGATAGGCTCTATGCCACCAAAGCCAACCGAGTTACCCACAGAGCTAATGTGCAAAGCTGTGCCTTCAGTGTGAATCCAGACAGGGGAATACTTAAATTGTCTGTTGCTATATTAATGTCTCAAGGAACACTCAATTATTCCAGTGGTTCTCTTTTTCTTGGTGGTTATCCTCACTCTCATGGTCTGCTCTACAGATTGCCTATGATGCCTCTCTTTAAAGATGTCTAGCTATAGGGCACAAAAATACTAATGATGGTTTTTAGTTTGTAAGATATCACTGAAATAAATATTTGCAGGTGGATGTTGCAATCATTAATTGTTCAAGCCTAATGAAGACAGTTCAAATGAATTTCATTTATTGAATTCTGCCTTGAAATCACTGTAATTTTTCACAGCGTGTTGGAAAGGTTTATTGTTTTGACTTGAAGATTGAAAAAAATCACAATCTATTTCTATTTTAATTTATGGAAATTAGAATTAGAATAACATGCAGTTCACATTTAACACATAAGAATATGTTGCTGTGTGAAAATTGTGATGCCTGCTGGTTTATTAAGCCAGTTTATGTAAACAAAGATGTTACTTTTTATTGTGCTGCAGCAAGAGTCAGTGATACAAGAATAGATGAAGAAATACAAACTCTTTACAAAGCTTCAGTTCTCTGGCTTCCATCATTATTTTTAGGAAAAAGTCATAAAATGCTTATGAAGTTGTGTTCCTGGTCCTTCCAAAAAAAGGATACATCTTGTTTTGATGCATACATTTCAATGTCTGTTTTCTCCTCCCCCCTACCCATTTATACATATATATTATTCCTGAAACATCTGAAACATTACTTTTATTCTTAGAATATCTTTCACTTCCCAGATCACCAAGTGGGCATCTATTTGTTCTTTCCTGATGATGCAGCCACTCTAGTCCAGCTTGGCAGGTACTGGGCCACTTCTGTTCTACTGTTAGAAGTATTGTACTTTTGAGCCCAAATTTTATGAAGACTTATCCCCTTCTGTGAAAGTTTGGCAGCACTTTCTCATTCTGAATAGTTAATTTTTTAGTGTCCCCATCATGGTTTGAACAGCTCTTTCATCCAGAAGCAAAAATCAGTGAAGCTGATTTTCACTGATGAAGATTCTCTATTTTTTCATTATGAATTAGTGTGTGGCCCTACTTTGCAAAGATGTACACATATTTTAATTATGCACTTTAAGAATCTGATTGCTTTAAATGGTGCTAAGCAAAATACATAAAGCAGTGCAAGTAGTGCCTTTTTCCAGTCAAAGGTTTACAAAACTGTATTTACAAATAGAAAAACAGAAAAAACATAAGCCTTATTTTTTTTTAAATAATTTAATGATGTCAGAGCCTTGTGTATGGAATTATTATTGATTGCACTAGGAGTCTATCCATTGAATATAAATCATTATAAATTCTCTGTGCATTCTTCCAGGAATAAAATCTCCTTTTTTTGTCATTGAAAATGACTTGTATAGGGAGATAAAGAATAATTAATAATTATCGATAGTAATTTCAGCATCAAAAAATATTTTTTAGATGAGATTTATTTTTCACAAAAGGTTATTAAAGTTTGCTGTGGTCTAAAAAAATCTTGTGCAGACTAACTTGTTTCTGTGGTCTTACTAGTGTCACTAAAAATAAAAAGGTAAAACTCTTCCCCTTCCATAGCACAGATTATCCCTGTTGGGCTGGGATTTTCCTTTCCACTGTGAATTCTCATGTTAAATTCTCCTGTTTTACAGATGGACTGCTGTAAAATAATTATCAGGTTTGATACCTTTAATCAACTTTCACATGCCAACATAAATCAGAACTTTTATTATTTCATTAAGGAAGTAAAATATTCACTCACCCTGAGGCAGCCATCTAAAATCAGTTGAATTAATCACACCTCTCCAGGGACTGTAGGAACATCAAATGTAGCTCTGAAGCTGTACATTTGGGCAGATAATGCCACTGCAGGCATTTTTTTAGGATTTTTTTTTTTTGCAGGGTATAGTGCCAGTGCCAAAATGAAGTCTTATGTCCAGGAAGAGTGGAGTGTGACTATGGTGGCATGGCTCTAGATTTGATGTCTTCATTTTCTACTCAAAATTAATAATAGTGAATTCAATACACTATAGTGGGATGAAATTTGGGGATATAGAAAAGTTAATGAAGCCAGAATTTGGTCTGTGCTGACTTTAGCTCATACAGAGCAGCAGACAGTTCATTGTTCTTATTATTAATAAGGAATTGAAATTTATCTTTAAAAAAAAGTCAGTAACTTTAATCCAAAATAAAAAATCTAAGAGAGCTCAAAATGCAAATTGTGAAAAGCTTTGTTTTAATAATCTCCTGAACTGAAATATGATCGTTTAATATTATATTTTACAGTAATATCAGTATAATTTTCTCTTGTGACAAAGGAAAATTTGTTTTAAACTTCACTTGCATACAAGTGGGATGTCATGGTGTTACTAAAGACTAATTTTGGAAATGATTTCCTCACATTGGTGCTAGTAGAAGTCAGCCTGTATTATGTTAAAATTCTGTGAAAGGTAAAAATTCAGTGACATGTATGCTTTTTTCACAAGCCCTGCTATAAGTATACTTGAAGAACCAATAAAGCCATGCAAGGTGGAATGCTTCCATGATAAAATTCCTATATGTGCTTACGGATATTTTGGTAATCAGAAAAGGACAGAGATGATTGATAGCAACATCTTCTCATTTTTTCTTTCCTGTGATATAATAGTTATTTCTATAATTAGTTATATACTGCCTGAACATGACCTTGCACTTTTTAAAGCCATGAGTGGAAACCAGGGAAGTATTTAAATTGTTGCCTCCTATTGCACCACTTTTTCTAGCATATATAGACAACCACACTTTCATTTGTGGTGCGAGCCATACAAGACACCACTGCACTCCAGGGCAGAGGATGAAGAAACAAATACTCAGTGTCATATTGTGTAACATTATATAAAGCACTCATATGCTATAAAAATAAAGTGAAATTAATCCATTGCAGCCTGTCATATGCTATAAAAATTGAGTGAAATTAATCCATTGTAACCTGGTTCAGGAATTACTTCCATAATCCAGAAAGAGTAATGAGATTTTTCAATTACAGACTGCTATCTCATGTAAATAAAGAAACTAAAGAATTACTCAAAAATACTGAAAAAATCTGGGTTTGCCTTTATTATTAACCATAAATGATTGAATTTTGGTCAAATAATTTTTGTTCTTCTTGTCTGTGAATAGGAACCACAACTGTTTATTCCAATGCTTATGTTTCTAAAGTCAGAAAAGCCAAGACTCTTCCTCTTACTAGAAATTTTTGGAATTTAGGTGTCTGGATTTCATGCATCAGACATTTCTTCTGCTTATCTTTTACTAATGGTAGTTTAAAAAAATGTGGTAGATGCTAATGAAGTAAACAGGAGCCAATATCTGTAAGACTAGATCTGAATGTTTCAGGCCAGACAGTCATTACTCCCTAGGACATGGCTGCTATGAATTTAGTCTTGATTCCTGAATTGAAGGAGGCTGAAAACCAAGTAACTCCTTTTAGTCATATACATTTCTGGTGAAACTCAAAAACCTTTTTGTTCCACAAATGATATTTCTTGTAATGATTGATTCTCAGTAATTGCTAAACTACATTAAAATGGGTGCAAAGTACTTGGAAGATTTTTTTTTTAGTATTGTTATTAATTTTTTAAGAATTATTTTCAGTAAAGGGAGCTTCCTTAGAACATTCTTGCAGTTAGAGTCTCTCACACTGCTAGTGCAGGGAATGAGTTAGTAAGTGGCCCGTGCCATTACCATTTCTCAGCCTCCAGGAAAGCCCCACACCCTGTGTAGTCAGAGTATGAGCTACTGCAACTCCTAAAGCTGTTTTTACCTGAGTGCTGTTCAGGTTTCCTTCTTTGCATTTAAATAAAAACACATATCTGTTTCTCATTTCAGTGCCTGAATATGCCCACAGGAGCCTCAGAATGCCTCTTGTAGGTTGTGTCTGGTGAGGTTAATCCTTAAAACTACAAAACTAAATGAAAATATCAAATAAATGTAACATCCAAGTTCAAGAGCATACAAGTAGCTCCCTGACTTCAGCTCACAAATGTTGCTTGATAAATTTTTAAAGCGGTCTTACTTGTGTGCTAGCTTTTCTAGAAAATTAAATATTAAGAGCTTGCAAATCCTCTTATCCCAGTACCTCCATTTTCTTTGCTGTGGTTAGTGAGATCTCCCAGATGAAAGCTGTAGGCTGAATGGGCCTCCACACCACTTCCTCTGAGGTTATAAGAGGGGTGTTGCCATTTTGTCTAAAACACCTGAGTTTGCTGCACCTTCCCAAATTACAAACATACACAATCAAATATTTATGAAACCATGGCAGATACGAATGCCTGAGATATCAGCTAGGATCCTCTTTTCATCTATTTTAATTTCTCTTTCACTTCTCTTTTTTCACAACATCATGTATTCTTCCAAAAATACTGATCAAAAAAAGACTGTTTTTTCCTCATCTTTGCTATGTATATGCTGACTCCATTTGCAAAAGTTTTTTATCTCCTGGGCATTTTCTTGGCTTATTTTCATTTTGACAATATATGCAACTGTGTGTTTTGTTTTTGCTGTGCTACTGCTTTGAACTCTTTCTGCCTTACTGCCGCAGGTGTTTGGTTTGTATTCCTTCAGTATTTCGGATACCATCTCATGCAATTCTTTTGTCATTTGTTGTAAGCCTCATTTTATTAGACAATTTCTTTTGCTTGGAAAATTTTAGTTTGCTTTTTCAAGAGTTGATTCTAAGAATTCTAACTACTCTTTTTATTCTTACGGATCCAAATCATAACCTTCTTTTTTATTAGGAATTTATCTAGCCTTTGTAAATTGCAAGACTATTTTTTTAACTCAGATGAGATTCCATGTGTGGTATCATATGCCACATCAGTTACAAATTCTTCTTTGGCCTTCTTTGTTTCTCAGAACCAGCTCTCCTGATGTCCTCCCTTTTTGCTAAAGGATGACTCCTTCATAGAATCACAGAATGTCCTGTGTTGGAAGAGACACACTAGGACTGTGGAAGTCCAACTCCTGGCCCTGCATAGGACACCCCCAAGAGTCACATCATGTGCCTGAGAGCATTTTTCCAATACTTCTTAAATTCAAGCAGGCTTGATTCTGTGGCTACTGTCTGAACATCTCTGGGTGAATAACCTTTTCCTAATATCAAACCTAAACTTCTCCTGACATAGCTTCAGGCCATTTCCTTGGTTCCTGTCACTTGTCACCACACAGAAGAGGTCAGTGCCTGTCCCTCTTCTTCCCCTTGTGAGGAATCTGAAGACCACACTGAGGTCTCCCCTCAGACTCATTTTCTCCAGGCTGTACAGAGCGAGTCCTCTCAGAAACTCTTAAGGATTCTCCTCCAGATCCTTGACCAACCTTATCCCCCTCCTTTGGAGACTCTCTAATAGCTGAATGTCTTTTTTATATTGTGGTGCCCAAAACTGCCCCCAGGACTCGAGGTGAGGCCGCCCCAGTGCAGAGCAGAGCAGGGCAATCCCCGCCTTGCCCAGCTGTGCCTGATGCCCCCAGGACAGGGCTGGCCCTCCTGGCTGCCAGGGCCCTGCTGGCTCAAGTTCAACTTGCCATCGACCAAGTTCCCCAGGTCCACTGCACTGCTGCTCTCCCCAGCCTCTACACACAACCAGCATTGCCCCCTCCCAGCTCCAGAATCAGGCACTGCTCTTAATAAACCTCATATGGTTGGTGGTTGCCCATCTCTCTAGTTTGTCGAGGTGTCACTGCAGGGCCTCTCTGCTTTGGAGAGCGTCACAGCTCCTCCTTATTTTCTATCCTCTGCAAACTTAGTATCCCTTACAGTCCTGCATCCAAGTTTTTAAGGAAGATATTGAAGAGCACAAGGCTCTTGTGGAGCCCCATTACTGACAGGTCCCTAGTCTGAAGTCCTCCCATTCACTGTAATTCTTTGTGCCCGATCTGTGAGCCTGTTGCTCACCCATCCCATGATGTGTTTATTCAGCTCTGTGCTGGAATTTTTTTCCAGAAGGATACTGTGAGAGTTAGTACTAAAAGCTTTACTGCAATCCTAAAACATTACATCAACTGTCTACCCTTGATAACTAGGGGGGTTACCTTGTCATAAAAGGAAATCTGATTTGACAAGCAGGACTTTCCCCTCACAAGCCTGTGCTGGCTGTGACCAATGTAACTAAAGACTGTTTTGGTCAAATCTATGTTACTGTTGTCTTCCAAATTCCTTAGGTTTTAGTGCTGGGGCAAACTTGTAGCAGCAAAATCCATCCAGTGTTCCTTGACACTTTCCTTGTGAGTATACCAGTTGTGGGGTAGAATCCCATCACCAATTTGGTGCTTCCAGGAAATCTGAAGTATCTCTACTGAAGCCTGTTTGGCTGGCCTTGCATGACACAAGTTGCATCTCCACAGCTAAAATTGCTCACACTCCTGAAGGACAGATCCTTGTAGTGATGGGGATCTGTCTAGCACTGTCCCCCATCCAATTTTTTTACAGAGGTAGTATCAAACCAGAATGCATGCTGACAGCAAAACAGGATGGGTAGACATGGGCCTGAGTCTGTTCCATGACCCTGTTAGTTTTACTGGACTAGAAGCGGTGTCAATAATATTAGTCAGTAAATTATATATATGCAGTTCCTCAGGAGAAAGAGCTGATTTGCTCTTAGGAGCTGAAATAACAGTGTTACCTTACTTTATTGTCCCAAATAGCAAGCACTTAGGCATTCCCTAGAAAGGAGGGTATCCCACCTTCAGATATCTTTTAAGCTTCATTTGAAGCAAAGGTATGAGCTTTGATCTCCTATCTCTGAACGCCTAGACTTGCCAAGTCAGTCAGTCTATATCTGTAGTCCAATGAATATTTAATTATTGAAAAGTGGAATAGTGCTTACAGAACACATTATGGTGTCTAGTTGCAGTCTTCCAGCTGAAAAGTGAATCTAATTTTAATACTGGACTTCTTTGCTAATTTATCTGAAACAGATTAATTCACTGAGTAGTAATGGTTTATAGTATTTGAGTGAAAATAGTGGGTTATGGACACTGTGTGCTAGGGTGAATTGAAGGTATCTTGCCTTCCAATTTGACTTGTTTATACAGAATTAAAAAATAAATGCTTCTGACATGTTTCCCTTTTCTGCATTGCTTTGGAACATTATGTGCCTTTGGCAGTTTGCAGTTCTGGTCTAAGTACTGTCATTGCTTTTGCAACTTTAATCTTTTAAGATAATTTAATTTCAGCTGACTTTTTAGATTTTTCACTAAGACATCATTTAATTAGTGTGAGTGTGAACTGGACTTTCCCATGCAATTGAGTGATTTATAATTTGCATTCCCATTTTTTGTTGAAATGCAATAGCACTCTACATTCTTTATAATCAGTTTTGTTTGTGATATTTTTTTTTCTTCTGTTCTTTCCAAGTTGTTCTCATTTGTGTTCTTCTGGCAAAATGCAGTAATTACACCCTTATGAATCACAACCTCTGCCCCGTTAATTACAATTAATGGAATCCATACATTATTATATTTAAATTTCTGGATAATTTAAGACAAGATAAAACAATGTGGTTTTTAGAAGCTTACATTTATTGTCTCATTCTCTCCTTCATTATACTGCTTATGTCTGCAAAATTCAAGAATCGGATGGAAACCAGAAATAACAAGTTCATAACCTCCTATTCAATCTTCACGCTTTTAGATGGGAGAACCTTTCTAAAAAAAGTTTCTGTAGTTTCTTTTTTACAGCCATATTTTAATTTGTCCTGTATGAAGTTTTCTGCGCAATAATAGTGTGATGAATATTCTACCTTCAGTTGTGTAGGTCTAGAAATAAATCTTTGTGCACATGTGGACCAAAACCAAACTAGCACCACAAAAAACCTTCATATTCCTATTAAGCTAAAGAAGATCAACAGATGGAGAGTTAGTTCTCATCTTTTTTCAGAAAGTCTTTATTTTGCCAGATATTTATCCTGTTTACATTTCTTTGTTTATTAGGAAAAGCAATTACAAGATAATTCAGGGAAGTACAGGCCTTAATCTTTTCTTTCCTGGCAATCTTTTGCCTGCAGCAGTGGATTAATGTTGCTTTGGGAGGTGAAGGAGTTGGTGTTGTTTCCCCTTCTTGCTGTGAGCCTGCACCTTTCCCAACACTAGGCCAGGGGGAGCAGATGTGCAATAGCTCAGTGGCAGCTCCACTCACTTCTCCTTTCCCCTGAGAGTTTGAGAGAGTTTTCTTCTGGCTAGTTCCTTCTCTCTTCTCCATGATGCTTAATTGGAGATGGACCAAGGAGTGCAGGAACTGCCCTTCTCTGCTCAGCTGGAGAACAGTGCTGCTGCTGTTGGGTGTTAGCCTGCTCACAAGCTACAGGAAGGACAAAGAACTGGCCAAGAGAAGCAAAAAAAGAAAGCAAGGAAAAGTAATGAAGCACCCTGGAGGAGAGATCTGACAGGAAGATGAAGCACAGGAGTAGTTGCTGTGAAGGCATTTTCCTCATCTACACAGATGGCCTTCCTGCCATCATGCTAAATGCAATGAAGAGTGTTTAATGCTTACTACTCAGATGTGTAGCTTCAAAACTAATATACTATTTACTGACTTTGAAATTAGGCCTTGCAGGTGAATGGAAGAACACATTGCAGCATTTTGGAGACCTCCATTCGTATGGTTGGGTTATTGAGACCCTAACAAGTGGACCAGTTCCCCTGGTTACAATTGAGTGACTGAGGAATACACTATTTTCCAGCAGCACTGACGTCACTATTACTTATGGCAAATATAAACAAAATGTTCTGTGGAAAATATAAAGCTAATAGGATAGCTACTGTACTTAGAGACATGCTCAGACATATCTGTCAACTGACTGTTCTCAAGTTTAGTTTCATGTAATTTTTCTTCTTCTGTTTCATTCTGCTAAAAAAGCTCTCACAGTGTCAGCTGGTACTCAGAGATCAAGGAAACTCATCTTGATATTGCCTCCACCCTGAGAAGTGATCCTCCTATAATAGCAAATATGGTTTTACTTTTCTGTTTACTCCCTGACAATCGAATGAGACATCCACACTTCCCATAATTGTGTCCTGTAGATCATAAATGTGTCACTGAATCATGACATATGTTTTCAACTCACTGACAAGAACACTTAGTTTTTAACGAGAATTTAGACAGATGTGGAACAACCTCTTCATGAAAAGAAAATTCAACATCAAACACACATTTTACTAAATTAATTATAATTTGACATGGCCTGCTGTGAAAGAAAATTCTAATGAGATCTGATGGGATGAGGTTTATACCTTAGTATCAAGCTCTTAAAACATACATATTTTTATTTGTATTTATAGTGTAAAGGGGAAAAAGAACTTTAATTTACTATTAGCTTTCAATAGAGAATCAGGAATGACAGTGATTAAACACATTTGGGACAACAACGTTTTTGGGAGATGCTAAAGATACATTGCAGGTTCTGAGAAGCATCAGGGAAATCTGACTTCCAAGGTCCAGAGACTGAATGTGAACTTCTTATTTGTATTATTCATATGATTTCTCATCCTAGTTTAATGATGGGAAATCAAGAATGTAAATAAGTGTTTGTTTGTTTTAGTATTCGTTCTTGTTTTAATTCAACTTCTGCTTTTCTTCATTGATAACTGGAGCTGGGAAAGCTCATGAGGTAGTTTTTTTGATTCTAATTATCAAGTGGATCGGACAGCTTAGGGGATACCGAAACGACAAAAAACCAGATACATTCTTCTATTACCCATTTTCTAAATAGGGATGAGTGGCTGGAATGACAGAGGAGTTGGCCAGCTGAACATACTGGCCTGATCCAGGCCTGGCTACATTTCTTCCTTGTCAGCTGGGTTCCCCCTGTGCACTGTTGTACAGATTTGTTGCACAGTTTTAACTTCTCTGCCTGCTGTTTGGAGCCATATTTAGCAACACTGTGATCACTGTGTTACCAGCAAACAACTTTGGGTATTTTTCCAAAGGATTCCCTCCATTTTGCCATAAAAGATAGCAAAGAAATTCAAATTTTCCTTCTGTTTTTCTTTGTCCCTCTTCCTTTTCACCTGCATCTTGAGCTTCTTTATGGCTGGGAAAGTCAAAGATTAATTAATTATATTTGAATATTGTATTTCAGTTCTGTTCAGTAAAACTGTGATAATCTGCACTTCATTAAGCATCTCACTTAATAATCTATCAAAAAAAAAGAGAGGGAGGAAAAAAATTCTTGTCTCTGTTTTACAGACCTCAGTAAGGACCTAATAGCAGATGCTATAGTAAGGTCTCATACAACTAAAGCTCGATTTCATTTAGTAGAGCATATCTGCTAGATTACTGAGCTATGACTTGTCAAATAAATGCAGCACAATTTGTGATAGCCACATTTGAATGGAGTTTATTCCTTTCTAATTTGCAAAATCTAGTCATTTGTAAGAAGTTCCCTTGACATTGGTGTCAAGTGGCTTCATTCTATGCCATTGGATAAATTAATTTATTTATGTAAAAACTCTACACGGTGCTGGCGAACACAGTATCTGAGTGTCTTGGAAGCAGTCTGAGTTGGTTTCACAGTGCATTATCATGGTGGGGAAGTGTGAGTGATCTGGTTTTCCTGAGCAGAAAGCTGCTGTGTGTGGATCCTTCAGGCTTTGGTGCCTGAATGTTTCTCATCTGGCCACAGGACAGGGCCAAAAGCTGGCTCAAGTCTCTACTATTGAGGCCAAATCACCAGAACACCCAGGGCTCAGTCCTGACACTTGGGGTGCACATCCTCAGATGACACTTGGACATCCTTAGTGTTTGACTCTGGAGTAGGAGGGAAAAGTGCATTTTAATGGGACATTCCTTTTGCTACAGTGGGCCACCACTGCCTGTTTGATGCTCTTTGTGCTGCTGGAGATGAGCCACAGTTGATCCACAAGTATGAGGGGACACCGGGAGGGCTCAGGAGCAGTGTCACCAGACACTGGGCTCAGGGTGATAACATAGCAGTGTAGGATGGGAGCTACATGCATTTTGTTACTGTGGGAAACCTGGCAAGCCTGTGCCTGAAATCACATCCTTTTATCTTCTGTGGCAGAAGTCCTCACTACTTCATCAAGGTTAAGAATAAATTAAGAGTCAATTCTTTAGCTTCATTTATACAGGTGATTTGAGTATCTCCAGAGGGTGCTGAGAGCTGCTTGCAGAAAACAATACATTCCCCTGGAACTGAACTGTTTCACCCAATAAAGTTAAGTGGTCATTTACCTGGTCCAGGCAAATTCCCAAAGTCTGCTCATTGGAGATTGCTTGGGATGATGCTATTTACATGATAAGAAACCAAGGCTAGAAGTCTGTCTAACATTTAAATGACATCAAGTGTTGAATTTTTGTGCCTGAAGACACTTCTAGCTCTCCTTATTTTAATATGGTCAAAGCCTCTGGAGCTTTGATAAAGCGTCTAACTTGTTTAGAAAGTTTGTGCAGAAGTTGCAGTTTACCCAGATGTCCATGATCCAAGGTAACTTCACTTCTGTGACAGAAATTACATTAATCCTCTTTATTGCTGTCTTGATTAACTGTCACATCTAAAGTTGATCTCAGCCTCGGGGAAATACTACTTTTTTGCAGGATGGGGAGATGTGGAATGTAAAGATAGATTTGACAGTAAGGGTGCCTTTTAGTTTTGCATGGTAAAAATAAAAATCTTAAAAAAAGAACAAAAAAGAAACAAAGATATAAATCTTGACTCTGATGGTTCTCATTTTGGTAGGATCTGAACTGTTCTCTTGCTGCTGAATGAGTCACACATTTAAACCAGCAGAACTGCAAAATAGATTGTTGAGTTGAATTAAACAAGAGATTTATGCAGACTTGTGCTTCAGAATAAAATCTGTAGAAAGCTTATTGAGCAAATGCAGTCTTGCAAATGCTTTCTGCTGTTGCTTTTGATGTTCCCAAATACAGAAGATGTCAGCTTGAAAGAAGAGATGTTCTTGGTAGGGAGTGATGTTGACTATATGAAAAATGGATTTGTATTATGGCACTCTCTTCCCCTTGGAACGTTAATACAAGGAAGTGCAAGCTATTTTATTAAATCATGGATTCCAGCATGTAGTCTGTCAGTTCTGCCAAGATGTTGTATTTTTAGCACTGCAAAGTTGTTTGTCATGCTCCCACATCTCACCTGCAAATTGTGTGAGAAACAATGAAAAGTAGTTCACCAGTGGCTTCATGTCTTAGGTGTAAACCTCAATCCCTTTATATTAACAAGACCTTTTAAAATTAAATTTTAGTTAAGTCCAAACTGCTGTATTTGGTGAGGCTAGCTGCTACAATGCGCTTTGGTTAATCCTGTAATCTAAGAAAATTAATTTGTTGCTTATTCATGACAAATGTTTCTTCCAGAGAATTGGGGAGGGTGGGGAGGTGGTATGGGAAACACTAGAAAAACTAAAAATACATGATCTTCCTCTTGGAACATGCATTTGCTTAGTCATGGATAATCTGACATTTTCCTATGAATGCTTCACAGTTGGAAGTTTTGGTCCTTGTCAAAAGAGACACACACTGTATATGCTTTGGGTCACTTATAATTCCACAAGCAAAGAAAGTGTCCAGGTGTCTAAAAATCTCAAGATAGAATTTGTAAAAAGTACTTGAGTGACATAATTCATGTTAGAGCCAAATTTTATGTAATGGAGCCAGCAGCTTTTCAGTGTTCCCACGGCTGTTACTTACCCCATGGAGTTTTTTTAGGACTTCCATGTGCTAAATAACTGAGAACTAAACTGAAGTCTGCATAGAAACATGAAGCATATTTTGTAGAGTACACAGCTGAGTGCTTTATGAATTCAGATATTTGTGAATTCAGATATTCTTTCTTTAATCCTGCCCAAATTACTGACAGGGTGGACTGAGTCAGTCATATAATGTGGAATCTCCAGTCAATTCTCATTTCCCATCTAGCAAAAGAGACAGGCACTTCTGAGCTGTAAACTACAACAGCAGAACTTTATCTTCCTGTCACTCAGCATCAGTGATCCCTTAACCATCTCTACAGAAGGATGCTGTAAGGCTGGTTCTTCTGGGAGCATCTTGTCTTTAGGGGCACACATTTGGCCTTCTCCCTTTTATCTGGACTGCACATGCATTTCAATCCACCAGCTGGAAACCAACTGTCTGGGTATCATTTTCTTAGAGATAAGTCTCTCTTTTAGAGTTTTGAAGGATGCACGTGGTTCATTGGGCACTGAATTGAGTGGCAATGAGAAACTTTGTGCACTGCAGAAAGATGCCTGACGCTAACCCAGTTTCACAATTGTATATCTTTCCTGACTTATCTGAAGTTATTTTTGATTTACACTGTTACAAGGGACCAATTTCTTATTGCAGAATGGTTTTTGTATTAATTTGTTCCATTTTTGGCATTGCAGGTTGTCTTGAGAGAAGTTATTTTATAAGTCAATATCCCATTTTAAATATCCTTCTACAAGTCCCAAACCTAGCTTCATCCTGCCAAAAATTAATGCCTGTAAGTAATTAATTTTTTGTGAGTGCTTCCCTTGAATTCCCCTTATTCACCTACATTTGAAAGAAACCCAGCATTTATTGCAGAAGAGACTGCTAGACTGTGTCTTTTTTTGTTTGTTTTAATGTTAGACACCTTCTCACACAGAATCTGAGGGGTGCTGGGGCTGGAAGGGCTCTCTGGAGATCTTCTTGTCCAATCCTTCTGCTGAAGAAGCATCACTGGAGCAGGTTGCTCTGGCCATGTCCATTGAGGAGTGAGACTCCACAACTTCTCTAGGCAGATTGTGTCAGTGGTCATCAACACTCACAGTAAAAGATTTTTGTCTATAATTAAATGGAAATCCCTGGACTTAAACTTGTGGCTGTTGCCTCTTGTCCATTCTGTTCTTTGGACTCATGCTGGAATAGCAACAGGCATCCATTTACTTTGTAGAATTCTGTTAAGTCATAAACATAGGATTACACAGGCAATAACTGAAATGTTTTTGTGCTTTATGAGTTACCACCCGCATTTTGGCTGTGTAATATCTGCAAATGAAGGACATGGTGTTCATAGAGCTAAGACTGGTTTTACTGACCTAAAAAGAAGTGCCACTAAGGTCTGATTATTTATTTCTCAGCACCTGAGTCCTTCTTTGTCTCTCTCGTAAACTCCCAGAGTTACAACACTGAAGCTTCATCTTAGTATGGCAGTGTTTTTGAAGTAGTTTTATTTAAATCCATTTGCATTTTCCTACAAACCAGTTCCAGAAGATAGAGCTGGGTGGTCATAAAGAGCTAACAGGTCAGCCAAGTGAGACAGTGCTGCCAAATTGCAATGTGTATTAGNCTTCATCTTAGTATGGCAGTGTTTTTGAAGTAGTTTTATTTAAATCCATTTGCATTTTCCTACAAACCAGTTCCAGAAGATAGAGCTGGGTGGTCGTAAAGAGCTAACAGGTCAGCCAGGTGAGACAGTGCCAAATTGCAATGTGTATTAGACATTAACTCACGAAACTCAGGTTTCATGTGCCTAAAGTGGGCACCAAAATGATTACTAAAAGCAGAGTGAAGGTGAAATAATTTTAGGGGAGAGTCAGAAAAGCAATCCATTTCTTAATGAGCATTTTCAATATAGTTTTGGCACAATAAATTCTGATCCACAGTTCTGTATCCACAATGTTCCAATCAGTTGCTAAAATGGGAGAACAATCAAATTAAACCATGTCAGGAAAATGATTAGCTTTTAGAATTTTAGGGAAGTGGCACTAAAATGATAATACAAAAAATTACTCACCAATTTTGTGAACATAATGTATATTATAATATATCTTGTATTGGAGCACCAAGATCAAACCAGAAGTACCAACATGCGAATAATTAATTTAAAACTACTTTTAAATTCTTATGTTATGTGATGAAAGCATGATGGTAGTAACAATTCTGGTCTTCAGTTGTTGCAAACTATGTTTTATTTCAATTTTTAATTAGCAAAGAAACATGTAATTGGGATTGAAGGACACTGAAAGTTTTTATCAATAAGATGTAATAATAAGTCATTCTTTTTCACTGAGAAAAAGAAATTATAAAACTTGTTTCTATAGCCTTTTGACTAAAATATTTTAATTTAAAAATCCATTTCAAATATATTTTAATATTGCTTTTGCTACATTGTTTAATTTAATGTTTATTTCTATGAAAATGTGCTTTGCTATATATAAAATATGGCTGAAAGCCATTGCTTACTTGCGGGTGTGTTTTGTCTTTGGTCTTTGTGGATATGCATTAAAATATAAATTTCACTAGATTATGTTCATGTAATTATTTTTATGGTCTTTTAGACCTTATGATTTTCTGTAATTTTTAATAGCATATCAGTGGCCTGTAAATTACCTGTTTCCTCTAAGTATCTGGCTATCTGTACTAAAACAATTACATGATAAATTAATGTGATTAAATGTTACTAAGGAAGTAAGGAACAAGCAGTCACAACCACCTTTCAGAGTACATACGAACTGTAGGTGGAAAGTCTTCTCTCCATATTTTCCCAGTAACTGTTATGATCTGGTAGAGCAAGGGGTTTGATCACTGTGTGGTAATTCCTTAGGTAGTTTTGTACTTGAAAATCATCTATGATTGTCAGATGTGATGACTGCAGAAAAACTTGTCTTTTTCTTGGGTTTTTTTGTTTTTGTTTTTGTTTTATTTTCATCTCATTGTTACTTAAAATGCTGATCTTCCTGTTTTACTAGTTAATTAGTTAATGCTTGCAAAGCAATTTGAAAATGAAAAGGACTAAATTCGTCATTGCTAGGCAAGTATTGAGAAGAAAATTTAATTATGTTTTTGGCTTCTGTTCTGTGTAAGACATTTCCCAGGCAGAAATGAAAGTTTCTGTTCTGCCTTCCATTGACCTTCATGCATTTAGCATTTTCTCCTTTTCTCAGTTATTTCTCCCACCTGAGGTCTTGCTGAGTATTGAACTCAGTCAGAGGATCCTGCATGGTAACCTTGTTCATTGGAGTGCTGAACCAAAAGTGGAATGTTTTAATTCCACTTTTACCAGTAATTTATGCTATGTTCTTAGCTAGGTCAATTAACCCAGGTCAGTGCCCATCCTATATGAAGTCTGAGCAGTGGTCACTGATGCTGTTCTTCATCATGAAATGCTGATCTAAGACGATATTCTATAAAACCTTGCAATTTATTGTGTTCATGGATTCGTGGTTACACACCATTTCTGCTTTTTATCCTCCTTGTGACTCATAATATTAATAAGGAAGAGATAAACTGTGAGCATTCTTCCAACTGGCTACGCTGGAAAATTTGTTTCAGAGAGCTTTTTATTTTGAAAATATTTTCTTGCTTTTATTGCTCAAATTTTCTGATTCTCATTAGGCATTAAAATAAAATTCTTTGCTGATTTTTTTTGTTCGCTTTTTTGCTTGGGCTGTTTTGGGTGGGTTTTTTTTGTTTCTTTTATTGTTTGTTTGTTTGTTTGGGAGGGTTGGAGTTTGTTTTTTTTAATTTATACTTTCTGACACCCTGTGTACTGTGAAAACAGTAGGAAGCAAGCCAATTTCTTCAGAACCAAAGAATCAGCTTGGTGCATCATTTCCCTGTTGTGATCTTACCAGAGTGGTGCACAGGATGAGATCCAGTTCAATGTCCAGATTCAGATGTGCAATGTTAGATGTCAGTTCAGAACGTTCATCTAAAGATATATCTGTTTCACAAACACATGGGAAAGATCTTCAAGTTCATGTTATAGCCAAAGATCTAGTTAACACAGATCAGAAAACTTTGGGAAACTCTTTTAGCCATTTTAGGATGGATACCTACCATCCTATAAAAAAAATATTTTCTTTCTGTACTCTATTGATGAGGATCTCCCAATAAAAACTTTGTATGATTATTGAAGTTCTTTAGAGATACAAATTATCTGCAAATAATTGGGCTGGCAGATGTATTGCAGAAAACCTTCAGCCATCTGAGTCAGCTGTGGTCATCCAGACAGGCAGAACTCCTTAGCAACTGATTCCTTCTCTCACTCTCCAGTACTTCCAGTTCTTAGACTGGGCCATGTAAGAGAAAAACTTTGGACATATGATAATTCTGTACACCTGAGTGGGCTTGACTGTCCTACAGGTCTTATGGTTGGGAACTGTGACTTGTAAATACAATGGCACGAGCTGGCCTCTCCAAAGATATAAATTATTTAAAGAGAAAGGATGCAGCATAGAAAATGTGTATTAACACAGCAGTCAGTACAAGTGATCTTACCCTGAACTCATTTCACACATAATCCAGAGCTCTTTGTTTCCTTTTATCTCCCACAGAGTTACTGTCTCTTCCAGCAATGCCAGGCTGACATGAGTGGTCAGGGAGACTTCTGTACAACTTACACATGCACAGTACTTTTTACTACTAGCTATCTAAGGGTTATCAGAAGTGTTTACCTGCATTCCGTGGATATTTAGTCTCATTTTAGTCTCACATAACCTCCATGTGGTAAAGAATGTAAAAGGAAACAAAGAAAGTGGCAGCAAATACTTTATCTGTAAGATATAAGTACCTTTCAAAGCTTCTAAGTTTTCCAAGTGTGGGAAAAATAAATTTCTCTTCTTCTGCATCCTAGAGGACAAAAATTTTCTGAATATAATTGTAATTTTGCTGGACCAAAAAAAGGTAACTCTTCTCTCTGCTCCAAATGTCTTGCTGTTTTATTGTTCCATATAGAATATTAGAAAGATGTAAAGCTGAATGCTATGATGCACTTACTATGCTGCTGCCCTATAAGCTGGTGATGAGTTTTAGTGTGTGAATATGTAGCATTTTCCCCTGATTTTTCCTCCAGTATCTACAGAAATATGCCTGTAAATGTCCTTATTCTGCCTACTCATGAAACAAAACAGATACGAGCAGCAGGAAAATAAATGGTCATATGCTTATCTGTGATTCATAATATGGAACAATATGATCTTAGCACCATCCTGCTCAGAAAATGACAGTAAGCCAAACTGTGAGCAAACAGATATAAACAAACCAAATTGGTCAGATCTTCAAGTCTCAGGCAGGCAGGGGCTGTGCTGTAGCTTGTGCTCTTTTGTGCAGAACAGTGGCAGGTAGTGATTCCCTGCTCCCAGCTGATCTGGTCCATGAAGGATGTAGCTCTGCACGGCTCCACATCTCTGAAGCAAAGCTTCCAGTCTGCGCCCAGAGACATTGTTGACAGAGAGGTCTTTGGACCTGTATCTTTTCCCTTCTTTGCATTGTTTGCACTGTGTTTAAGTTCAACAAGGTGTTGACAGAACATGTTTAGTGATTAAAGTATTAGTGTAAAAAATCTGAGAGCCATTGCTACACACAGTGCAGCATTGTTCATTCCCACTGCTGAAAAAAATAAAAAAAAATAAAATCTGCTTCAGCTTTTTCTATACATCAGCCAAAATGATTTGCCAACTGCACATGAGGAGTAAACCCAGAATAAAATCAGAACATTGTTGATAATTTCAGTTCATCCAAAATATAAAAGCTGTTAGGCAGATGAATCCCTATTTTTTCACTTTCTCATGTTCCTTTATTGTTATCGTGAAATAAAGAGATTCTGTTATTCACAGACCAGCAGCTTTTATTTATATCACTTTAAACTGGGATTCCAAAGTCTGTATATTATTCCATATCTTTTAGTTATTTAAGAAATATGTTTTTGTTTCTCTGCAGTAGTTTTTATGAATGCAAATGAAAAACACTTTCCAAAAATCTATATTAGAGTATTAATATTTTGTTTTCTCTTTAATCGGACCCCGTTATCTGTATTTACTCATGATCTTGTTCATAGATTCTCTTGTTTTTGCCTTTCCCTCACAGAGGTCTGGAAGTGCTTAGAGTAAGCAACAAATCTTGTGTCTATTTCATTATGGGGAATTTAAGCATATTTGACAAATCTGTTCTATTCATAAACTTTTGAAAAATCACAACACAGATGAAGCTTTACAAACATTCTGCAAACTCTGTTGCTGAAAAGGGACCCTTGATCTACCCATCTTTGTCCAGGCTTCATCAACCAAGAGAAAATTATCCTTAATAAAATCTTGTGAGCTAGGAATGGCACAGGGAAGTTGCTGCATTATAAATTCTATTTATTCTGATTGCAGCTTATGAAAACATCATGTTGAATTCCAATTAGTTGCTACCTGTAGTTTCTGCAGTGTTCATAAGCACATAAACACAAAATGTAAATGTGTTTTCTTGTTCCTGTTTGTTTTCCTTAATCCCTTTCTGGCAATAATGTATTTGTACAATATAACTCAAACCCTCTGCTTTAATACAAGCTGCTTTCATGTATTTTTCTACTACCTATCCCATAGGTAAATAAAATTTATTCCAGCTTCTCTTTCTGAAGTATTTAAGAAATTGAATGAATGTGTTTCAATGAGATTAAGATAGATAAAATATATTAATGATACCTAGGTAACTTACATGTCATTTTCCAAAACCTAGAAACTTGGAGTCTAAGGCTCAGATTCATAGAGTTCACCTTTTCCTTTCCTGTAGGAAAACATGATGAAATAGTGAAAAAGAATGTAAGCTTATTTATATTTATTAGATTCTGGAAAATTCCTCTTCTTCTTTTATTAGATGCGTTAGGAACAATCAGAAAAAAATGATTTTTATGGGAGTGAGTATTGTTTTGGATGTGAAGTGTACACCATTCCAACAGGTAGTTATAAAAAAAAGAACATAAAGAAGCTTGATGTCTATGTAACATTTATTAACCTACTCTCTACTCTGCATTTTACTCAAAGCAATATTCTGTGCTATGTCTTATATGTGACAGAATGGTACATAAGTACTGAAAATAGAAAAGTATATACAGTACATGGAAGAGTAATTTAAGTGTGCAGTACAGGAATAACATTGAAAACTGATTAATCAATTTTGTGTAATACTGCAGTTATTTTACCCTGTTGAAATTCTTAGAGGAAAGAGAGGAGGATCTCAAACTTCCTGGGTACTTTTCATGCTGGAATGGATAAGGGAAGTTAAATATGGGTGTATTTAAATATGAAGTTAAATATTTGTGTTTTTTTTTTTTTTGTGAAACTCACACAATCATTAGTAAGAGCTAGAGAAATGAGAGACAAAGGTAACTTGGTGCCCAAATCCTGTATCATTTCAGTATTCAGATTATTAGCACTTTCCTTTTATTCTCAGCTTTCATTCAACCTTGTCGAACTTCCTAATAGTTTGCAAATTAGCTCTATATTGTGATCTCCCCTTGGAATGTATTTCCTAAAAGGCACATGGAGTGGGATTTTCCAGAGAAGCTGTGTAAGCACTGGCATTATTAAGGAAGGTCGTCCCATGGGACCAGCTCAGCGAGGTTAGGAAGGAGGCATCTGAATTAATTAGAATTCATCCAAGAGACTGCATTAGATCAAGTGTGACTACTTGGTGGCAAGTTAAACTAAAAATAAAGCTGTTGACATAACAGAATAAAAATAATAAAAAATTTATGTTGCGTGAAGAATTACACTTATATCAGTTTCACAATATGGGACAAGGATGGAATATAATTGCAAGCATCATGAAACTGAAATTTTCATGCTTGACTCCTGCTAAGTCAGGCAGGCTCTGACTGAAAAATTAATATAGAATGAAATACACTTAAGTGGACAGAAATAAATTAACTAGGGTTTTTTTTTTTTTTGTTTTCTGTTCCTAATTAAAGCAGTGTATAGTTCAAAATTTCCTTGCAGGAAATTTAGATTTTTAAAGGACAGTAATTAACTGATTTTATTTTTTCACTTGCTGTGCTATATTTCTATTTTCTAAGACATCCAAGAATAGCAACTAAAGGATTTTCTTATTGATGAAAACATGAATAATATTTTTTTAATGGGAGAGAAAAAGGCCATCATATTTTTATTCTATCTGTGGGCTTGGGTATAATCCTGAAAAGCTGAAGTTTGTTCTGTAGCTAGGAAAAGGCTTTTGAAATATTTTTAGATTTGAAAATCAGTACTCTGTTGTCTGATTTAGCTATGATTTAAAAAAAAAAAAATCATATGCACTGAAATCTATTGGTTGAATAGTCACTGAGGCCAGTGAATTGAACCATACTGAATGCTTGGAATTTAATTATTTTATACGCCTTATGTTTATATGCAGTAGTTTGGTGCAAATTTGATTATATAACTAGTAAATTGTTCAGTTAAAGCACTGTTTATAACTGAATAATGCAATAAATTTGTGAGGTCTTGAAATAATTTAGCCGGTGACTGAAAAAGCAAAGACTTTCTTAGTAATACAGAACTTCAGACAAAAGTTAAACACCCCAAAATAATGAAGAAAAACATGTCAACTGAGGAAAGTTCTGAAACTACATGCATACGAATATCACGTTGGTTTAAGGTTATCAGAAGAAACCCAAAGTGCCTTTGCTAATGGAGACACTCCCATGAACATGCCTACTGCAAAACTGCTTTTTGTCAGCTGAATCAGATTACAGAAGGAAAGAAATAGGAACTTTTAAAGATATATTCGTTCAACCCTCTGTGTAAGAGCCTTTAGCCATGATAAAAATGGTGACCTAGAAATGCCTGGTTTGCTCCACTGTCTCTGAAGGAAACCTGGCATAATCACGTCCAGTTCTTTTAAATATCCTGTTTTAAATACTGAACTGCTAAGCAAAGAAAGTGGGTTGTATTTGATGACAGTTATTTACAATGATTTAAGTGGCATTTTTTCCCTCTTGCTCATTCCTGTCCAATATCCACTCTTTGAATTGTACATTTCAACTATTTGTGTGTCCATGAGATGAGAAAGTTCCTCCAATCCTAATAAAAGTTAAGCCTGATAAATATTTGATTTTTTTCCATATTAGTTCCTTAGTCAAGTTCACATCTGTTTTGAGAAAATTTTGAGTAAATGTATGAGAAGGCAGAGGCTTTTTGTGCTGGTGTTTCTGCAAGAGAAATTCAGGTGAAACGAGAAACCATGATCAAGAGGCTTCTAATGATGCATTCTTTTGGAGAATGAGTGAGGAATGAGGAGCATTAGCCTACATGGAAATCACAGAAATGAAGTGACATGGAATTGCAGACCTTTGTGATTAAATTATTTTACATTGCATTGCATTTTAATGGCTTAAAAGTTCTTTCATTGTTGCCTGATGTATATTGAGCAATCTGTGGCACAGCAATTCTCTTTGTTCCTTGTATAAGTGTGGCAAACAGAGGCTTAATCACATTAAAACAAACAAACAAACAAACAAACAAAAATCCACCCCAAACCAAACAAAAACCACACAGTAATACAAGCAAACTTATTTTCAGTATGAATAAGCCTGGACTAGGTTAGAGACAATTTGGAAAATCTGAATATTTACATTTAGTAAATGTAAAACATTTACTAAATGGTAAAACATCTGATAAGAGTACTTAAAGATCCATCCAAACCAGTTTTTGACCTATATATGACTATTGTGAGACTCTGCTGGGAACAGGGAAAATCCCACAGGATTGAGGAAGCAGCAACATAATTCATAGCCTGAAGGATACTTTCCATGGATCCCAGTATTTTCCTTACTGACTTTGGTAGAGAGGGCACAGGTATGAAACTGAAGATGGAGTGAGGCTAAGAAGAATTGCAAATGCTATGAAAAGCATAGTTAGAATTCTTAATACAGATAAAAATGTGCTGTCTGAAACCAACAAGACAAATCTGATAAAGACAAGAACAGAACTCTACTTTTAGTAGGAAGAAATATCACAAATACGTGATGAAAACCTCCCTGCGTCAGTAAGGCAGAGTGGTATCTGAGGCTATGTTGTACATGAGTTCCATGTAAATTGACAGTGTGATATGGTTTCAAAGGAGACAAATCTCTTTCCTAGGTAAACAAACACTTTATAAGAAGAAGGCTGTTATTTCATCTGCATTCACTGCTATTAAGGTCACAGCTAGAATTTTGTGTCCCTCTTTTGTGCAAATCTGTGTTAAGAATGGTATAGACCAGTGAAAGTACAGTTGTGAATAACAAGAATGGTCTGTGGAAAAAAAAATAAAATAATTAGGCTTCATTGCTCAAAAATACAGAAGATTTAGGATGAGTGCTGTCATCCAAACTGTGGAAGACCATTCTGGAGAAGTCCATCTATTGCAATAGGAAAGGGTAGTAGGAGACATTTTCTGTATTTAGGAAAAGAAATCACCTGTTTGCAAAGATATTCAAATAGTGGGAAGATAGAGTTTGGAAGGCTATAAAATTTCCTTACCTAATTATTTTAGCAATCTTTTTTAAGGAAATTTTTTAAGCATAAGAGGTTAGATTAGGCTCAAAGGGTTTTGCATCCTGCCTTAAAAGTTGCAGGGGATGCTGTTTCTGTGAGGCATGATTTGAATTTAAAGATTTAGCTCTGCATTGCTAACAGTGGACAGGTTATGAGTTTGAATTAGAGCTAGGATGTAAATACTATTAAGAATTAACAGGAAGAGTTTGTAGCAGAGAGGGAAAATTAAATTTTGGATGGGATCAGCTGAAGTCAATGGCTGAATATTGTCAGCATTAGGTGACAAAGTGCAGGGTCTCTAGAATAAAAATCGTAGGAATAGCAGAACCAGTGCAAAGTGCTAAATTCAGGGGTTTCATAACTGCTGAAAAACACTTCACTGATAAAGATTATGAGTGGATCCACTCTACTTTACACATCTGTCTGCAAATTTTGAGCCAAAATATGAAAAGATACAAGCACTCAATAGTGTAGCATTCCAATGCATTTTAGCTGAATACATCTGATAAATGCACTGAAATAACATTTAACTTAAGATAATAAATTTTACAGCAAATTATTTGAAAGAAACAGGAAACCACAAAGCATCACATTTTCAGAATATGAACAGTTAGATTGCAATCCAGTCAACTCTTTTAATTTAGACTGTGATAGAAACCCAGATAATTTCTTTGTTCCCAGCTCCCCTGTCATGTTATGTACTGTGGAATGAAAGACAAAACTCAGATTTATGCAGGTGTCGAAAATAGTACAAGTGACATTAAGAGCTTTATCACTTTCTTCTTTAAAGTGAAATAAGAAAATCTCAGACCTTAGTAACTCCTGAACAAGGGGCAATTTCAGCTCTGACAAAGCCATACAATACTCAAAAGAATTGAGAGGGCTTCCTTTTGTGGAGACCACTTGGGGTAATTTTTTGTCTATATTGATTTAGTATGCACAATGATTTCACAATGATTTTTTTTTGTTTGTTTTTCGTTTTTTGGGTTTTTTTTTCAATTGATAGAACCTGGAAAAAAAAAAAAAAAGCCAGCAGAAACTATGACCTTTTCTTTCTTCTATCCTGTTTACATGCAGTAACACATATGACTGTTCGGCCATAGCAAGTAATGCTCATACCTATGGAAAACATGAGGAACTGTGCTGATTCCTAGGAATTTTGCCTTGTGTTCTAAGCCCAAGAAAAGGGATGTGTGTATGTCAGGATACATGTTTCTACCTGTTCTTGATCTTAAGCAGAGGTAAATTTATTGCAGAGGTCCAGAGGAGGTCACAAGGGAGATTTTTCCCTCTTCCATTTACCTCAGACATATAAACTATATGCGTTTTTCTAGCCCTTTCTTACTAGGTTTTAAAATGTTTCCTTGGGAATGTATGGTATTGGTATGCAGTGAAACTGGAGCAGTAGCTGTAGAAAAGAACATCTGGCCCTCTTCAGAAGCAGTATTTTTCTCAAAATTGTATGTAATATCCAATAATGATTTCTGTCTAGTGAAAGACTAAGTGAACACTGATTAGGAGCTGTGTGTATTTTAGATTAATTATGTCTTGTGGGCAGTGTAGCATATGCTTCAGTATCCAGAAGGCTAAATTTAAGGTTACAGAAATTGCCTCTTACAAGCAAATCAAAATCACAGGAGCAAAGTGATCTTAATCCCATCTGCTGTCAGGAAAGAGCCAAACAAAAGCAAAAAAAAAAAA
>VYXF01003039.1:391180-422854 GCA_013397295.1 Polioptila caerulea
AAAAAAAAAATTATAGGTCTCCCTGGTGACTTGCCACTGGTGCTAGATTACCAGTGGGACTTCATGATCTTAAAAGGTCTTTCTCAACATGAATTATTCTATTATTTTATGATTCTGCAGTTTCTTGCTTTATTACAAGTGTCAGCTGTAACCAGGTGGTTTGTAGGCAGTGCAGCCACAGGTTCGACTGAGTTTATTCAAACTTAGCTTTTCAAATTAATAAGATGATCTGATACTGTGTGTTGTTGGATTTATTATTTCTTTTCCTTCATAGTTCCCTTTTTTTTGTGTGGGTTCTTTTTTCTCCTAATATGGAAAAAAGAATATAATGACCTATTCCAGTGATCTGCAGTCGCATAGTCATTTTATTTAATTTATCCAATTTTCTCCTTTTTTTCCATGCCTGGAAAGCACTCCTTCCTGGAAAATTATCACAGGAACACTGAACCGCATGTCTATATCCATTCTAGTGGGAACACTGCAAGCAATGAATATTGAATATCTAAGAAATAGCTTATAAATATGTGAACAAATCAATAGAAAGTATCTTGTATCATCACAGACAATGAAAGTTAATTCCGTTTTCTTTCAGCTAAGGATTAGCATGTATGCACATTTAATGGCAGTCTTTGTTTTAAAATTAAGTAGGGACTTCTTGTGGAACAATCCCAATCACTCCCTTTTCCCCAAATTTGGCACATTTCCTTCCCTCCAAAACCTGTGTTTGCAACATACCTGATTTAAATCAGAAGTAATACTTGCTGAATTCCTGAGGCATCTAGTACAAGACTTCAGAGGTTATGCATATGTTTATTATACTTCTGGAAATGAATTAGAAAAGCCTGTGCTAATACTTGGGTTTATTTATAGCCTAGCTTTGATTTTTAAAGTATCTCAACCATTTAGTTCCACCTGACTGAGAAACATCTGTGAAAGGATGATTGAAGTTAGAGCTTGACAAGCTCAGTTCCTAGAGCAGGTTGTGTGGCAGTGAAAGGGGATTTTGATGACCCTATGAGGTTGGTTCCTCACAAACTGGAAAGCAGGAGGAGACTGTGTGACCAAGAGTTTTAGCTAGTGTCCCCTCTCTGTAGCTTGAAATGAGTAGTGTGTCACACAGCAGGTTCTCTTGTCATCTTGAGGGCCCATGGTAGAGCTCTGTTGGCCTTCTGGTATTGACCAATGTCATGTTGAGGGGTGATGTGGGCAGAAGGAGACAGTCAACAGAAGGACTCACCTTCAGCTGCATAAATAATCTACATCCAGTGCATATGGATAGAAGCCCAAACCTTCAACCTCTCTCTTGGCCCAAGAAATGCCTTTCTTTATGTGCAGTCAGTGACATGCTTAGGAAGAAGAGAGAGACTACAATCTGAGTCAGCCCATTTTTTCTTTCCAAACTGAAATTTTTGCATCCCATTATTTGTGGTAGTATTGAATGCCCGTATTTGGTCACTCCAGAGCTCTCTGTCTCCCTCCATCTCTTCACAGCTCCAGCATGGAGACATGCTTCATCCTGTGCATTCTTGGGAGATGACTGAGTTAATACAAAACAGCGCAATGAGAGATCTTTTTAAAAGTATTTTAGCTGGATAGAATAAATGTTAGAGCAATTTTTCTTTCAATTCCCAAATAATTACATCTATGATCATTTCAGAATGGAAGCAGGAGAGAGCTATGCTGTATTGCCCAGCAAATACTGCTTTTGCCTTAACCAGTGAAAGGCTGTAGGTCTTGGACTCATGGGACAGTGAAGGCCAGCATGATGCTTGTTTTAGCAATTGCCTAATGGCCAGGTGTTTCACCTTTTTGTGAGCTGAAGCTCTGTGAAGAGTATGAATGATCAATGTCTGGAAAACCTTGTCTGGACTAGATGATCTAGATTATCTTGCATCTCTCATGATCCTGTGACTGTGACAATGTAGTCAATGAATGATCAAGTATCTAGAGCATATGAATCAAAATTTTCAAGTTGATTCCTACAGATGATATAACCTATGCTTGCCCTGTTTCTCAGGGCTCTGAATGGATCCTTAAGAATCAAATTATTTAGTTGTAATGCATCAACCTCATCTATGTTCCAGAATCTAGGGAATGCAAAATAAGTTCATTAGGAGGGTTCCTTGCTAACCGTGCCACATATGACTAGATATCTCTCATAGCATGCGTTCTGTGACATAGAACACATAAAGGTGCTTGCTGGGCTGCTTGCCTTTGCAGGTCTCAAAAAATGCCTGAACCTACAGAGATTAGTCATTTTCTGTGTTCTCAGAGCAGATCATTTGAGATCCCTTCAGGACACAGGCACTAGCTTCCTGAAACTGTCATCAGGTGAATGGAAGAAAGCATTTACTGAGCCATTATCAGATTAAACATCTAGGGAAGAATCCCGGAGTTAGGAAAGTGAAACAATGCCAGAATTTGAAAAGGTTTTTTTTATTGTTGGCATAAGACCAACATATTGTACTCAAAACAAATGTGCTTAGTTTTGAATTTTCTACTCTATGCTGTAATCACTAGAAGGAAAGGAGAATTTCAAGACTTTGTTGATTTTACCAATATTTTGCTTTATTTGAGTGACAGAAGACCTTTTCATAAACAGTCCTGCATTATAAGAAACTCCAGAGTCATCATTTCTGCATTTGTTTCACAGCACTAGCAGCTCCCGTGGGACCCAGAGCCCTGTATGCCTCACAACCTTGTTGCAGTCCTTCCCTGCCAAATTACCCTTTGTACATACCCTGATGTGAGGACTGGATCTTGCAGCAGTCTTTCAGCTAACAGATGGGCTTGTAATGCCTGGTGGGGGCTATTATCCTGCAGACACAGACCAAATACCTGAACATGGCAAACTGCTGTCCAAGACATGCTTGGTGAATCTGTATTCTCTAAAACTTTCCAGAGAGTAAAGGAATTTCTGTTAAATCAACCTGAATTTGCCAAGTAAGGCTGTGGGTTTGATCCCTGTGTGGGATCACTTAAAAGCTGGACTCACTGATCCTTGTGAGCCCCTTTTGACTCAGAATCTTCTGTGATTCTTTGAAATGCCCTGAAAAGCAGAGACATTCTTAATTTTCACACAGATACTCCCTCTGGCCCTCCTCTCTCTCTTTTCCAATCTGTAGTAAATATGTAACTTTTCTAGAAAGTTGCGGGGCTTGATACCTGGTTTATCACCTGGTGTCAAGTGTCCCTGTCTCTAGAATGATGTGTTCACTTATAATGATACTTCACAGGTAGTGGTAGTGCTCCTTATGGGCTCTGAATTATAATATTCTTAGGTAATATAATTTAATGTGGCAACTAATTTTAAATGGGAAAATATTATAGACTCACAGAATTATTTAGGTAGGAAAAGACCCTTAAGATCAAGTCCAGCTGTTAACCTAACACATGCATCATCAATATTATGTTCTTCTTCAAATTTAATCAGTCTAACCCTTGGAAAAGCACCAAAAATATGATGCTAATATTATTTTGAAAGCAGGTGTTTTTCAAGTATATATAATAAATACCATATATATATTCTATTTATTTTATGTGTGTATTACCCCAACCAGAGAAGTGAGCTTTAGATAATAGAAGGTATTACAGTCTCATTGTCTCATTTAAATGAAGTCTCTCATTTAAATACTAATAGACAGGAGCTACATAAAGCTTTTTTTTTTTTTTTTTTTCAAGTACTAGAAGACAGGAGCTTTTTTCAAGTTTGCAGGAGGGCATTTTAGACTTGACACTAAAATATGTTATTTGGTTGTATTATGTCATGTGTCATATCTTCATTGTTACAAGAATTGGTGAGCCTGTGCTGTAGCATAAAAAGCTTTCTGGAAGGCAAGTTTGCTTAATAAATGTCCTATCTGCTTTTTGAGAGCATTGCTTGGTACAAGAGTTTTCATAACTCTTTTGCTTTTCCTTCCTCTGTTGCATGCCACTCCATTTTATATTATTGTAGAGTTCTTGTTAAAGTTTATTAGAAACTGAATTTCAGCTGCACTGTATGCTGAGGTGCACACAAATTTAATTTCTGTGAGTCTTATTTTGAGGGCAGAGTTCATTCTGTTTTTTCATATACTGCTGTCAGACTGATAACTATGGAAGGAGAGCAGCTTCCTGCTCTCCTTCATATAATGCAATAGTGATCTGCATTTGGCAGGAAAAAGGCAAGCACTTTCCCTGTGCAGAGATAACCTCACAGCTGCCTGCCCTCTGCTGAAGAGATCTTTTGCATGGGTTCTTTTTGACTTAATCGATTGATCTTTGTCTGGATACAGTCCTATTTGATTTAATGTTGAAACCTTGGATGCAAGAGTCCAAATTTCCTGTAGCAGTTTGCTGTAACCAGACTGCGAAAATCTGAGTAGAAAACCCTTTATCCTATTGACAGTCCAGCCAGTTGTGTCTCTCAAGAGCTATTAGAGGCTTCCTCCTGCTAGTCTGAAAAGCTTTTACATAATGGGGTGGAAAACCACTTTGTCAAAGGGCACAAATACCTCTTCAGAGAATTCTGAAAATAGCAACCTTCCTTCCTCATCTGCAGCACAGTAGGGGCCAGCTCAGCAATTACTAAGATGACTAAAGTGCTGATAAAACTGCACTACTCACCCCAAGGAGTCTTGTAAATAAAGATCTCCAAGGCTGTCCCAATCTTTTGTGGGGTAGCTACAGAAAGAGTCCAGATCTGCCAGCAGAATACAATACCCTCAAGTCAGATAAGACTGAAAACATGATTTATATTTACTGTAAAGCCTATTTTCCTACTGTGTTATCCCTAACTTAGAAAGGGCAGAATGTATGTACTTTGAAATGTTAACTGAGGCAAGAGATGAATTGCCATTGGCAAACTATTCTGACCATAGACTTTTATTTCTGTCATTTGAGTCATTCCTGGGTAGGTTTTCCAAGTCTCAGTAAATATACTGGATACTGGTACATGCTCCTATTGCTGCCTACACTTTTACCCATCTGTTATCATGGCACGATTCCTACTTAGAAGTTGGTCAGACCATTACACTAGATAAGAGGTGCCAAGGGAGTGTGGGTTTAGACATTTGCAAGAGCTCTTCTGCAGGCTATCTCTGCTCTGAGATAGGATTGCCACATTGATGCCGCATGCTTCCTCACCTCATGACATCTGTTGATGCTGAAATGCCAAAACCTCCTGTGTAAGTACAAAATGGACCTTTCTGTTGCTTGTATATGTTGAAAAATTTAATTGCAACAGGTATGTTTCATGAGATCATGATCATGTATCCTTTTCCAAATACAGAATCACCTTGTTGATTTTAAAGCAGTTTTATGACTCATAATATCAGCCATTCAGTCTATTGGTTCAAGAAAGTTTGTATTGGTCCTTAGTCACCTAGACTTAGTAGCTATCTTAAGACATATGTACCTCAAGGAGCTTGATAACTAAGCCTTGATCATGAAAATGCAGTTGTTGATTACAATTTCATCACAGAACAATGTTTTTGATGCATTATACTATTTTTCTCATATTTAATTTTAGTTTTTCTCTTGGCTGATCCCTTTACTTGATCAGTTTTTTTTTAACTAATTGCTTGGTAAAGGATTAAGTTATTTCAGAGTAAGTTCTAAAGTGTGCTCAAACCCATGATCACATGTGAATTGAATTGTAGCAGCTTGACAAACCAAAGATCAGCTGATCTGTGGTACCTATCCATGTACTCAAGTACCCACCCTGCTTGGTGAGGGCCCCCTCAGTAAATTCACAGATGACACCAAGCTGGGTGGGAATGCTTATATGGTGGAGGGTAGAAAGGCTCTGAAGGATCCTGGAAAGCTGGATTGATGAGCTAGGATGAGAGATATTAAGGTTTAACAAGGTGAAGTGCCAGGTCCCACCCTTGGGTGACAAGAACTCTATGCAATATTCCAGGCTTGGGGATGAGTGACTGGAAAGTGGCCTGGTGGAGAAAGACTTGGGGATGCTGACTGAGAGCCATCTGAACACAAGCCAGCGTGTGCCCAAGTGGCCAAGAAGGCCAATGGTGTCCTGGCTGTATCAGCAACACTGTGGCCAGAAGGACCAGGGCAGTGATTGTCCCCCTGCACTCAAGCATTGGTGAGGTCACACCTCAGATCCTGGGGTCAGTTCTGGGCTCCTCACTACATGAAAGACATTGAGGTGCTTGAGAGAGTTCAGAGAAGGTATCAGAGCTGGGCACTGGTCTGGAGCAAAAGTCTAATGAGGAACAGTTGGGGGAAGAGGAACCTTATCACTCTCTACAACTCCTTGAAAGGGGGTTTAGTGAAATGGGGGTTGGTCTCTTCTCCTAAGTGACAAGAGGTAAAATGACAAGAAACAGCCTCAAGTTGCACTAGGGAAGGTTTAGATTGTGTGTCAGGAAAAATCCCTTCACCAAAAAGAATGTCATGCTTTGGAACAGGCTGTCCAGGGAAGTGTTGGAGTCACCATGCCTGGAGGTGAAAGACTTTCAGATGTGACATTTGAGGACATAATTTAGTGGTGGACTTGGCAGTGCTGGTTTAACAGCTGGATTCCATGACCTTAAAGGTGTATTTCAACTTGAGCATTTCTATGATTCTATATTGAATATCCACTGTTAAATCGCTGCAAAGAAATTAGTATGACATTTTAATGAGTTAGCTTATGTCATCATAACAGCATTAACTGATGATAAGACCACTTTGTTACAAATGTGACTAAATATATGACTGTGACATGTTTTAAAATCCAGTCAGAATGGGAATGAACATATGGTGTGGCTCAATTGGAAGCTGAAGTTCAGCAAGCAATAACTTCATTGCTTATAACAATATTCTCAGGTTATCCTTACTTTGTATTAAAATGCATCTGACTATACATTGGTAGAAGTAGTTTAATCACAAGGAACTATTGTGTTTTAATTTGTACTGCAGTGGGCTGAAAGTGCACATGCTGGTAATTACATGGGCTTATCTAATGAGAGCTTCTTCATTAAGCACCATATCATGATTGTGTTCACTGATGTGTGTGAATCCTTGTATATAAATACTTATAGGAGTTTTCTTCTATAACTTAGGCTGTTTCTAACAAGTTTTTCACTACTGCTTCGTAAACAGAAGTTGAAGTAAAAATGTAACTACTTTTTACACCAAAGAATAATAAGACCTACAAGATTACATTTTAGATTTTATTTTCTATTCATTTATTTTCTCTCATTGCTTTTAAGATCATTACTGGGGTCCATTTGTTCTAATTTTGAATTATATTTGAACCTTTTAACTCAGAATTATTACAATTTTCATTTAATATCTTAAAAAAGAATTTGAAGTCACCACTTGTACTATAGTAGATATACATTTTTAATACAAAGTTCAGTGAAGAAAAGGCAAGGAATTTAGATCAAGTTCTGAGTTTTCTCATTCTGTTCCTGGTGCTCACTGAGACTGAGTGGGATTCAGATGAAGATTACTATCTCTAAATTTAGTTGACTACAAATAGGTATCCATCCTCCACTTCGAGCAAGCGAGGATCCAGCCAAACCACAATGCTCATAAAGATGATGGAGCCTAGAGAGGGAATTGGGTATCCTAGGGAGGCACCACTAGGAATACACTTTAAATGGGCTCTTGATAACATGAACTCAGAACTCTAGACTAGGATTGAGGTGACTCAACATAAGTACCTAATACCATTTCAAGCATGTTAGAGTATCATTCTTTGATTGCTTGTTTGCAATACAGAAAGCACAAGTCTGTGTAGATACTGGCCCATGTCTTCCAGCTCCTCTTTTGTGTTTTGGAGTGTTCATGCATATTTTTAAGTTAAAAGAGTTCTCAGTAGAAGGTGGTGTCTTGCACTTCTATATACGTGGGTTTTTCACATTCTGGCAATATGAAGAGATTACATTATCATTATTTATTTTGAAGTGTTTTCCCCAAAAAGAATCACTCAAAACAGTGTTTTAACACACACAAAAGAGCTGTTTCTTTACATGAACCTACACATTTCCCATTCCTATGCAGCAGTTTGTTAGTTAATCTCTGAGCACCACAAAAATATTCCTTAAGTGTCCTGTTGGATGACAGTTTCTATCAGCGTTAAGTAATCATTTCTTTGCACATTGGCTGTCACTTCAGACACATAGGATTAATCAGTGCCTTTCATAACACCCTTCTGGAAATGGAAGTTCTTAGTGCACTTATCTTTTCCTCTCACTGTTTTCTTCTTCCTTATTTTTGTGCATGTCAGTGAGAGAGAGATTGTGAAGATTTTAAGCGAAATGTTGCTGATGTAAATGCTTAAATAAACATCAAATAAGTTCTCCAGAGTGGAAGTGAGTTAATATTTTTTGAATGCAGGCTAAACAAGAAAGTAAAATAGCATTTTGGCAATAATTATAAAAATTATTACATGGGAACAAAAAGATTTCAAACTTTATATATGACAAAAACATAGGAGAAAGATTCATTTGAAACTGGGCAAGAAGCCTTTGCTAACTTAATCTCTAGACTTTTACAAAATATTCCCAGGTTGGATATTTTGGAATGCTTTAGAGGAGACAGTTTCATATTTAATCTCTACCTGATTCAAGTGAAGGTTTATTCTTCAAATTTCCACAAAGTCTGGGGTAGATTTTTTTCTTTTTTTAGGATTATAATTTTCATCTATAATTAAGATTCTAAAAATGGATTTTAAAATTCTATTTACATTCAAAAATATGCATAGCTCTTTGATATCTAAGGCTGCATTAATATGTAGTCATTTCTTGGTAATTCAGAGCAAGTGCTGACAGAATTATTTATTAAAAATGTATCACACAGACTGTTTGTCTTTTTCAGACCATAGGAACTAGAGACATGTTTATCATATTCATTTTTTTTACCCATTTAGGGTTCATGTCAATGAGTAAACATTTTATGATCTAACACTTAAATGATTGAGGTGGGAACATGTCCCAGAGTGGCTCAAGCCTGCTGCATCTCCATGAATATGGCAGTGATTCCTGTTCTGGTGTACCTCAAAGAAACCTTAGATGTAACTTGTCTCTTGCAGAAGTGAACAAGAAATTGCTATAGTCTGAAGTCATTTCTTCTGACCCTATCTCAATTGCAGGACATATGTGTGAATGACTCTTTCAGGTTTCAGGCCCTGTTAAAAGCATATCAGCAGATGGCTAAAACAGTGTAATCCTGCTCCTGACAGTCACTTTCTGTAGGGGCAAAAAAAGAAAAACCTTCAGCAATAACAAAGGAGATGATAAACATTAATCTCTCCCTAGAATCCAGTTATTTCTTTGGAGTGTTTCCTGTTGAAGCTAAGTGTTCTGTTCCTATGAATTACTGGGAAATTGCATTTTGTCAGACATCAAAAACTCAGTGCACTCTCTCAGTGAGACACTATGCACTGTGCAAACTGTTTTCAAAGATGCCTGATCACACTTTCTATTTAACCTGCTACATCTTTGATTATGAATTCTGTGAGTGTTACTGGGTTCTGCAGGTTTTGTGCTATAAGAATATACTAGCTTAGCTCTGATTTGTAATGGGAATTTTACATTCACACTGTTGTTTGCAGACAGATTAACAAAAGAAAATATTCAAATGTTTTCAGCATTTATTGTTCTATTTAGAAACAAACAGTGATATACTCTAAAAGGTATACTCTATAAGGGAACAGGATCATGTAGAATAGTAAATTTGGCCATTTTTATTATAGTTTTTAACTTTTTTTTTTAAGCATGAATTATGACCATAATTATATCTCTTGTAAAGCCACATAAAATACAAGCTGATGCCTGTGTGTCTCTGAGCATATTTGTAAAGCTGATTTGACTTCTACCTTCAGTCAGAATCAATTCTGTTAAAAAAATGCTTTTGACTCTCTGCTGTTCAGTGACCTCTGAACTTCTCAGGGAACTTCATTTCAATGAGCCATGACTAACCTGACAAAACAGCATGTTGTCAAGAAGGTTGTTATCCTAGAAGAGTAAATAAAAATAAAATAAAATAAAATTTCCATCTATAGAAATGGCCTATGATACAGACATTTTCTGGGGTTGAAGACTCAAGGACTTGCAATAATGCATGAATATTTCTGAAAAAGAGATTCTAAAATATTGTTTGCCTTAATTTTTCAAGATAATTAGAGATAGTAAAATGAATTAATGGAAAATGGAAAAATAAATGAATAATAATATCTGGAACTGGAAATTCAGAAACTTTTGATTTACTTGTTCAGCTCCATATTCTCTCCCTGCTTTTCAGCTCTCATGTACAGTAGTTGGCACTGTTAAGTGTTTAATCACTGTTTATTGGATTTTTCACTGTTTATAGTCAACAGAGTTTCCAAATTATATGTAGGTAGTACTGAAGACTTCTTCTACCTCTTGTATATTTATTCAGGTAATTAGTCAAGATTATCACCTGTATTTTTCTTCATTGTGGGTTGGTTTTGGCTGTGGGCTTTTTTTGGTTTTGTGTTTGTTTGTTTGTTTGTGGGGTGGGGGCAGATTGGCTGATGGGTATGGATTGTTTTGAATTTTTTCCCTGAACAGCAGAATTTCTAATAGAAACTCAAATTGTTCAAGTTATGTCTAGAATTTCTTCTATACTATCATGTCTTAGAGAGCTTAACTAAGCAACTAAGCAACATAATTTGTATTTCATATTTGGTGAAAATAAAAAATTCAATGTTCTTATATTCTTGAATTTGGTTTAGATTTACATATGCTAGAGACAGATCTAAGTTCACAAAATCTGAATCTTGATTTCAAATAATGGTTTTTAAAGTAAGAGCTAATTGCAACATTCTGATCCTTTTCAGTATAGGTGTTTAAAATAATGAAGTCAATAAAGATTCTCACTTACAGCTCTTGCATGAAAATGGAGTCAGAGAATCATGGAAAAACTCTCACAGACATAAAATTAGATTGTAATTCATTGCAAAAAGTTCATCGTAAGAGTAAATTGCAGAATTAAATAGGACTGAACAACATGGAAGTATAAGAATTTACAATTAAGTACCAATTTGCAAACTGTAGTAATGACCAAACTACACTCTTTTAAGAGATGATAGTTGATCTGTAATGCAAATTATCTATGTTATGCTATTTTAGATTTATCATTAATTTGTATCAAATTAAATATGAGTTATTTCATTCATAGTGTTCATTCAGAATTAAACTCTAAGTTAGAAGAAAGAATCTGTCTGTTTTTATTTTCAGCTACAGTGCTTAAGCTGGTCAGACACAGCAATTCCCTTTAGTCTCTTTTAAAACAGATTTCTCCTGAACGCATTGAAACATTTAATGTAATGTTGCAAAAAAAAGTGTCACTGCTGTATTGAAATTATGTTACCCAACACAATGGATATAATGAGAGCATAAGCACTATAAACTATTAATAAACTGATCATGAGTTGTGGAACAAGTTATAGACTGAAACTGCTTGTACTGTTGATCAGCAAGTTTCCTGGAATGCTTGTAGCACACAACAACTTATAACAATACAGGTCATTTGATGGCCGTAATTTGAATAATAGCTTGCAAAATAATCCCACAGCCAGTCTGGTTTGGGCTAAATTGCTTTTAGGGGAAAGGGATAGCAAAGATTTAGAGACAGGAGCTCTGCTGTGCCACTTGAACTCAGTTTTAGAGAACAAACATCGACCCATTTGTTTTAAGATGTGGCTGTGGGGCCCTGCCCATTAGGGAGGTTGATGGCCCAAAACAGCACAACTCATACCTTGAGAGGAAATACAGTACAGGCTAAGTGGGATACAGATTTAACATCTAATTTTCTCTCTTAAAATGTTTTAGGCCTGTGTTGTATTAAATTTTAAGACAGATAAATCAGACAATGACTTGTGTTCATGAGAAGCAAGTAATGTAAAATTAGTTGTACCTAGCTCAGGTATATTGTCAGGTGTTTCAAGTCAGGTAAGATTAATATTCCACAAAGATTCATCCTCTTTTATCTCAGATGGTGTTTGTGCACTTGAAGAGGGGGAGGTAGATTTACAGTTCTGTGCTTCTTTATTCTTTTTGGTATTTTCCAGAAGAGAGGCTGAGCAGCCTTCAAAAGTTATCCTTCTAGCACTTTCAAATTATTTTATTCTATCATCTTTTTTATTAAGTACTAAAGTGTGATCTGCCAAATTAACTATTTATAAAATTGAGTTGATTCCAATTAAGATTATGGTGAGTCCAGGTATTAAATTAGAATTTCATTTTTCTGTCAAGGTTGGGTGGTGAACACTACTAGAATACACACCTAGAAACTTTAAATTTGCAGGGAAAAAAACATACAGACCCCCACACAAAGCATGTCAAATATTCTCTTTAGCCACTATGGGCTGAAGAGATATGATTAACTTTAGTTGAAGTCTGCTATTCAAGGAATAGTTAATCCTTCTGAAGTTCAAATAATCTTATTTTTTCACAGGTTCTGCACAGGAAAAAACTGATTATCTTAAAACCATTTTATATCTTAATCTTAAGTCATCTGTCTAGGATGAACTTCAACAGACGTACCTTAAATCACAATGAATCTTTAACAGTTCAGAAGTGTTTTATGGGAAACACATAATCTCAAGTTACCTTTTGGGATTTATTGGCATTTTTTTCCAGTGGCAATTATTGATGTGCACTGAAGCACATTAACAGTTTTTGAATGTCACAATAGTAAACACTGTGCATCTCTTCTAGATGTGTATTGTGTAAGTCAACAAATGCTCTTTATCACACCAAGACTGGAGAGTGTTTGTCGTCCAAAAATCTTTTATGAGGGGGAATAATAATTGTATTCTGACATTTTTAGAAAGCTAACTGGAGTTTGTGCAAGTTCTTTCTATAACCCTGATATTTAGAGGGCCACGTTGTCCCTATGTAGAATTTTAGAAAGGCCTTAGGAGGAGTCCTCTTCATAGATGAGAAATGATCTATACATTTTTTTTCTACCACTTTTCTGGAATACCATAGAAAGCAGGAGTTAATAACATTTATCATCAAACTTCTGGGACATTTCTTTTTCTACAAATATAAAATTTAATTTCCTCAAAATTAATGTGAGCAGATGTGAAATACAGACACTAAACCAAAAATCAGTTTCTGGGCTTGTGTCTGCTTCACTAAACAGTCTAAAATAAATCACAACTTCTCCAAATACTCTTCGACTGTTCCCCAGAATGCTGTAATGGTTCTTTTTCTTATGAGCATTTTGAATTAGTCTGAGCAAGACTCTGACATCCTGAAATGAGCAAAGTGTCTAAATGCAGCTTGTCGTAATCTGTGTAAGACAGAAGAAAGAATGATGGAGTCTGAAAAAGGAATAATATTTTTACAAATTTTGACAGAGGTCTGTAGAAACTGATCTTATAATAAACAGCCTAGATCAGACAGAAAAGCTAAAGAAAAGAGAGATATATATTTATTTGCATCTCACCTGTTGTGCCATCAGATTTGCTGGGGTTTTTTTGCATCTGAACTCTGTAGATTAATCTCATGTTTACTTATATCTGACATGATGTTTGTGTAAATTGGCAAAGGTCTCAGTTTTACTGAGGACACTTGTAAATCTCACCAGGTAAATGTGAGATTAAAATCAGATACTGCTTACCTATCCAGTGGATCTGTGCACAGAGTGATAAGCTGTCAGCCATGAATGCTGGTACAATTTATTTTTGTAAAAATGATTGTAAAGGGGAGAGAAAATGGCAAATTCATGATGCCTTCTTGTCACATAGATTGTAATGAGACCAAAATGTATCACGAACTAATTTTTTTTGGTAAAATCATCAAGCCTCAATGAGAACAGAAAGTAGCACAAAATATGTGCTTCTCTGAGCTTCCTAAAAAGTGATCTTTCTATTGCCCTCAAATGGCATTTCCCTGGTTCTTTTAGTCTGCTCATTCTACAGTGTTTTTTGGATTTTTTTGTTCCCTTAGCTGTTTCTAAGTGGCTCATTAAAAATATGTGCAGATTATAAAAATGTAATGTGGTCCTGCAGTTTTTTCACAAGACATTTTAGAAATATTTTATGCCTTTCATCATTGTAAAAAAAATATAAGATTATGACACTTTCCAGCAAAGCATGGAGAGTTGAAACCAAGTAGAATCAATCTGGGTCAGCTTGAGGAGGGTTGTGGGTGGTTTGGGGCAGCAAATATAAACTGCATTCACATTTTTAAGTGAGATTTAAGAAAAGTAGCTTGAGTCTGAAATGCTGCATTATGTTTAATATGACCTTTAATAATCTCTAAAACTTCATTTATGTCTTTTATCTATTTATAGTCTTTTTATTAAGACTGAGTATGATATGTTTTCTTATTTCCAGAAATTCTGGAAACTTGGTGAGATAATTTCCTAATTGATGGCACAAAAGACTCTATCAAGCATACATGTTCTGGATAGTCCTTTTGACTAAAAGGTTTCATTTTCTGACGTATTGATTAAAACGGTTTCATATTAAAAATAAGCTCTTTAAAAATTATATTTGGGCTCCTGTAATTCCATGATAATTTTTCAAGCCCTGCTTTTACAGACCGAGTCCTTTTACAATAGTTCAACAATGTGTTTTTCAAATCAAACTAGCAAACATACAACTTCCTAGAGATTTCATCAGGTTTCAGAGAGGAAGCTCTAAAGGCAGATTAGCCAGTCCTACAGAGAGCCATTTTTATTTAACTGTGTTTTTACCATACTTACTGCTGTTATATAACACAAAGTGGTTACCAAACCATGATAAATAGAGCAGCACTCATTTCCTCTTTGTTAAATCATCGTTTTTTCCGAGAAGGATTGTGATTGATGGAATGAGAGTAGAATGTGTTTGGTGTAAATTTGTAGCCACCCGAGTCCTCTGGGTTTTGCTGTGCTTCTTCCTCCAGCAGTTGGGTCCCTTTTTGTGATACCTGTTTGTGAGCATTCATCCTGTCAGGCCTTGCACTGTGGTACAGTCTGTTTTCCACAACTTTTGCATATGCTGAATTTTGCTGGTTTTTTTCAGTTTTTCTTAAACTCTTAAACCATTTCCTATTTTTATTTGTGACTCTACTTTTTAAATTAGTTCACGTGGTTTGTTGATTTGATTCAGGGAGTGCTTACATAAAACCAGACAGAACCAGGCTTACTTCTCTGTCTTCAAGTGTTCAGCACTGTTTATTCTACAATTTCCTAGATAAACTTTTGTCATAAAATACTCAGTTTTGTTGCAGATATGGCTTTGTTTTCCTACTTCCATGATCAACATTGTCTATTAAATTCATTAATGATTATTGACAACAATACTATTCCCATAAGTAATTTCTAAGGAATGTTTTGGCAATATTATGCACCATCTACAAATTAGTTCTATAAGATGCAATGTCCCATGAAGAATTTATTGGACAAATACTCCATTAGAAAGAGAGAAGTGAAAAGAGCTGGTACTGAGTGAGCTACATACTTGCTATAATACATTATAGTTGTAATGTACATTTTTAACTCTGATGGAGAAGTAGCTAATGAAGCATTAAAGGATAATGTTTTTTCTAAGTGCCAATGTAGCATAATCAGGAAAGCTGAAGCAAAATCTTAATAAATAAATGAAGCAAGATAAAATGAATCTGTCAGATTGGTTACAGAGGTAAATGTTCAATCAACAATAAGATCTCTTAGAAAAGCTTAAGATGGAGAGTTTTATGAAGTTAGATCTAGGTAGGCATTTTGGGTATGATTTCCCTTCCCAAACATCAGTGTGGATTGAAGAGTCAGCTGAAGTAGTATTTGCACTTTTTCTTTTTTTTTTTTTTTTTTTTTTTTGCAGATACCTGTGTTATATGACCACTTTTCTGTTGCAGCTATTTTTTTTAATTGACTTACACAATTCTAAATTTATACTACTTCGTATCTGAAAACATAGCAGTAGAAACTCAAGATTTTTCAAAAGAAGTCTGCTTAGTTGTTTTTGCAGAATAATTAAAATTATTGTGTCCAAGTCCCATCTTTAAAGAAAAAAAGATTATTTCTGAAGTACTGGGTTTATATTAAGTGCATAGGATTGCAGGACATAATTTTAACTCCTTTGATGTACAAAAAAATTCACTTCTGCACAGTGGAAGCTGCTTCCAGATCTGCCCTTGAAGACAGATGTGAACTTTCCACCTCATTGCTTTGAGATGTTTTTTTGAAGAAGGCTCCATAAATGGTTCATTTTACAAGCAGACTGCATATTATTCTGGTGTCAAAAGCTTGGGAATTGATTACATGGACTATAATACAGATACAATAATTTCTGTTGTGTTTTAGGATGTAATATGAATTCTCTGTGCCATACATCTGGAGTTATGATCTCTGTAATACACTCTTCATGCTTTTATATCTGCAGCTCTCCATAACCCATGTTGACAAAGGCTGTTGCTGTCTGAGGTTATTTAAAATTTTTATCGAATTGTAGTATAATTGATTTTTTTGTTGTTTTTACTCAGGCAGATGCATATTTTACTAAAAGTTTATTGTTGTTTTTTATTTTTAATTGACTTACATGATATATATGGTTAAAAATAGAATGTAAATGTGAATTCCTAATTTAAGCTATATAGTGTCATAAAACTGTGAGTAGGTTTCTATTCTAAAAATATGTTTCTTTGGAAGAAAAAACCCAAATTATATCCTGGTTTTATAAATCATGAACTAAGGTGAGAATGAAGTAGCTAAATTGTTCAGGTGCCACAAAACCAAGAATTTAAAAGTTATTTTGAACAGTTTTGCCAAAAGGCTGTTGGAGTTTATGCTTTGTTTTGGTTTGTGGGGTTTTTGGGTTTTTTTTGGTTGGTTTGGGTAGGGTTGGTTGATTGATTTGTTGGTTTGGTTTTCTTCATTATTTGGGGATTTTTTTGGTGGAAATTGTGATAATTTTAGGAAAATAAGGAGATTTAGAGATCACCAACAAAGTCCATCCCACTGTTTTGTTTTGAGACTTTTTTTTTTTTTATTGTAAAATTCTGTTTAATTTGTTTTAGATCATTCCTTATAGGAATATCCTGAGGTGAGTGGAGAGCTTGTAAGTAGCAGAAAACTGTGGGTCTGTCTCTGAAGAAGAATATAAGAACAATAAGAGTGGTTGAGCAATTTTTGCTCAGGATTGTTACACAGAAAAGTGGAGGTGCTAGCTGGGGGAGACCCTTACTTCACTTTAATCATCAGGGTTCTCTTGGCCCTGTGGGGGCTTTCACAGCCTAGAGAACAAAGATAAGAGGGAAGTTTGGGGTTTGGGGTGGGATTTTGGGAGTTTTCTTCATTTTGTGTTTTTGGAGGTTTTTTTTATTTTTCATCAAACCATTGAGAGCTATTGACTTCTTTGTCATTTTTATATCCAGATGTTTGTACTTGACTTATGAGAGAACATACAATTCAATTAATTAGAAGCTGACATTAGTATCACTCATCCTGGAAGACTGAGGATTAGATCATGTTATTTATGATGTAAACAGGTTCTTTATAAGAGTGTTTCAAGGATTGTGCAAATGCCTCAAAATTAATTAAGACTTGAAAATTGACTTTTAATGAGAAAATAAGATCAGTCTATTTTGAATAACAGCAACACATTTGACAACATAAAACTTCAAATGAATGTTGCTCTTATTTGTTTATTTGCTATTTATGTTAAGGGTTATTTTTTGCAATTTGGAGATTTTAGTAAGGGATAAAAATATAGAATTCAGTCCAAGGTTTGGAGAAGTAAAATTTTTGGGGTCTTTTTGTGACAGATGTTAATACTTTGGGTTTAGGAGTAAAGTAAGAGAACTGTGTGCTTCTGAAATGACAGAGTAAAAAGAGCAGTTAGGTTTAGAACCCAGTAACAGTTTATATTAAAAGTATTTTAAAATATTTCTAAAACTCTTCAGCAGTTTTCAATTTATCTAAAAGTTTTACTAAGGACACTTTAGCATCAAATACCCTTTTAAAACTAGTTCAAGACAGGCCATGCTTTCAAGATAAAAGTTAAGCTTCCATGCAGTTTCTGGTGTCATTGTAAGAATGACACAAATATTAACCACAGGAATAAAGTTTGTCAAACTTGACATAAGGTACAAATTATTAACTATGACTACATTATGTATAGTAGTAGTAATAATAATAACACAATAAATGCAAATAGAAAATGTCTTATTTCACAGTAGAGCCATATTTATTATATTTATAGCATTATTGTTGTAGAGTGTTATGTAGTTTAAACCAAAAGCTATTTTCATGACAAAGTAACTGTGATACTTTTTGCCAAAAGGGACTGTGAGCATAACACCCATTTACAGTTCAGCTACATGGTGTGGGAAAGTGCTAAGCTTGTATCACATGCATCTTGGTCTCGCATTACTTCCTTTAGAGATTATATTTTTAAAGTTTCATATGATTCTTTAAAAATTTAAGTAGAATTAAATTCATAATTTCTCTAGCTTTTGTCTTTGTATTTGTATGCCATTCAAGAGCCAACATGTAAAAGCTTCAATGGATAGAGAAATTATTGGAACAATCATCTTTGAAGCTAGAGAAATAAATCTGGTTAACTTTCTAAGAAATGCTGAAAGGTTGAGAATAGAAAACTTCTTTGTGAAACTGGAAAGATTTTGGCGTTAAAGAATCAAATCTGTTGAGAATAATGGCCCCTTCTGGACATAAAACTCTATAAGTTTGGCTTCCTGTGTGCTGCCTATCTCTGTGTGTATGTGGATGTCTGTCTATGTATATCATTCCTGCATATATGAATGTAAAATTTTGGATGTGCCCTTTCCATGAAATATTTTTGAAGATGTATGGTAGGATACTCTGTCTTATCATCAAGGAGAAATTCTGAATCAGCTAAACTACATAAGTAATTGTGTAATTAGTATTAGACTTCAGCTGATTAGTTGGTTTGCGAGGATTCCTTTTCCTTCTGAAGATAGCAAAAAGAAGTGAAAGTGCAACTAAGGAATGCAAGGAGATAATTTTGGAGGCACTTCATTTTTCACTGTCTCTGTAGGTTTTTTTCCCACTTTGTAGTACTGTGTGTATTTTGAGATATGTGAAAAACTTAATTTTAGAAGGATAAACCAAATAATTTTCAAACATAATATGTACTTGCATTGCAAGTCCATTGGGAAATTGATTGCTTCTACTATAGTTCAGTATTTTAGGGTCTTGCCCTTACTTCAAAGGAGCTATGACAGATTTATTGATACTAATGAGACAGAAAAATTCAGATTTCACAGGGTTGGGGGTTTTTTTGGGTTTTTTTTGGATTTTTTCCTACCAGTTAAGAACTGTCTTTTCCTCTTATATTTAATGTTTATATTGAGAGTTAGCAGTACTTTTGTTTGAGGCAGATTTATATGGGTTTGGATTATTTGGTATTTTCTTTGCATGATTTTATGATGTCTCAAGTGAACTCAAGCTTCTTATGTGTTATTGCTGGAGTATATAGGATTTATTTGCACATTAAACACCAAGAAAACATCTGCTTTAAGTCATACTTTAGCATCACAATATGTTATACTTTTAAACAGATTGCACTCATGTTCCTGTACGAAATATTGAGAAGAATTTTTAATGACTATTGGTCTGAAATTTCCCAAGAAAAGTATTTTATTTTAAATTCTTCTTGTACATATTTGCCAAAGTATGGGAGAACACAGCATGCTCATCTTTTTTGAGTTACAGTTTTGACAGGATTTTCTTGCTGACTAAATGGCATTTTTCTTTTTAAGACAGCCTTTCCAATATTTTCTATCATGTGCTGGCACAAAGGCAAAATTATAGGCATGAAAATGCAAGGTCAAAACAATGAGCAGGACTTATAGAAAAGATTATTGTTGCTTAAAACGTGTCACCACAGTCTCCCTAAGAGCTGATCAGCAGAAACCTCAGAGGAGGATGAAGCCAAGAAACTAAAAACCTTGCTTTTTCCCTTTTGCACCTGCACCTCATCTCTCCCCTTGCTTTTCCCTAGACTTTGTACTGCATTGCCTCAAGGCTTGGGAATTTGCCTCTTATCAGTGAAAGTGGCCACACCTGATGATAAAGTGTTATTCTGCCCATGTGGTGCAAAACCAGGCAGGGACTGTTTCTGTGCTCTGCCATCTCTGCACACTGCCCATGGTTTTCACCTCCTTATTTTTGGGTGTTTAGGAGAAATGTCCATTGGGAAGAGCTCAAGAAGCTGCTGGAAGGCCTGTGAGCTTCTCAGCATATACCACATCACAGAAAGTCATGGTCATTCTGCACAGATGTCATATCTGTTTCCTTTGTTTACTTTTTTTATCTCTTTCCTACCATGGCAGCTGCCAGTGTATCAGAGAATGATTACATGCCAACTTCTTACTGTATCTGTAGCTAATAATATAATTTTTCCAAAGCCAGGTAAGAGACCTTCCTTCTCTTTCTCCTGGACCTGTGTTCTCTTCATCGAGAATATTGTGTTTCCTTGACTATGAATTATCTCCCATTTTTTTGTCTGCTTCTTTGCCTGTCCCCCTCATTTTGAGGCACCTGAAGGATTCAGATATCTTTCACATGACACTGAAAGCAAACAGTTTACATAAATCGTTGTTAATAAAGTGAATTATAAAACCAAGGAAAAATAAGAAATAACTGATAAGACAGATATATGCACTGTGATTCTGAATAAAAAGATTCAATCAGAAGAGATGAACGGAAAAGTGGAAAAGAGTCAGTGGAACCATCTTCAGGTATTTACAGCTTTTGAATATCAGGCCATTTATTTAAGTATCAGATTACAGATTTAGGTCTTTTCTTCAGGCTACTATTTTAAGAAAGCTTTATCTTTGGACTTTAGTGTAGGCTGTGAGCAAATCTCAAATTTGTCCGTGAATTGGGGTTTCTATGGAGCACAGTTTGCTGCAGGCTCTCTCCCTGACAGATGCAATAGTCAGACCACCAACACCATTAATATCTGGAGAGAACATCCCATAGCCTGCTGAGTGACTCTGAGAGGCCAGGGTCATAACTTTGGGTCCTCAGTTAATTATTTAAAATTTAGGTCAGATGAGACTGGATGGAGCTGGGAGTTAAAAAAATATATAAATAGAAATCACCTTTTATTCTTTAAAAGTATTTACATCTCTACTGATAGCATTTCACTTGAAGCATACAGATCCCTCTTCATTAAAAAATTAATTCGTTAATAGGTAAAATGAGGACAAAAGACACACATTTCAATCTGTCTTAGCAGAGGTTTTTGGTTTTTCATAACATATTTTTTGGGATAAACTGCACATATTAGTTTTAGGCTTATCTCATTTGCAAGAGCAAACAGAATGCAAAATGACTTTTCAGAGCAATGATGTGTATCAGTTGTCTCTGTATTTCTACTGGGGATGACCAAAATAACAATTTTTTACAAAGAACGGTTAAGGTGTTTGTATATACGATCCATTAAGGTTCAGATAGAATGATCACATTTGTAGTTTATATCTAAATGCATATTGTGAAATGTAATAAAAATAACAGTTCTCCTTTTTGTTGCAGAATCTAGTTCCATAGCTAAGTCTAGTTTTTGAACAGAAACAAATTTCCCTACACTGTCTGTAAAAGGTCAACATTGAACACAGAATTGAATAGTCCACAAACTCTTCAGGGAATGGTGGTGTTTGTTGTTTCAGTGCCATCTGTGACACTAGACATTTTGTCAGTTCAGAACAAATAATAGCAGTGGTGGGGTGGGAATACTCACGTATTCTGCTGACCAGTTTGTGGGAAATGGTGATTCAGCTGCTAGGAGGCACAGAAAACAGTTATTCTTTGAGGCTGTTGTACTAAAGGGTACAAAGGGGCATAATGAGGCTTCTCAACATCTACATATAGCCAAGAAGGAATACAATAGCCTAACATTTTTAAAGCTCTGACTAAACTGATTTAAAAAATAACTGTTTAATAAAACTGTACTTTTACCATAAAATTATGACTTCAGACACTAGCACAACCTTGGATTTCTTTGGTCTATAGGAGCTACAGAAATCTTTAAATTAAAATTCTGTCAAAGCAAGTTAAGAACAGCATTAATAGAGGTCACATGCTGCTATTCACTAATGCATAACAGTGTGGTCGTTTGTCACATATGCAAGCAAACAGAAATTGTTTTTGTCATCTAATTGGGAATTTCCTTAAAAGAAGCTGTGAAAGAGAATGTCGCTGCAACAATTTTTTTCTGACTCTGATTATCAGATACACACTGAAATATGTTTATGGATGTAATTATTATCTTCTTATCCTGCCAGTAAATTCTCTATCTGCAGTGGCTTTTGTGAGTGAAATGAGATAGCAAAATAATACAGAAACCACTCTCAGATGCACTTAGTAGGTTAGAATACTTTGATGTGGAAGGACAGAAATCTGATTTTCATGTGTACTTCATTGTAAAAGTCAATATTCAAAAATATCTTAAATGTTTAATAAACAAAAGGTTGGCTATTGAATGATGTCCATATCCACTTTGTTGTTTTTTCCTTCAGTGGCTTTTTTTTGCCATGTAGTAGAAGAAGTGGTCACCAGGGGTACTAAAGTGCTTGATGGGAATTTTTCTGTGTAAGACCAAGGAGGAAGGATCATGCCTTTGTTTTGGGCAAAAGCACTCCTGCAGCTAAACCTGCCAATACAAAGGAGGACTTTTAGTCATCTTGTTATAATGATGCTTGAAAAAAGCAGCAAACATATTACAGTACAGTTAGATGCAGAGTAAAAACAAATACAGTGATGTTTGCCCTTCCTCAATAAAAAAGTTATTTTTCCACAGTTTTGGTTCTTTTGCATCTCTGATGGTGTATATATACATTAAGGATACATTTTTGTGCATTGACAGCATAATTCTAAGCCTCTAAAGGATTTCAGCAAAATAACTATGGGAAATTAAAGTATACACAGATACTATACACATAAAAATCCCATTATCTATTAAATTTAATTGCTAAAATAAAAATTTCCATACAGCAAAGCAGTTGCTGAAAAAACACAAAACTTGAGCTTTTTCTGAAGTTGCTAAGATGTATCTTGAAGTAAGGCAAGGGTATACTATACGCATTTCAGAATTGTCATCACTTGAAGAAGTGGGTCATCTTTGTGTTGTCATACTCTGTATTTTGTCTGTACATAATTTAGTGAAATATTCAGCAGTCTCAACTCTAATAAATTAAGGAGCAGATAATTCCTGACACATGGGAGAAACACCAGTTCATCTGTATTTTTATGGCAGCCTGCTGCAGTATTTACAACTCTCTTCCTTTATCACTTGGTATGGAAGAAAAAGAGATCATTGAAAATAACTTATTTCATTTCATAGTTGTGACAGCTTATAAGTAAATTTATCAGTTAGTAACAATAATGACAGGCTGAGATAACTTAGTCTTCCTCAATCACATACTGAAACTCTTTATGTGAGAAAAAGATAAAAGATATTTTATTTTGCATTGTTCAGATAACAATCTCATCTTGGTTGCAACTTTAGCAAATAAAAAAACAACATACTTAAACTGAAAAGGTAATCCTCTCTTCCTTCTGTTGACAAACTTCTTTATTCTGCAGGGATATTTAGAGTTGTTTTTTTCTAATGTGATGCTTTAAATTCATCTGAACCAGTTTTTGGGGATTTCTGTGGTCTCTCTTAGGTGGCTAAAAGACACCTTGGTGTTTAAAGTCAACTAAATTCTGTGAATATATTTAATGCTAATTATATAAATCATTTTGCTCATTCTTACTGTTACAAAAATGCATTCTTTGAAATTGGTAGGATTTCATGAACCATTGAGTGATTTTGTGGGCAATCACATCATATATTGAAATTAACTGTGTTTCTCTGTACCACACTCCTATTGTATCATACTCCAAACTTCAAATCACTACTGGCAAGGAAGGTGTTCTAATTTTAAAACCAAATTTGTCCATGGACAATTAATATCCATTTGGTTTGCAGCCAATATACCTTTCCTCCCATATAAGTCATATTTGTGAGATTCATTTCCCTGGGTTAAATTAGCCACATTTTTCTAACCCTTTCTCCAAAAATCAGCCATCTGACTAAGCATTTGTTTGCACATCATTTCTCCACTTGGGGTGGAATCCAAAAATATGTTTAAGTTCCTAAGTGACATTTTAGAAAAAAATTTTGTGTAAATTCAGGAGTATGAGCCTGGAAAACTGCCTGTGACCTCCATAGACACTATATCTGTGAAAACCTCTCTGCATTCTTTCTAATTCTGGATGCCATAGAGGCTGCACTGTGGACCCTGTTTCTGCCAAACTGGCTTCATTTAGACAGTTACATCCTGCCTGCCTAACACTGTTTGGATACAGAAAACGTGAAATTTTAGTATTTTATTTTTGTATTTTTTTCTTCCACCAGATCTGCAGTCTAATTTTATGGTCATTCTGTGCAGCATAGGTGATACCTTTTTATGTGTAGGTCTAGCGATTTGAATATTTCTTCTAGAGGTAGGAGATCTAAGTCATCAGTTGGTGTGGGATTTGAATTTGTAGATCACACATCCCAAAGAAATTCTGAGGCCAGCATTCCCATTCTGGATGGGAATGTAGCCTTCCCTCTCTGCATTTTGTTCAGGCAATGTCTGCCACAAGGCAGAGCGACACAGCAAGGAGGATGTAGAGACTTGAGGAGTACAGAGCAATTTGTGGATGAATACACACAGCAGACAGATACCAATGAAGAGCTGTTAATATTAACACACTCACCACATCAGAGAGGCCTTTGGGTAGTGTCTGCTGGCCAGCCCTCCACCGTCAGGTCAGCAACTTCTCCAGCTCCTTGGAATGTACCAGCCAACCTTTGCACTTGCTGGGTTATTGCTATCCACTTCTCTGTATTTTCCTTTTGGCTATATTTTTTCCTGAATTTTTCCCACTGTGACAATATGTGGTTTTACTCTTTTTTTATTTTTTTCTTAGATTTTCTTACATCACCTGGCTTTTTCTAAAATACCATCTCAGCAGCCTTTTTCTCAATAAAACTGAGATGAGGACTCTCAGCTGTGCTGTACCAGCCTAGGCCTTGAATCAGACACCTGAAACTCTTAAGCTGAGCCTTTCAAGAATTCCTTCACTCCTTTTGTTTGCAGAAAGGGCCGTGCTGTAGCAAGCAGGGCAAAGCTCTTGCTTGATGACTGAGAAACAGACATTCACAATGAATGTTAGATGTATGACCTTTTCATAATGACATTTGTTTATTACAAAACTGAGTGAGGAGAACGTTGTGACAGAGCTACTTTGTTCTGTCCAGCAATATTGGATTGTAAGGGTTGCTGAAAACGTAGGGAGAGAGCTGTGGACTCAGGCTATTAAAGCACTTGCATAACTTGTAGTGCCAATCGTAATGTCTACAGCCAATTCAGAAACCAAAGGGTGTGAAGAATTCCGTAAAGAACTAAGATTATCTAGTGAAGACTGCTAAAAGAAGATGATGTCCATTTCCCAAGTCCTAATAAATTTGGGTTGACAGGCTAACTGAAGAGATAGCCTTAGGGAAAAGCTTGCATTCAGGGCATGAGGTTAACTGAGGAAAAGACAAGTCTAAGACTGAGGCATATGACTTCATGGTACAAAATTTGATTTTACAGAGAACCATTCTGACAGAGAATCAGGAGCTAGAGGCCTGGTGCTCTAAGATGATTTTTTTGTAGACTCTTTTGTGACCAAATATCTGCATGATAATGAAAAACCATTACATGAAACACATAGCTTTGGGAGTAGTATATGCAATGCTCATACAGCAGCGCTAAAAAATAAAGTGGTAAATGAATTCAGATATAGAAAAGGTATCTGGACAATTCCAGGTTATTTCCCTACTATCACATTCATCATTATGGCAGAGAGGCAAGTCTGGGAGTTCCATCTTTTGACAAAATTTAGTGCATTTTGCCAGTCTGCTAATTATCAAATTTCTTTCCTTGTGTTAATTGTCATTATTTTCCTTTCTAAGGGTTCTACCATGTGCTCAGCACAAAGCATAGACCTTGAGTTTTCCTTGCAGAAATTTACTCCAGGGAAAAGGCTAAATAGGGACAGCAAGCAGTGGAGACAGTGACTGGGTAACTGTTTTGGGTTTTAAACACTTAATACTGTTACTAAAATTGCTAAAGTTCTTATATGCATTCAAAGAACTGAGTCTGTGAAGGATTTGAATCAGGGACAGGCAAGTGACGATGAATCTGAGATGGTGCAAGTGTATGAGCAGTGAGTGAGCTGTAGATGAGAGGTACTAGATGGAATCTGCATATTCAGCAGAGCTAGGAGAAGAACCAAGTGTAGATAGATAGAACCAAACGTTGATAGAAAATAAACAATCATAGAGACCCTAGGAACTGGATATGGATATAAGGAAATAGGTCAAACAAATGGTACTGCGAAAAAACATGTGAATTTAAAGTATAAATTGACATGTTCATAAAGAATATCTATATAACAGTAATTTTTTGAACCAAGGATTATTTCGTGGCAGAAGCCACTTCATTATGTTTTTATGTAATTAAAGATGGCTTAGGCTATATTCTGAGAAGCTTATTCCATTTAAGTACTGTCTTATTCTCATGCCTTGTGCTGACTCAAGCTATATTAGCACAAAGAATAAGGGCATTATTTCTGCTTACATTGGGAAATAAGCATTTTTGAGGCTGACTGGATAAAACAAAATCTGCCCCCTTTTTGTGGGTTTAAAATCTTTTTGGTCCCTCAATAAATTAAAAAAAAATACCTATGATAATTATTTTGCCAACATTTTTAATTGATCTTAACAAACATTATGAGAAAACATTCAAAGCTACTATGAAATTGCATCTTTTTTTAAGTAGTCTTTTCATGCTAAATATTATCTAGTATGTTTAGTCCATTGTCGACTTCTTATAATAATATCATGATTTTCTGTGGGCCAAATCTGTTTCCTGGTGCATTGCTTCTATTTTGAGTTTATAAAAGATGGTACACAACATGTTTATGATTTCCAATACTGTTTTCTAGGAAAAGAGAGGAAACTACGGTAAGAATTACAGATAAACCCATCTAAAAGAAATATTTGCAAGAAAAATGTGTTATGTTTTGCACATTAATTAAAAAAAAATATTTTTATTTCTTAATTAGTGTTTCCCAAAGTAATGATGTGTAGTTGGAACACTCTTAACTCCTAAGGAGGAGTATAATAGATCCTGGAGGATTATGTTTAAATGCCTTTTTCAATAGAAAAACTAAGCCTAAATTATATTTAATAGTCTGATACAGAACCACATTCAGTTTGGATTTGCAATGGATGTAGTAAATGTTAGGGGAAACAGCTGATTCAGCTGTTAAACTACATTTATTGGGACAATATTTTCAGGTGCTATTATTAAATATTTTTTTGTGTCAATTACTAGGATGCTCACTAGTTTGATTAGAATAATAAATACATAAGACAATTGTTTGATGACCAGAATGATAATGCATACATTCTTGCTTTGCTTGTGCCTGAAACAAAATTTGTCAGACAATATTATACATTAAATAGCCTCTCCTTAGTTGCATTTCCATAAATCTAGCCCATATAAGCTGTTCTTACTTAAGATTTTTGTCATATCATCTGTGTTTCTTGTAATTTATATATCACTTATAAAAATAGCTGATCAGCTATTTTTAAATGTAGATTTTTTATTGTACAGTATAGACCATTTATGCACCAGTGAAGCTCATTTGGCACTAGTGAAGTAAACCTTTATTAGCTATTCTTGTATCCAGAAGAACCTTGTTTTTTCTTTCCTTTCAGTGCCTTTCTGTGCTTAAAATTTTCGTTTGCTATTTTAAAGGAACTATAAACTAAATCCCACTGGAAACAGTGTGATTACTCCTCTCACATAGTAGCTAGGCAACTGACAATGAGATCTTTTGCACAGATAGAAGCACTTGTCCTTTTTCTGATTTTCTGGGAAGAAGAGTAAAAGGAGCCAGTGTGCAGCAGGGATTTAGCAGTAAAGTGAGAAGAGAGGTGATCTTCCTGTTGAGTTACAGCCATAATACATTTATACAGATACCTATACAAAACCTCAAGAAGGGATTTCCTAAGAGAAATACAGAGAGCCATGAGTGCCACTTGGTCGCCTTTTTCTCAGGCTTGAAAATTGTAGGGACCTATTGATAGGTTAGAGAGGCTTCAGAAAGAAAAATATATGTTAGAAATATGTAAGCAAACTTTGCACATATAGGTCATCAATACTTTGGAAAAATGTTGTTGTTTTCACAGTGCCTTTTTATATTTTTTCATCTTGGCTTTCTGGAACCTGATATACTCCATTTCTGGAATGGTGCTGTGGATCTTCCTGCAAGAGCAGGAAAGAAAATAAATAACTTCCCAGTAGGCATAGCATTCAGATTTAAAGAATTCAACTCTATCAGCTGAAAACACTGTATGATTTTATTGTTGCTTTTTCAAATAAGTAACTTCCTATGTTTGTTGTATCACAGGTACAGGAATGGCTGTGCTTAAACTGCCAGACCCAGAGGGCAATGTCAGGACAGCTTGGAGATATGGGCAAGGTGCCACTTCCGAAAACAGGCCCCTCCCAACCAACATCCAAAGCACCTGCTCCTGCTCAGAAACGGCCTCTGCCTGCTGTCTCACATTCCCCTCAGAAGACTTCCACACCTCCTACCCCAGCAGCAGTGAAGCCCAAAGAAGAACCAGGCGTTCAGAAGGAAGCTCCAAAACTTCAGCAGGGAAGATTGGAAAAAACATTGTCAGCTGATAAAATCCAGCAAGGCATTCAAAAGGAAGATGCAAAACCTAAGCAGGGAAAACTTGTCAAGGCACCTTCAGCTGATAAAATCCAGCATGCCTCTCAGAAGGAAGACCCAAGGATTCAGCAAACAAAACTGACAAAGACAGCCTCCTATGACAGAGTTTTGCATGAAGTTCAGAAGGAGGATGAAAAACTTCAAGAAGCAAAGCTGGCAAAAACATCCTCAGCTGATAAAATTTTGCATGGAGTTCAGAAGGAAGACATAAAACTTCAAGAAGCAAAGTTGGCAAAGATACCCTCAGCTGACAAAATTTTACAGGGAATTCAGAAAGATCCAAAACTCCAACAGATGAAAATGGCAAAGGCACTGTCTGCTGACAAAATCCAACCCACAGCTCAGAAGGAAGAGACAAAACTTCAGGAGGTAAAATTGCCAAAGGCAGCTTCAGTTGATAAAATCCAACATGGAATTCAGAAAGATATAAAACCTCAACATGAAAAACTTAGGAAAACTTCATCGGTAGATAAAATCCAAGAGGAAGGTCAAAAAGAAGAAACAAAACTTCAGCAAGAGAAGCTGTCAAAGACACCTTCAGCAGATAAAATTCCTGCAGTAACTGCAGACCAAAAGAAACCCCTAAGTACATTGGAAGAAGGTAAAGAAGCTGTGCTCCCAGAAAAGAGCACACCACATCCAGAAGACAAAAAGGAAGAAGTTACAGCTGAGATTAAAGACCATGTTGCTGAAGAGAAAGCAGGAGTTGAAGCACCTTATAAGGGACTGCAGACTAAGGAGCAAACAGATGTTAAGAAAGAGGATTTGACAACTGGTATTTCACAAGAGGTTTTGAAAGCTGAAAAAGCTCAGGAAGAAGAAATTCCTGTTCAAACAGCACCTTTGCCAGGAACCGACCATGTGGAAGCAGCACGAGAAAAAATAGTAAGTGTTCTTCTCCCTCCCACTTCCCTTTCTTCAACTTGGAGAGTGATCTTTACAGACACTCTCATCCTGCTTTACTGTTATTCTCTTTACAAAATTATTCTAAGTGATAAAATCAATGACTCCCATTGAGTGCAAGTTTCACCAGCTAGGCCTATGCTCTACATGCACATTTCAAGATTACTTGCCTGATTTTGTCTCAAGCAGTTAAGCATCTGAAACTAAGGCAAAGCTCCTGTTTAATAATTTTTCCAATATTTCAGATTTATATACCTTGATCTCTAGACTCTTCAGACTTTGAAGATTAATTGTTGAAATTGGACTGGTTTCATAGTTTTCAATCCCAAAAGGGAATAATCTGAGAGAGTAAGATGTACAGTGCTTTGCAATACCAAAATATAATATAAATTTCTGAAATACTTTGCCTGAACATGGTACATAAAAGTATGCAATCTTTACCTCTTTTTACTATTAAATTGGCTTATCTCATACAGACAAGTACTTTCAGTAGGGTTCTTGTGGGCTCTCAAGTCAGAAAAATGGGTGAGTTTATGATAGCATGTACTAGAGGTCTATATTAAAGTCACTTTATCAGCTGAAGAGAATAAGATGCATAATGTATTGAGAAATGAAAAATTAGGGGGTTTTGTATCAGCCCTTCAAATTAAGTGCTGATTATTATGTTATGAAAGTAGTATGTTATGAAAATAAGTGTAGGCTTAGGGAAAATGTTTAACCTTTGCCAGAATTATGTTTTCTAATAATCCCAGTCAAAAAGGTCAAGGGTTTGGTTGTTTGGCGTTTTTTTTAATGTATTTCCTGGTGGTAATTAAAATATTTGGACAGAAGAATATAATAATTCAAAAATTTTGCTTTGGAAAATGCTATTTCTATAAACCAAGTCTCTCTCTGAAATAAACGTCCTATCACATGTTGTGTTTACTGCTCTTGATCATATCAAGAGTTATGGGGTATGATTGTACTGAGGGAATTCCTGAATTATGCTTAGAGTAGCATTGCCAGAAATCCTGTCTTTTGGACCAAACAAAAAGGAGATCTGGGAAAATCATATTTCAAAATGTTCAGCATTAAAATTAAAGAAGGTGTCTCACCTAACTTGTGCTTAGTAAAATCAACTCTGATTTATTTTTAATTTTTCTTTATTGAAGTACTTCAGTGTTGTCTGTGCTGTTCATCAAACATTGCTAGACACAGATCTTCCTAAGAGAGCATCTGTGAAAAATGGAAGAGGTGATACCAATTTAGATATCACACATTGCTTCCATTTCACTAAGTGAAAGACAACATGTAGACATGGAAGAATATAACTTACATTTTCCTACAAGGTGGAATCATATGGAGAATTTCAGCCAGGTGTATTTTTAATTAAGAATGCAAGGGAAAATCTTTCTGCACTTGACAAACTGCTATCATTTTATATTCAATTCTGTGGAAATAGTAGTTACTAACTCTTCTAGCTTTACGATAAAAAATAAGAAATTACTGCTATCCTATTTCTCACTCAAAAAAAAAAACAAACCTTCCCCAAAAAACTCCAACAATACACCAATAAGTCCCTGAAGACATGAAAAGTTTAAAGTTCTGATTCAGTACCAACAGTAGAATAATCCATGGAAATTCATAGATTCATAGAATGGTTTGTACTGGAAAGGACCTTAGAGATGATCTCATTCCCTGAGTCCCTGCCATGGGCAGCGGCACCTTCCACTAGACCTGGTGGCTCAAAGCCCCATCTGACCTGGCCTTGTGCACTTCCTGGGATGGGACATCCACATCTTCTCTGAGCAATCTGTGCCAGGGATTCACCACCTTCATAAAGAATGAAGAATTTCATCTTAATATCTAATCTAAACTTGCCCTCATTAAGTGTGAAGCCATTTCTGAAGCCATCCTGTCCATATTCTTGTAAATATTCTCATTCTATCCTTTTTGTAGGCTCCCTTCAGGTTCAGGAGAAATCACAGATACCAGTTGAATTTAGAGATCTGGTATCATTTAAAGAAA
>VYXF01003039.1:423218-436873 GCA_013397295.1 Polioptila caerulea
AAAGTATGCAATCTTTACCTCTTTTTACTATTAAATTGGCTTATCTCATACAGACAAGTACTTTCAGTAGGGTTCTTGTGGGCTCTCAAGTCAGAAAAATGGGTGAGTTTATGATAGCATGTACTAGAGGTCTATATTAAAGTCACTTTATCAGCTGAAGAGAATAAGATGCATAATGTATTGAGAAATGAAAAATTAGGGGGTTTTGTATCAGCCCTTCAAATTAAGTGCTGATTATTGTGTTATGAAAGTAGTATGTTATGAAAATAAGTGTAGGCTTAGGGAAAATGTTTAACCTTTGCCAGAATTATGTTTTCTAATAATCCCAGTCAAAAAGGTCAAGGGTTTGGTTGTTTGGCGTTTTTTTTAATGTATTTCCTGGTGGTAATTAAAATATTTGGACAGAAGAATATAATAATTCAAAAATTTTGCTTTGGAAAATGCTATTTCTATAAACCAAATCTCTCTCTGAAATAAACGTCCTATCACGTTATGTTTACTGCTCTTGATCATATCAAGAGTTATGGGGTATGATTGTACTGAGGGAATTCCTGAATTATGCTTAGAGTAGCATTGCCAGAAATCCTGTCTTTTGGACCAAACAAAAAGGAGATCTGGGAAAATCATATTTCAAAATGTTCAGCATTAAAATTAAAGAAGGTGTCTCACCTAACTTGTGCTTAGTAAAATCAACTCTGATTTATTTTTAATTTTTCTTTATTGAAGTACTTCAGTGTTGTCTGTGCTGTTCATCAAACATTGCTAGACACAGATCTTCCTAAGAGAGCATCTGTGAAAAATGGAAGAGGTGATACCAATTTAGATATCACACATTGCTTCCATTTCACTAAGTGAAAGACAACATGTAGACATGGAAGAATATAACTTACATTTTCCTACAAGGTGGAATCATATGGAGAATTTCAGCCAGGTGTATTTTTAATTAAGAATGCAAGGGAAAATCTTTCTGCACTTGACAAACTGCTATCATTTTATATTCAATTCTGTGGAAATAGTAGTTACTAACTCTTCTAGCTTTACGATAAAAAATAAGAAATTACTGCTATCCTATTTCTCACTCAAAAAAAAAAACAAACCTTCCCCAAAAAACTCCAACAATACACCAATAAGTCCCTGAAGACATGAAAAGTTTAAAGTTCTGATTCAGTACCAACAGTAGAATAATCCATGGAAATTCATAGATTCATAGAATGGTTTGTACTGGAAAGGACCTTAGAGATGATCTCATTCCATGAGTCCCTGCCATGGGCAGGGGCACCTTCCACTAGACCTGGTGGCTCAAAGCCCCATCTGACCTGGCCTTGTGCACTTCCTGGGATGGGACATCCACATCTTCTCTGAGCAATCTGTGCCAGGGATTCACCACCTTCATAAAGAATGAAGAATTTCATCTTAATATCTAATCTAAACTTGCCCTCATTAAGTGTGAAGCCATTTCTGAAGCCATCCTGTCCATATTCTTGTAAATATTCTCATTCTATCCTTTTTGTAGGCTCCCTTCAGGTTCCGGAGAAATCACAGATACCAGTTGAATTTAGAGATCTGATATCATTTAAAGAAAAAAAAAAAGTTACTTTAATATTAAAACATTTTAAAATATTTGAGTCTCAAATTGTGATTTAGGGAATAATAAAGCCCTTCTTTTTCTTCAAAGCATTTTTTTCAGTAATATTTTGAAATATGTTCTAAGTAGTTTTAAAGAATAAACTGACTGCTCATGTTTTGCAGGGGTTTTTCCTGAGAAACTGTCTTGTAGTATTGACTATTGACATGTGCAATAGCAGTTAGCTGTTCTAACAAAGATGCCTAGAAATCTTGGAGGTTTAACACATGTAGTTTGTCAGTATCTAATTACCATCTTGGAGCTCCCAAATTTACACAGAAGTAGTTCAGCATATCTACATTAACCCATTCTCGTGTCATCAAGTGCCATACATTTGTAACATATTAAATATATTCTATAGGCACCCTTATTGCTACCTTCTTATGATTACTGAGGAATGATCAGGTGCTTCAGTTGAGTAACTGGGTAAATATTAATATTTTGTTGATTGGCATCTTCGTTCTAACACTTGCCACAAAGCACAGCCCAGAGAGACAGAAAAAAGAGGATAAGATTTGTCTGTAAGCAATTTTTCTGGATACAAATAAAATGTTTCATTTTGAAAATAAAAAGTTGAAACGCACATTATGGAGTTTAGTCAACCGTGTTTCTCTTCTGCTCTGTGAAACTTGTTTTTTTATAATGTAGATGTCTTTATTTCTTCTATAAACAAACGCACCTTTTAAAAATTATGAGCTCCTTTGCAAAATAAAATTTCTGTCCTCTGCAACAGAATATAATCTTGCTAGCTGTAAGCTGTAAATACTTTTTTTTTTTAATATATTTTTTTTTATTTTCTAGCCATATTTTTCTTTTATTAAATTTCTGGTTTGATTTGGTAACTGATGGAATTTTTTCATAGAATCATGGAACCATTAAGGTTGAAAAAGACCTCTAAGATCATGAAGCCCAACCATTAGCTTAGCACTACCACCTTCACCACTAAAACATGTCCGCAAGTACCACATCCAGATGTTTTTTGAACCCTAGGGTTTATATTTTCAAATAAGAACAGTAAAAGTGAGGAAGAGTATAAGCAAATAATATTTATAAAGCTAAAACTTCTAATACAAAATAGTTGCATGATGGATTGACTCTGGCATCACAGAAATGCCACTGGAATAGCACAGCTACAGTTGACATTAGATAATTTTTAACATTAGTTAAAGAGGTTGCATTTGCTGTTTTTAAAGTCTTATCCAGACCGCAGCTTTTATAAGTCTCCTTATTCCTCATTTCTCAAGAAGTTTCTCTCATCAATGTCTGTATTAGAGCTAAATTTGTCGAGTATTAAAAACAGACAGTAGACAAACTCAGAGAAAATTACATTGAAATACTCAGAAAATCCCAGTAATTCGACATGTACCAAAGTACTTCCTAATTTACATAGAAAAAATTGTATGTTTTTTATTTGAATACATTTTTTTTCATTGTCAAAGAGTTGAGGAATATATGTATGATCCTTATCAACATTTTTTTCTGCAATATTATATTATTCATCTAAAAATCCTATGTTTATGATGTGTTTGCAAGTTTAACAATGATGCTGTCTTTGTGGATGTGATGGCAAATACCGCAGAAAGTAGGTTAGCAGTCCTTTAAGAATAGATGTACCTAGGGACAATATCCTAAATCTCAGACTACAGGAAATAGGGAAGAAAATCCCAGAGGTTTTTGTTGTAAGTATTGCTTATTGTAAGTTACATGCATATTGATCTCAAAACATGATATGCAGGATAATTGTTGCATGTACCATGGTGCAGACAGTGATACAAACAAAAATGTTAGAAAATATATTCATATTTTGGTAACCTTAAAAAGAAAGTAGAATTTTTCTCATCCCTTTTATTTTTAGTGAGAAACAAAGTCTGTCCTTATTGTAGAGCTTTTTCTTCTCCTTACTGTACATACAGCAGACTTTCTCATGTGATCCACAGCAGTCATTTATGTCATACACTGAGGTTCAACACCAGGGTGGGCAACAGCAATATGCATTGCCAGCTCCTCTGGTTTGGTCACAGTAGGTATTAGACACTGGACTCAGCTGCAAAGAGAATGGCTGAAGCTGTTCCATGGCCAGTTGTTCTCTCCCTTTTTCTGTGCTTAACTGCTCAGTTGATGCCTTCTGTCTCTGCTTTGCAACCAACAGTACCAATCATCATGGAGAACCAAGATCTGAGAGGTTCAGTTTCACTAGATGGACACATTCTGTCCATCAGCTCCTGGGAAACCTTCTGAGCTTGAGCAATGTTTACATTTTTTAGTAGTGCATCTGAATTGATCAGAGTGACTTTTGTTGGGTGTGTCTTCAAAGCATGAACATACTGGTCATAAATGAAAAAATAACAACCAAATGTCATAGGTGAGGTTTTAGTGAGGAGTGTGCTATTTATAGATGGAAAAATCACTTGGTTTTAATGATATAGGTATTTTTTAAACATAGCAAAATAAATTCCCCTTAGACAATTTCTTCTTTAATAAAATGAACGAAAATGTACATATAACATACCAAACCCGGAATGTTTAATTATGCTTCATTGCTGACTTTTGGTAAAGACCATACATAATTCTGTCCTTAAGGGCTGGAGAATATCCAAGAATAGATTTTTTAGAATATTGAGAGCTGTACGCTTCAAATGGTGATGCCTTTCCAAAGTTGTTTTAAGTACTGCATATTTCTCCATATTTATATATTAATCACAACCTTATCATTCAAAAAGTCCTGAGAAATGTTTGTTTTCACACTGGATTTTTGTTTGCAATGGATTTTGCTGTAACATCAGATATTTGAATTTGCAGTATTGATTATAATGTTGGCAAGAACAAATGTAGTTTTTATTCAATGTAGTATCTGATTTTGCAAACCATATAATCACTCCTGTGAATGATGATTAATTAATAAAATATTTATTAGTGTATTACTGTAACAATAATATAAATACTATAATGCTAATATAAATATCAGTGTTTGAATGTAGGATGTGTTCAAAGTGATATGTCTAAAAGGAAGAACACGCAATTTAAATGTAAATTAAATCTAAACCTGACTGGTTTTAAAAAGTAATATGACTGACTATAAAAAATATTTGGGTTTTAATATTTTGACCCTAAATGTAACTTTAGTGTGAATAAACTTTGAAAATACTTGTAATTAATAGCAACTTAACATGAGCGTAAATGTAATTTTAAATTATAATTTATCATTCATAATATTTTTTCTAGTATATTTATTATACAGTATTTTTAACTATTTTTCAAATAATGACATTACCAATGAAGTTGATAAATTAAACCCTTAAATAAATTGTTTACTTCAGAAATCACTGAGTTAGATTAGCAAAGGTGGTAAATACTACCAACTTCTATTATTGAGAGCCCTAACAAAAACAAAGATCACATCATATTATTAAAATCATGAGACTTTGCAATGCCTGTTCTCAAATTGCCAGTGGATGTGGGGACACTTCCTAAAATTGTCAATCCCAGATTAGAGCTAAGGTGACCTGCATTTTGGAGAGTGAACTGTGTTTTAGCTGAACAATGAGGTACTTTCACTAAGTACAGAGCATTTCACAGCTGTGAGAAGCAGGAGTGAAACTGCAGTAATAATTGCTGTAGGATATTTCTGGTATTTTTGTTATTTATAGAAGGAGATTGAGATGCTTGTGGGTCAGAATGAGGTAGAAGGATCTGGAAGGTAGGATGCCTAAGGGTGTTTAGGGATGAGAAGGAAAACATGGGTTCTGATGCTCAGTCAGGAATGCCTGCCTTGTTTGCTTGCTTTAATCCATGGCTGACCATCGTGTTTTCCTCCCTGCAATTACACCTCCCTACCAGCAGCTTATTCTGCACCAACAATTTACCAAGAAACTTCTTTTTTGTGAGGTACTCAAAAAATATTTGTACAGTGCCCAGCTGTAAGGATAATTCCAATATGTGGGGACATTTCAAATATCATTAAATCATGCTTCAGTACTCAATGTATTCTGTTGCATCTTGCAATGTGTAATACTTCAGTCAACAAAATTAAACCATGAGTGCAAAATTTGAGAAGATTGACATATTTCAAGGCAACTAAAAATGCTGAATAGGCAAAGAAAGGAGCAGACTCCAGAAAATCTGCAGGCATTTGTCAAGCTGTATTACTTTGTATCGAAAACCATGTAGACAGCTTTGAAACATAATAAATAAAATCTTAAAATAAACCCCTGGGCAACTTGTCCCATGCATGTGTGATCAAATGGCAGGTTATCATTACTGAGTGTTAAAACAATTAAACTTTATATTTAAAAATAATAGTTGATCTTGAAACTAGTAAATTCAGTTGCCAGTGTGTGCAGCCATGCAAAGCCTAGTTAGAGTCAATGCAAAAAATCAAAATTCGAGGAACTTTTTTGTATTATTCTAATAGCTTTGAATAGGAAAATTCGTGTTCACCCTTCATCTGAGACATTAACTCATTCTTTAGAAAATAAAAATCACATTTTTTAATTGCCAGGAGGCATTAAGAATTTATAAATATATACACACGCGTTATGTATTTATTTTTTTAGGAAAAGGAGGATGAAAAATCAGACACATCAAGCTCTCAGCAACAGAAAAGTCCACAAGGTCTAAGTGACACCGGGTATTCTTCTGATGGGATATCAAGTTCACTTGGTGAAATTCCAAGTCATATCCCGACTGATGAAAAGGATTTACTCAAAGAATCTAATAAAAAAGACATTATTTCGCAAGAAAGTCCACCAAGCCCCTCAGACCTAGCTAAATTGGAAAGTACTGTGCTCTCAATTTTAGAAGCTCAGGCAAGCACACTTTCTGATGAAAAAGCTACAAAAAGCAAAGAGCTTTCTGAAGCATTTGGTGAACAGACAAAGGATCAACTTAAAACAAAGCCTTTGCCTGTCACTCCAGAGTCTTACAGTTCAGATGAGGAAGACTTAAAAGCTATCAAAGAAGGTGAAGGAACCATTGTAGAAGAGGGCAAAGGAACTGCTTCCTCCCAGGCAGACTACAAGGAAGAACATGAAGGAGATGACACATCAGCAAGAAGACAACAACGCTATGACTCTGTGGAAGACAGCAGCGAGAGTGAAAACTCACCTGTCCCAAGGAGAAAAAGAAGAACTAGTGTTGGTTCTTCAAGCAGTGATGAGTACAAAAGAGATGACAGTCAGGGATCAGGTGATGAGGAAGACTTCATTAGAAAACAGATTATAGAGATGAGTGCTGATGAAGATGCTTCAGGTTCTGAAGATGATGAATTCATTAGAAATCAACTCAAAGAAATCAGTGCTGCTGAAAGCCAAAAGAAAGAAGAAGTGAAAAGTAAAGCCAAAGGAACACCTGGAAAACACAGAAGATTGGCACGGAAAAGTAGTGCAGGCTACGATGAGGATGCAGGAAGAAGACATTCATGGCACGATGACGATGATGAGACTTTTGATGAAAGCCCAGAGCCAAAATACAGAGAAAGTAAAAGTCAAGACAGTGAAGAACTTGCGGTATCTGGAGGAGGAGGCCTTCGACGTTTCAAAACAATAGAACTAAATAGTACAATAACAAACAAATATTCTGAAGTATCTGAACAACAGAAGGGTATTTTATATTTTGATGAAGAGCCTGAGCTAGAGATGGAGAGTCTTACGGATTCACCAGAAGACAGATCTAGAGGAGAAGGATCTTCTAGTTTACATGCTTCTAGTTTCACACCAGGTACATCTCCTACTTCAGTGTCATCACTTGACGAAGACAGTGACAGTAGTCCTAGTCACAAAAAACTGGGAGGGGAGAGCAAACAACAGCGCAAAGCAAGGCATCGGACACATGGTCCTCTTCTTCCCACTATTGAAGACTCTTCAGAAGAGGAGGAACTACGAGAAGAGGAAGAACTGCTAAAGGAACAGGAGAAACAACGTGAATTAGAACAGCAACAAAGAAAAAGTTCTAGCAAAAAATCTAAAAAGGACAAGGATGAACTCAGAGCCCAGAGAAGAAGGGAACGTCCAAAGACTCCACCAAGTAATCTTTCTCCCATTGAAGATGCATCTCCAACAGAAGAATTACGACAGGCTGCAGAAATGGAAGAGCTGCACAGATCTTCTTGTTCTGAATATTCACCCAGCATTGAGTCAGAACCTGAAGGCTTTGAAATCAGCCCTGAAAAAATAATAGAAGTGCAAAAAGTTTACAAATTGCCTACTGCCGTCTCTCTATACTCACCAACAGATGAACAACCAACTGGACTCCCAAGAGAAGAGAGCGGTCAAAAGACATTGAAAAGTGCCGAAGAGGTATATGAGGAGATGATGCATAAGTCCAAATCATTTCAAATGTCAAATGAAAAAGATGAAGTATTTGAAAAAGAATCTTTATATGGTGGAATGCTAATAGAGGATTATATTTATGAATCTTTAGTAGAGGATACTTACAATGGAACTATTGATACTAATCTTGTTATGAGACAAGATGAGAGCAGTGAATATATACAGAGAGGAAAAGAGAAAAAACCAAGAGCTTCAGAACAGGTCTATGATGAACCACAGAAAATAAGTGATCTAGAGAAAGACTACTATAGTGTTGAGACTTTACATACTATTGTGCCTCAAGAGGATATTGTTTCTAGTTCTTACATTATCCCAGAAAGTCATGAAATAGTTGTATTAGACAGCACAGTAACTTCTACTATTGAGGAAAAGCATTTGTTAGATGCAGAAGCTGCTTATGAAGAGCTTATGAAAAGACAGAAAATGCAGCTAACCCCAGGGTCTAGTCCAACACAACCAGCTTCAGATTTCATTTCCACATCTGATGCAAAAGTATCTGGTGGTGGAGAAATAGTAGATAGTACATCTTTAACATCAAGCACTACTTCAGCAATCTCAGATGTATCACCTGTCAGTAGCACAACACTTTCTATTCCAGATGTTAAAATAACACAGCATTTTACAGCAGAGGAGATTGAAGATGAATACTTAACAGATTATGCCAGAGAAATTCAAGAAATAATTTCACATGAAACATCAATATTGACATACTCTGAGACATCGGAAGGTGCTGCATCAGTTTTACCTTCTGATACAGCTTCCTTAACATCATCTACATCTTCAGTTAGTACCACAGATAGTTCCTCACCTATAGATAGTGCAACCACAGGTTTTGTAGGTCCAGCAGATGTAAGTAAACCAGCAGATTCTGAAGGTGTCAAGATAGTAGCACAGGTTCCCTTAACATCTGCAAAAGAGTACTCAGAAGTGAGCATGCCTTATGAATCTATTGCTGGAGCCCCTAAAAAACCATCTCTTGAATCAGATGCAGAGAGTGTGGAGCAAACTGCAGTTTGTTTGCCTGAAACTGTACCTTTAGTAGTGGCACCTACTGTTACAAAATCAAAGGAATATGCAGCTGATACCATTACCTTTGATACCTCCAAAACTGAGAAGGAAGCAGCTAGAAAAATTAAAAGTACAGTAGAGGCTGGCAGTGTCAAAATTCATCATGAAGAGCCACACAAAGAATTGGGTTTTGATATGACAAGGATTGATTTGGCTAATGCTGCATCTGAGCAACAACCCATATGTATAGCATCAGTACCAGTTACAGAGCCTGCATCAGAAACATCTTCTGTACTCACTCACAGTGTTGTAAGTAAGACCAGCATGGTCTCTGTGCCTTCCTCAGCTCCTGCTGTTTCAGCCAAAGTATTCTCTCTGTTTAGAAGCTCTTCTTTGGATTCTTCTGCACATCCTTCTCCACCCCCACCTCCTCCTCCTCCTCCACCACCTCCTCCACCACCATTACCACCACCACCTATTTTACCCAAGCCAGCCATTTATCCCAAAAAGAAGCCACAGATTAAGGCTCCAGCAGCAACAGCTCCCACAGTGGTACCTCCAGTCACAAGTGTTCCAACACTAGAGTCCACAGCTGTGTTAAAGGATCATGTGGTACCTATCACAAAAACATACACCCCAACACCACCTCCTGTACCACCCAAACCATCCTCCATTCCAGCAGGGCTTGTTTTCAGTCACAGGCCCCCTGAAGTAACTAAACCTCCAATTGCTCCTAAACCAGCAGTTCCTCCACTCCCAATAGCTGTTCATAAGCCAGCAGAAACACAGCCCAAACCAGTAAGCTTGTCATTGACTTCAAGTATGACACTGAATTTGGTATCCACCGCTGAATACAAAATACCGTCTCCTACTTCCCCTTTGTCTCCACACTCTAACAAATCTTCACCGAGGTTGGCAAAACCCTCCCAGGAAACCTATGTTGTCATCACATTGCCATCGGAGCCTGGAACTCCCACTGAAGCTGTAACTAGCCAGGCTATTACCAGCTGGCCTTTAGAAGCACCTTCTAAAGAACAGATTCCCCAACCTATGCAACCAGTTCTTACTACAGCCATGAAAACTATGGATATTCAGCGTATGGCAGGTCAGAGTATGTATATTTCAGGTGCACTTCAAGCTATTCCTGTGACCACACAATCAACATTTGAAAAAATACCTAGTTCAAAATCAGAAGTAGTAACAACAGATATAACCAAGACCACGATGTCTGTGGTTAAGGGTCCAGTGCCTGGTTATGGTTTAGGTAGTGTTGCTATTACTATACCTCCTGAGCCACTACATATTGTAGACCAACCCAGATACAGAGAAAATGGAAGATTCCATCCTTTGGGCGATGTCATCGACCTTCGCACTTTAACTAAGATGGACGTTGAAATGAGAGACAGCTGTATGGATCTCTCTGCTGTTTCCATGGATGTAAGAAGGCAAATGCCTGCAACTGACACAGGTGGACGGCCAGTAAGTACTGTCCAGCCATCCATAATAAATCTTAGCACTGCATGTGTTGCTGATACTTCTCTGCCTGTAGTCACTGAGACAGTAACTGTAATGACTTGCACTGCCACTGTAAGCTACACCACCAGCACGGACAGCCTTGTGGATCTGGGACATGCGATGACAACGCCGCTTCAACTAACAACATCAAAACATTTTGAGCCTGCATACAGAGTAACAGGCAGCCAGGCCTTCTCTGTAGGTAGAGATGAAGTGCCAATAAATTTATCACTAGGTACTTCAACGCAGGCAGTGACATGGGCTGCTACAAAGCCTGTTACTGTATCACCTGCGAGTGTTACAAATGGTTGGACTGATCTCTCCGTTTCTCAGGAGCCAGCAGAGAGTGGAGCAGTTGACCTTAGCACTACAAAATCCCACAGAACAGTAGTAACAATGGATGAAACTACTTCAGGTATGATAACAACAGTAATAGAAGATGATGAAAAACCTGTAGATCTGACTGCAGGGAGAAGAGCTGTCTGCTGTGATATGGTTTATAAATTGCCGTTTGGTAGGAGCTGTACAGCACAGCAGCCTTCTACTACACTTCCTGAAGATCGTTTTGGCTACAGAGATGACCATTATCAGTATGATCGTTCAGGGTCATATGGCTACCGAGGAATTGGAGGTATGAAACCATCTATGTCTGACACAAATTTATCAGAAGCTGGACTATTTGCATATAGAAGCAAGAATAGCTTTGATTATCGAGTTGGGGCAACTGATACTGCAGTAGATCTTACTTCTGGAAGAGTAACTACAGGTCAGTATGACACAGCAGCAGATCTTTCTCTGAAATATAATTTTGATGTTCCTCACCTCATTTCAGGATAATTTTTTTATTGTTTTTCCCCTCCTTCTGTTGTTTTGTTTTCTTTTGGACAGTGTGACAAATATTCCGGATTACACGTGTTTTTCATTTCTTCATTTTACGTATGTGTTTGCACAGAGGTGCCTGCATGTGCCTGCATGTTCAGAAATGCTGTTTCCTTCACATCTAAAGTAGATCATTAACCTGAAGATTTGCATGCAGTTTCCCCTTCCCATTTATTTCATCAAGATGGGATGACTTTCAGAATCCGCAAAGCAGCATTCTTTTGTGGGACTGGACTGTAACTTTGCCCTGTAATTTCAGGTGAGGTTATGGATTACTCAAGCAAGACTACAGGTCCATATCCAGAGACTCAGCAGATTTCTGGCCTCGGGCTCAGTACACCACAGTATTCCCAAGCAAGAATGGTGTCATCTGTGGGTTCCCAGTTTGGCATTGGAAGTGTTTTAAGATCATCCAATGGTGTTGTTTATTCTTCAGTGGCAACTCCAATCCCATCCACATTTGCCATCACCACACAACCAGGTTCTATTTTCAGTACAAGTGTCAGAGATTTACCTACTCTCCAAACAATTGACTCAGTGCCCTCTTTATCAACTTTACAACAGACTCAACCACTTCCAAGATCATATAGTTTCTTGACAACTGTGGCAGCTGAAAAAGATAAAGCAATTACTGCCGTTGGTATGGAGACAGGGTTACCACCTCATTCTATAGAAACTATTACCACTGAGCCAACCAGCTTGGTACCTGCTTTAACTACAGCATCTGAAGTTTATACAGATGTAATTGATGATGAAGTTGCCCTTCTCATTGCTCCTGAAGAAGGAAAACAGCAGCAGCTTGATTTGGAGCGGGAACTTCTTGAGCTTGAGAAAATTAAGCAGCAGCGCTTTGCAGAAGAGCTGGAATGGGAACGTCAGGAAATTCAAAGATTTAGGGAACAAGAAAAGTTTATGGTGCAAAAAAAACTTGAGGAGTTGCAATCCATGAAACATCATCTCTTATTTCAGCAGGAGGAGGAACGACAAGCTCAGTTTATGATGAGACAAGAGACATTAGCCCAGCAGCAGTTGCAGCTTGAACAATTCCAGCAACTTCAACAACAGCTTCACCAACAGTTAGAGGAACAAAAGCTTCGTCAAATATATCAGTATGGTTATGATCCTTCAGGAACTGGCTCACCACAAACTACCACAGATCAAACACTTTTGGAAGGACAGTATGCAAGCACAGAAAATGGCCAATTTTGGCCTACTGATGACACAACTACTACAGCTTCAGGAGTGCTGGGTATTGAAATTCCACAAAGTCAGGCGTGGTATACAGTTCAGTCTGATGGCATTACCCAATACATACCCAGGTCTGGTATCCTAAGCTCAGTTTCAGAAATGTCTCTTAAGGATATTGATGTTAGAGAGGAGAAACAATTGAAAAAGAGAAGTTCTATGCCAAAATTACGTGGTCCCTATGAGGAGTTTGAGGAGACCTTGGGAGAAGAGCCCCGGTGTTTCAAAAAAATAGTGGACAGTGGAGTGCAAACTGATGATGAAGATGGAGCAGAAAGAGGTTACACCAACAGGAGACGGAGAAGTAAGAAGAGTGTTGACACAAGTGTTCAGACAGATGATGAAGATCAAGATGAATGGGACCTTTCCAGCAGATCCAGAAGGAAGCCTCGTGTAGGAAAATACAGCGAGAGCACCACTGAGGCAGACAAAGCTAAACCATTCTCCAAGGTATCTAGTATCGCAGTTCAGACAGTGGCAGAGATTTCTGTGCAAACAGAACCTGTAGGAACAATAAGAACACCTTCAATCAGGGCTCGATGGGATGCTAAGGTTGAAATCATAAAGCATATTTCAGCTCCAGAAAAGACATATAAAGGAGAAAGTTTGGGATGTCAAACAGAGACAGCATCAGACACTCAAAGTCCCCAATATCTGTCAGCTTCATCTCCTCAGAAAGATAAAAAACGTCCAACACCATTAGAGATAGGATACTCCTCCCACCTTCGTCCAGACTCCACATTACAGGTAGTCCCTTCCCCTCCCAAATCTCCCAAAGTTCTCTATTCACCCATTTCACCCGTTTCACCAAGCAAAGTTATAGAGTCAGCATTTGTACCTTATGAAAAACCCATGACTGATGACATCAGCCCTCAGAAGATGCTGCATGCTGACATGGCCAAAGTTCCTCCATCAAGCCCAAAGGCAGCAAAGATGATGCAACGCTCTATGTCTGATCCTAAGCCCCTGAGTCCCACAGCAGAAGACAGTTCCAGAGCTCAGTTTCAGTACACTGAGGGTTTTATGGTAAGAAGTATTTGCTTGCTTTTTTTTTTTTT
>VYXF01003039.1:436880-562838 GCA_013397295.1 Polioptila caerulea
TTTTTTTTAATATATTATATACAATTCTGCAGCTATCAGTACAGCATGAGGACAGACACATTCATTTCCAATACTTGCACATGTAGTCTCTTTGCACACCTTACTGGAAAGTCCAGCAAAATATCTGCTGTCTAAAGCAATGGTTATTTCCTTCACTGATTTGCCAGGAAACAGAGAAGCCCATATAACAGTTCTATGAATCCTTAGGAAGTAACACAAGAAGTTCATTTTCAGAACTCGGAGGGCACTTTATTTTTTATATGGAAATTCCTTGCCAGTGTAGGGGTTACTGACAATTCTTCTGAAAATTGAAGGCATTTAAGCATTTCCTTTCTAATCATACAACACTCAGCTCTTGTGCCACAGTCTGTAGTGCATTTCCTTTGAAATTACTGCATATGCCTTCTGAGAGGCAGATAACACCAGATTTATAATTGCCTTAGTTAGCTGTCTTTTTAGACCCTCATGAGGTTTCTTAGCCATGTGTGATTCTGTGGATAATCTTGTGTCCCAGTGTGTACATGTTTTATCTTTTCCAGAAAGGTCTCATATCAAAAATCCATTTTTAATTTGTTTGTTTTGGATAAGGAGGATTATCAGGAAGTTATGCAAGTTTTGACGGCTGTTTCTTATTGGGGTCAGAGGAGGCTGATATCAGTAGGATCTAAATTTTCACTTCTACAGTATTTCTTCTTTTCCTTGAGAAGTCAGATTTCATTTTTGGGAATCAGATTGCCATTTATCAGTAAGAGGAATAAGTCTTGGCAAAAAAATGACCTTTATAATATGTAATATTATACATTAATGTGTAATGTTCTTGGCTGTCCTGTTATCTGAGACCGTTCCCTTCTGTCAGTTGATGCATCAGTATCTTTTCAGAACTTTGGAAGAGTTGCCATTCAGCAATATTTATCTTTTATGTTCAGTTATCTCTGAATACAAGTAATTAGTACAGACTGGATAGGATAAAGAGGGTTTGTTCTCTCTATTTGATAATTTGTGGTGGCTTTCAAGTGCAACATTATCTGGTTATACCCTCCAAGGCTCCCACTCTAAGTAGTTTTTGCAGCTTCACATATTTGTGCAGTATTAAATGCTTCCCATGCTGTTACTGCTTGTAAAACAGTACTTGGAAGTTTGAAGGGAAAGCCATAGTTATGGCATTGACACTCTGTATAAACATCATTCGCTAATGAACAATGAGCACAGTGGGGGAAACTAGCACAAGCACTAAAGTTTCATGTAGAGGATTTGGAACAGCATTTTGAAGAATGTTGCTCATGGATTGTAAGTGTTGGGTTCTACTTAATATTGGAGAGTATTTCACAGATATATATATATATATATTTGATATAAACTGCATCCTTCTATGATGGATGATGAATTCTATAAACAACTCATTGTTTAAAGGTCTTTACAGTAGTTTGAACACATACATTATTCTATAATGAGACATGAAAACAAAGAACTTGTACAGCATTGTTTCTTTTTGTACCAAGATGTACAAAGTAGTTGAAGCCTGAATAAAGGAGTAGGACATTTTTATGGAAAGTAGGGTGCAAGTAGACGTGTACAAGGAAATTAAAAAAAACTTCAATGGATATAAAGTGGACTGCACTAACTTGGCCATGCAGCAGAGGGTGAGGAAGCTGCTCTGTAAATTTCCCATGACTATCATGTCTGGCCTCAGCTTTGATGCTATGTTAAGCATTAAGCTTGTTATACTCTCTGATAGAGTTTTTTCATTATGTGTCTGAGGTTCAGTTAGCTTATGCTGAGATCAGGTAGATGAAGTTTAAAGGAGGAAAAGGCACATGGCCAACAAGAAAGAAAATATTTACAGTGATCCTCGAAGAATGTAATCGACTGACCTCATAAGCATCTGGAAATAGGAGCATAAATTGCTTCTGTAGCAATAATAGCTTCTGTAGTTTCTATATCAGTTTCAGTTCTCAATTACTCAGTCCAGTTATGTTATGAAGGAGAGTTCTACAGTACAAGATCTAAATGATCTAATTTCCACAATACTTGCAGTATTCCCTCAAGCATGTCCATTTGTTTATACCATGGCTTTAGGGCTGTATCATCTTGAAGCACAGGAAAGACTGGACAGTGATTTCTTTTGTACATTTTATCACATTCAAAAGTTCAGTGAAAGACTACACTCAGTGTCATTGTTGGCAAAGTGTAAACCTTGTTGACATTTTTTCTACTGTACATCTTTGTTAGAGCCACATGGTGTTATACTTAAGTTTAAATACAGGAGCACTTTTGGAAAATCCTTCTAAGTGTGAAAGTAAGATGCTGCCTTAACTTTGAAATATTTTTGTCACTGGGACTGTTTTTTATTCATTCTGTGTATGTACAGTGCCCACATCAGCTAAAGTCTTTGTAAATCCTCTGTGTACACTTTTGTGCCTCCTGACTATAGAGCTCCTAATTTTCTAGTTAAAAAATGGAAATGTAGATGAGGACAGTTATGTCATTCAAAAGAATGAAGTTCAGTAAAGAAAAGCTTAAAAAACAACTCACTCTGAAAAAGAGAATTTACTAGAGCTGAACATAAAAGACTAAAATGGAAATGAAAGATTGATCTTTCACTACCTTAAGGAAATGGAATGTGTATATTAATATTTTTTGCATGGATGAATATCCCATCACTTTTTTAATAGTTCATGAATCAGGGTTATGTCTTTGTCTGCATTCATAAACATTGCAGGTGAAAAGGGTGTTCATGTATTCATGTATATGATTCACAGGCACTTTTTTCATGACAGTTGAGCAAAAAAGTTGATCCTTGCACAATTGGTAGGACTAAAAGAGTAAGAATAAAACTGATCTCCTTCTAAGATTTACAATTAAATGATAACTTGTCCTTCAGACTGATGTAAGTGCCCTTACATCAGTCATGCACTTCTTCCAATAGAAAATAGTTTTTTACAACATTTCAGGGAAAGATATTATGGAGACTATGACTAAGATGATTAAATTCTCTCTCTATGCCTTAGAACTATTTCTTTAAATATAATTTTCTCCTCTAATGCTGCTTGTAAAGGAAATGATTGCAATGTTTTATTTAATCTAGTGTAAGTGAAAAGCTGAAAAGTAACCTGGTAGCTAATCACATAATAAAGAAATCCAGATAACATTACTTTCAGTAGTTGAACATTTAATTTTCCGACAACAAGCTGTGTGGTTACATTACAATTCCACTTGCTTGTCTGTCACAGTCATTATCTCTATGTGAACTCTAGAAAGAATATAGATGGTGGCTTTCTATTCATCCAAAGAAAAAGTGTTGCTTGCCACTATGTTCCCTTTTGAAGTTCTTATGTGCTGTCCATTAGTGATACATGTTAGTAATCAGGTATAGCTGAGCCAAGAAAAAATTAGGAATTGTATCTTGTCAGCACCAAAAAAAGTTGTGAAAGCCAGCCATTAGAATTGACATTTTGCAAAGATACCCAATTTTGCTGGTTTGTGAGCTTTTTGTGAGCTTTGTATCTCTTGCACTTCCTGCAGCAGTGAACTCTCCAGCACTGATTTTATTAGACTGTCAAGTAGTCCAGCGTGGTAGGGTTCAACAGAGTGAATAGCCATAGGAATGGTGTCCATGAGAGCACCAGGAACTGTCAATAGAGTCTGGAAGTGAAGATTGCAATGCATGCATTCAGCAGCAACAAAAAAATTGTGAGTACTTGTCTAACATAATAAAGAAAGAGCTTTACACCGGTGCACCTCAGAATCAAGTCACACGACAGTCACAGTCAGCTTTGGCACTTGTACAGATTGCATATGTGTAATCAAAGATGGGAGTTGCCTTCCTTTTGCCTTTGGATGCAAAATGTCTGTTCAGCTAAAGTGAGGCAAATTGCAGAAGATCTTGCATATAACCTGTCACACACATAAAACATCTACAGCTAGGTAATGCATAGACTCAGCAGAAGTGTTTGTATTTGTGAAACTAATGCGAAGACACATCTGTCAACAGCCTGTCAGCTTTAGGGTAGAAACTGTGCATTTAAGCTTTAACACTTAGACTAAATCATCTCAATATGTTTATTAGGAGAGACTTTCCTTGACATTTTTATCTGGTGTGATTTACCATACTTGTAAGGCAAAAATAAATCAAGTCTTCATAATGTAGTAAAAAAAAAAGTAATTATTTCAAGCAAAATTCCCCTCAAATGTGTCTTTATTTATGTAAGAAATGCAAGGTTTCTTCTATTGCTATATTAAGAGCAGAATTATACTGATTTTAAGAGTGGAATTTCTTTTAGATGGCTTTATTAACACATTAGTGTATATCATCTTCTCTGGTATTCTGAAGTTTTCAACTTTAAAACTAGAAGGCTAAGACTTCATGATTTCACAGAATCACAAAATGATATGTGTTGGAAGACACTTTAGAATTCATCTAGTTCCAACTTCCCCTGCCAGTAGGGACACCTTTCACCATACCAGGTTGCTCCAATTCCCATCCCACCTGACCTTTAATATTTCCAGGGACCTGGGGCATCCACAACTGACCTTTACAGTGTCAGACATGCAGTGTACATCTGAGCACTGAAAAGGGAAAACAAGGTAGTTGTTCCCAGGAGAATAAAGACCTTCCATCTATCATATCCATGATGTTTTGCTTGTTTATTCAGGACTAAGCTGATCGCCAGACTTGCAGTTCAGCAAGGGGTGTTCTCCCTGGATAATGAACAGAGAGAGAAAGGTAGGGATAATTACCCTGTTTGAAGGTGGATATTTCTGTTTGCTTAGGTTCCTCAGAAGCAGGGAGTAGGTACATTTCTTAATGTCACACCAGAATGTCAGATAACATAATTCTTCTACTGTTGAAATACAAGACATAGGGGTTTCCCTTGGTTGCTTGCTATCTAAGTTTAATTCCAGCTAAAAGGACTTGATACTTTGTTATATTTTTTTTTTAGTTACTATGAAATATTCAGAAGTGATTTAGTCTGAGACATAGGTGGTGACATTGTTGTACTGCAAAAAGCTTAATTCAGTGACTTTAATTTTCCAGTTTAGTTCTACGATTCAGCCTAGAAAAAGAGAATAAAATTTTGATTTCTGTAAAAAATATACTTTCATATAAAAGAGGAATTACCTTTTGCAGAAACAGTTGCTATCTGGGTTTCAGTACAGATGAGTGTTGAGTGAGAAACCATCTTTGGTAATATTGAAATTTAAAGTACAAATATTTTTTTTTTTACCTTTGCTTCTAAGTGATATCACTGGGCTGTGGTTTAATGAAAATTCTCCAGACACTGGTGGCAACTGGTCCTTCATTTTGAGTGTGCATAAACCAGTCCTAAAGAATTATCTGGGAGAAGTCTGATTTCATAATTTGTATGTCTTTCATGCAGTTTGTAAAATGCACATGCAGGAATGTCTGACAGTGTGTTAATACACTTAGCAAGAGGTTAAGCCACTAGGCCTGAATAATGCTAGTACATTGCTTATGGATGGGAAATCTGTTCTTGAGACTGAATTCAGCAGTCCAGAGGTATAGATGCTCCCCACCAATTTCCTTTTGTGCTTGAATATTGTTGCATGCTTCTTTTGTGTGCTTCAAACAAATTCACAGGTAACTGAGTTACAAAGACAATCTCTGCCACATTTAGAAACAATTCTCAACAATCTTATCTTTGTGTAACTAATAAAATAGGACTTATCTATCTTTTTGTTTAACCATGGGGTTTTAGCTAGATTTAAGATTATTTTTTTCACCAGTGGTCTGAATTATTTGCAATTTAGAGTCCTATTAGCATTTCAAGCTACTCTTTCCTGTGAAATATTTGAAATTCTTTGGAATAACGTTTATGTGACTCAAGTGAAGCATCTTTTTTCCATCTGTCAGGTTTTCCAAAGAGACAGAATATCCCACATTTGGGCAACATGTCATATTAACATTATTTTCTAAAGTACATTTAACTGGGTCAGTCTTTTCTGCCTGATATTTTTGTATTTGTTGGTTTCTTACCTTCTCTATTCAACCAAGGGGCATTCATGCATAATAGAAAATTATTATAGTGTTCACTCTTTTTCCCTAAAAATCTTGTATAAAGCATGAGATTTATGGCAAAGTTGACAAAGAGCCTTGTTTTTTTGTCACTTGGGCCTTTTCTCACCTGCTTTCAGCTTATCTGCCTTCCTCTCAAACCAGCTCTTATAAAGACATTAAGAAAACCATCCCTGGCCATGAATCCCATCCCTCAGTCTTTTACCTTCTATAAAGACAAAGGAAAACAGAGGTATAATAGTATCTTTATGCTCATTTCTGGTTGTCTTGGTAAACCATGGTTATCCATTTTAAGAAAACTTGGAATATTTGGTGTGGAAATAGGTAAATATCATGTTCCCTGTTTTAAAGTAATAAATACTGGGTATAAATTTCTACAGTGGAACCGAGCAGACACAGAAGACAGAGGGGCACATACCCATGAGCAAATTTTGGTCTATTCCATCTCTGATTTGCTTCAGATCTTCATCTCCTCTCAAGCCACAGATGACTGTAGTTAGCATGAATAAGAGGGTAAAAGTTCTACCAGTGGAATTTTCTGACTGAAATAAAAAGGGGATTTATTTCACATGTTCTCCTGATAATTCTGGCTTCCTGCATTTTATTCTGTCTACAGTTTTATGTGCATCTTTTACTGAAGCTCTGAAAACTATACTGATAAAATAAATGTACATTCTCCAAAAGGAAATGAAGAACAATGTCTATAAAATCTTTGTTAGAAAGAAAGCACTGTCTGTGCTTTATTAGCAAGTTGTTTGGTGCAGTAAAACTGAACAATAGATCAAATTAGCTGAAGTAAATTTTCTGCTGTATTGCATTTTCGTCCAAAAGGAGCCAGCCATTGGTTTGGACTGGTTTTCCCTACTGGAATTTGAGTCTGTTTGAGTTACACTTAGGACAGAGCTTCCTACTGACTTTTCTCCTGAAGAAGGCTAATTTGTTTAAAATAATTTCTAACTTATTTTTAGCATATGAGGTACTAAAAATTTCAAAGCTCTACATTATTCCCTTAGGAAAAATGTGAAAAATATTTGCTGAGCTAGATATACCCCATATAACACCCAAAAAGATAAAAATAATGAACGGATGACGTGAAGGTAGCCCAGTAGTGTTTGAGCTAGATGTGTTTGTGTTTGTAATACTCTTCACAGCATTAATAGCTTCATAAATTCGTACCAGAGCTCTGAACATTTCCTTCTTATCTGTAGAATATCCTTCTTATCTTATCTGTGGCTAGACCACATCCTCTTGTGCTATCAGTGTTTCAAAATGCAATGTGTACTATGGGTGCTACTAATGTAGCATCTAACTGTTTGTTTGCTTGTTTCTTAGTTTTTAAATTAATAAGGCTTGCCTATGTTATAACTAACTTTACTTTGGTTCTGATCCTCAAAATCCTTCTAATCAGGCATTGCTTTTCTCAGACAGTGTTTTCATATTAAAAATAATTTGTTAAGATAGACATATGGTTTTGCATGTTATTGCTGCAAGATCAGATTTCATTATTAAATATTAAGAAAAATAATCCCTTCTGCTGTACTTTACATTATTACTTCAACACAACTTTTTTTTTTTTTTTTTTTTGCAATGATGATTTTAAAATGGAAGTTTTCTTCCGTCTGCCAGCTAGAAGTGAATATCTTAGGTCAATATGGTCACTGTCAAACAGGAAAGCAATTTTAAATGTATCAAACAGGGGCTTGTCCTAGGCTTTGCTCTTTAATAATTCAATTGCAATTTAAAGTATGAAGAAATTACTCATACAGCATTTTTACATTGATAAATGAAACACAATTACTTTGGAAAGCAGAATTGCAATTCAGAGCAACGTTTCAATATTTCAATAATGATACAGACACTACAGGTACAGAAGAAAAAGAAAAAACAAAATAAAACAAAACAAAACAGGAATGTTGTTGATTAGGCAATAGCAGGAGTGAAAATGGTCCAGTGTTGTAGCAAATGTTCATACTTAATATGAAAGGTAGTGGTTTTCTTGGGAAATACTGACAAGTGGTGCCTGAGTAGGAGATGTGTTGCAGTTGTTTTACCCTGCTCGGTGGCTGGTGTGACTTCAGCTTTAATACTCAATGCAGTTTAGCTCAGCTCCACTGAAGAGTTAGAGGATGAGATGTTTCAAAGTTGAGCATAAGAGAAAGGATAAAAGGTTTAGACAATGTTGGTTAGACATCTGAAGGATCTGACTGTGTTGATCTAGAAAGAAGACCGAAGCTGGACAAGATAAGTCTTTCACTGTGTTTAACATCATTTTAAATAGGATAAATATTAACCAGTCTTCACATCCAGCGGAGGCACAGGGATTATCTCGATCTGTGGCCTGGGATATTTAGTAGATATGAACTTTTTAACTGCACTAGTACAGACACCTTAGAACTGATATATTTTAGTGAAACTGTTACATCTGAATATTGGGAATAACACAAAGGGATAGATAGCCTACATGACTGATTTCCTCTCCAAGCCAAGAAAATCTTGAGCACTATGAGTAATAGAATTGTGCTTAAAAATTAAATTCTAAAATGAAACACAACTTTCTTTAGTATTCACGGCTCTTCTTACACAGTATCATGCACATCTTTGCTGTTAATTTGTATCAATAAAGCTTTTGCCACAGAGTGCTGAGTAAACAAACTACTTAGATATATATGGCTGTTTCTATAATATGAGTGACTGCAGTAATGCAGTCTTCATTTAAAAGATGGGAAGCTGAGACAGGCATAATCAAAGAGCCTAAATGTTTCCTGTTTTGTCCCTTCCATCCCTTATCTAAAGAAGTATTTATTCCCTATTTTACTTTTCTCATTCCATTTCTCTTCTGAATCCTGAAAGTCTCTTGTCTTCCTTGGCTGACAAAACACAGCCTATCCAACTAAGGTATGAAGGTTTGGAAATAGCATGTTTAGCATTACTGCTGGTGAAAAATCCCACCTGATCTGATCACTGTATATTCCTGTTATAATCTGCAGGCAGAAGGATTCCAAGGGAACAGTAGTTAATCCACTTATTTTATGGTTTTACTTTAGAATAAGATTAATCCCACTCATTTCTCAAATGCCTACAGTAAGGTTCTAGATGACTGAGACTGCGTTTTGTCCCATGGTCACTCAAAATGCCTGTCTTCTGAGTTTTCTGTGTTACTTCCTGGTTTTTTCTCTCAAAACAGTGAATTTCTTAATTATGCATTAGTTTCCTTTTATCAATTCTGTGCAGAAAAGGTTACAATTCAGTTAAATTTAGGTTTATAAATTATTTTTGAGGTGCTAAAGCTCAATTAATAATAGAAAATTATTAATTTAAAATAACTTTCATTTAATTAACTGAAATGTCATTATAAAAAATCTTTCCACTATTTTTTTGGCATTTTCTGTCAGCATGCTTTAAGATGAATGACTGCTGACAGATGGGCATCATAGTGCAGACAAACTTCTTATTTACAAGACAAGGTTGGCTCTGCTGACACCAATTCAGAATTTCAGAAGCTATCCTGTCAACATTTCTCAAAGCTCACTTGGAGAGAGCAAGTTTTTCATTTACGTTTATCTTCTCAATTTAATTTCTCAAAATAATTTTAAATTTTGTTGTCAAGAAGGACCTGAACTCTGGCAAAAAAAAGTGATATACCTGCTGCAATGTTAAGCTCAGGGAATGGAATCCATAATGGCATGGTAAGTGCTTGCAGTCTCTGCATTTAAAATTAAGGTATGAGAGAGGAATTAAGAGTAGCCTGGTTGGTTAGTGCTGCACTGCCCAGGTCAACTCTTTAGAAACTCCAAATACAGGGGTAAGTTTATCTCAAGATAAGCTCAGACATCTCTGTGAAATTTTGATGCAAAGCCTGCAATTTCTCCTTTGGTGTGAGACTGAAGAGGAAGCCTGCCTTTTGGCTCTCCTTCAGAACTTCATGATTTTTATACATCATGAATTTGGGTCTTAGTTCAATTTCTGTTCACATTCTCCATCTGTCCATATCTTCCCTCTAATCTCCTTGCTAAACTCTACTTCTGTTTTCCAGCTGGTCTTTCTTTGACACTCTCCCTCTCATCCAATCTAAATGGTTCCTATCAAAATACAGCTTTGAATATCTCACCTTACTCACTTTGCAAGCTGTTTGCTGCTGCCAAATCCAGCTCAAGCATGGACTGTGCTGGTGCTCTTACAGTGCCTGCAAGCCTTTTCCCTGGGCCTTTATGGCCAAGCAGGATAAATGGGCAGGGTAAAGGCAGGGTTTGAAATTTAATAGCTAGTGTAGAGGAAGGTCTGCAGGAGGATTATATGCTGAGGATTTCTTCAGTGTGTGTGGGATGAGAAGTTTAACAGGCTTGATTTCTCTAAATCTGGATAACTCCTTGATTTATACAGTCAGCAGTTGCCAGAGGTGAAAAGATAGTCAGGAAGAGTGATGGATGGAGTGAATCACAGAATTATCAGCAAAAAATTTAAGTTTAATGTAGGGAAGATAATTTCAAGACTTAGTCTTTATTTTCAGCTGTGAAATAGCATTATTAAAACACGATGACATAAGACTCAGGAAGTCATAAGGTAGTTTGGAGGTAATATTTACTTCATTAGTTTGTGGAACTCATTTTCTGTAACCTCCTTCATAGCTGTGTTTTTGCTGTATATATATGGTGTAAGGGGGCAACAGTGAAATAAAATTATGCTTCTTTTCTGAATTGACATTAGAAACAATTACTGTCTTTTTTTTTTCAGAAATTTTACTGTCTGGGTTCATCACTTAGATCATATTGATGCTCTTTTTATGACTCCTAAGTCATAACCAACAGCAGAAATACCATGTTTTTCTAGGAAGAATGGAATGGAATAAGTGAGTTTGTCCTTTGCCCATTTGATCAGGCACACTGTAGTTTAGAGAATTTTATTGTAATGCCTTCAGATATTTCTTTAGGCAGTAAAAGTGATTCTTGTGACAGTTGTGGTATAGGCTGCTCTGAGTCCTTATGTTCTTACAGCCTGTTTGAGCACTGCTTGTTTGAGGAATGATAACCTCGGAAGAGGAACACATTTTCTCTTTTCTTCCTGTTTCTTCATAAAATCGCCCAAAAACTCATGATGAAAACAAGAAGTTTTGACAATGTTAGAGAAGTAACATTTTTACCATATGTATACACACAGACACACGCACAGGCATACATAAATATATGTCAAAAAGCAAAAGGCTTTTCTGGAGGGTATTTTTATCTCTGACACTCTGCAGTTATGGAACATCAAAGCTTTAATTTAATTAAAATAAATACTGAAGTCTCTAATCTTTCACTCCTTACGCAGCATTGTAGCAGTATATCCATCAAGGTGTTGGTGTCTGTATAATATTTTGAAAACATTTCCTATCTAAACTCCTCAATCATCACAGATCACAAAAAAAAAAATCAGGTTCAAAAAGTGCTGTGAAGGTCATACATTCCTACCTTGACTCAAAGCTAGGCTAATTTCTAAGTTAGATCAGATGTCTACAGAACTTGCCAAGTTAAACTTTGAAAATCTCTAAGGATGGACATTTTACTGTCCCTCTGTGCATTCTGTTCTGAGAATTCACTGCTCTCATGTCGAAGAGTGCTTCACTTCCCTTGTGCAACTTGTGCCTTCGTTGTGCATCCCTTAGCAGGGTCTGTCTTCTCAGTAGTGCTTCATTTTGGAGTTTAGGTGGGTTTTTTCAAGCTTGGTTCCCTTAGCCTCTCTTCTTTGAACAGACACTCGCCCTCAAGTGCTGATCATCTTACTGGGCCTACACTGGGATCTTTAAATGACATTTTTAATGCTTTGTGTGGTTGTGAAACAGGGTAGGAAGAGTTGGGAGACTCTCCCATCTGAGTCCTTCTCTTCCAGTTAACGTTGTTGTTCTCCATAGCTCGAGTGCAGACACACTCAAACTGCTGTGCAGCTTCACTTCAGAAACAAATTACATTTCCTAAAGCACTTCCTATGCAGCTTTATAAAGAAATACACAGTAATGTTCAGGAAACACTAATCTGTGCCCCTCATTAAGCTCTCAAACCCTGTAATTAGGTTAGAGAAATTTGAGAAATTGACGGTTTTGGGTTGGTTTTTTTCTGCTACAACTCCCTTCATTTTTCCTAGATTTTTTTTAATACACTTAAGTTTTAAGAAATCATCATTTCATTAAAACTCTAGATTTTCAGGGTGTATGTAGTTCAAAGGTGATATATACATGCTAAGATAATAATATCTCAATGTCTGTCATCATTATACATAGAAAATCTTTTATGAATATAATATAGATTTTTACCTCATAGATTAGAAAATGTCTCTTTCCTTCCCATGTTACGGGTAACTAGATTTGAAAAAAAATTCCCCAAAATCTAGTGATAGTATTCTGTAAAATCTCTTTCTGAAATACTTCTTTAGAAAGTAAGACATAAAAATATTTCTGCGTTTTATACAAATATAATAAAAAGCTACAATTGAAGGATATGATGTAGCACTGCCAGCACACTTGTAAATTATATCAGAATCCCAAATTCCAGTGGGGACTCATTAATGTGATTTTATTTTGGAATTTCTTAGAACATGACTTTTACTATCTTAATGTTGTAATATTTTGCTCTATTTGGAAAGATTTTTTAAAAAGGTTTACAACGTTGCTGCTGAACCCTTTGTGATCTGTTATGATGAATCTACTATGATTTTCAGATCTGAATATTTCTGTTGACTTTTGAAAGAGGCTTGTGCTTGTGTTGTAGAATCACTAATCTGATAATATAAAATTCATATAAAATTCTCTGAAGTTAATGATACACTCTGTTAATTCAGTCAGCTGTGGCTCATGCCTTAAGGAAATTAAATTAATTTTTTTTTCTTTGAATTGGTAATTCCACTATTTCAAATATGAGGAACTTTTTGCCCTTTCTTTGAAACAAAATTTCTCAGTTCTGATTATAGTAAAAAATGGAAACCCTAAACTGACAGAATGTGGGGAGCAGGAAGGAAAGCTATTCATTTAAATGATTGAAATATTACTGCTGGAAATTTTCTAATAGAAAATAACCTTTAAATCTGAATTCTATATTGGAGAAGTTCAAAGTTTGCACAGGAAGAAAAAAGGAGTTTTGTACAGTAGACAATAAAATGTTCAATGATAGTTTTTCAGCTGCCTATGGAGAGAAAGAAAAAAAAAAAATCCTGGTCATTTTCAGACTGAAAAAATAGATAGTGATTCTCTTGAAACACATTCTTTTTCTATCTCATTTAAAAGAAAAAAAAAACAATCAAAACAACACCTCACCAAAACTGAAACCAGACAACCAAGGGTTGTTTTTTCCTCTACTACCCATTCCTAAAGGAAATATTTTAAAAACAAGAATGACAACAAAAAGAAGAATATCTTTATTAATGGAGAAGTATTTTCTGTCTGACTGGTTCTGGAAGTATGGACAATACAGTCAATAAAGTGAATGGTGGAATGGGGAAAATGACAGACAGTGATAATCAGCTCCATTTGCTTCAAAGCCAGGAAGGAGTTCGATAAATGGAAAAGTTCTGAATGTGTGCATTGAGCTGGAGATATCAATAGAGTAGCTGAGACTCTGGAAGTCTCATTTTTGCATCAAATTTTTGATTCTGTTTTTATCTTAGTAATTTTTGATGTTGATATTTATATGTTATATTGCACAGACAAATTAGTAATAAATTAGGAAATAAGGTGAATCAGAAAGATGTCCTGCTCACAAAAAGTAGAAATTTGAAATAAAGTATGTTTTAACTTCATTGTACTAAACACTTTGTAATTATGTGATGGGGAGAAGCATGTAAATGCTTTCAAGTATTTCAATTATTTTCAAATATTTTCAAATATTTTCAAATATTTCAAATATTTCTTTGTATTTCTGATACTTATTTCTGAAAGTCTTTGCCATCAGTTGAGAGGTTTCTGCTGAAAGCATAGGATTACCAATAATTTAGTATTAAACTTGAAAGCATTTTTTAAAAAGAATGTTACAAATACTTTTCCTGCAGTTCAGATTATGCAACATTTAAACACAGGTTGGAAATCTAGTAACCAACTGAGAATGAGCAAAGTGATATTTGTGCTTTATAATTTCTCCTGAGCTGGTTACACAGAAGGAAGAACAGACTTAAGAACAAGTTGAAGGTTTTCAAGTATTTTGTTTTTTTCAAATGCAGTTCAACAACTGAAAATCAGTTTCATGACAATAAAATCTGAAACACAATTTCAGATCAAAATCCATCTAATTCAGCCTTTCCTCCATGACATTGACTAACTCATATATTTTCAGTAAGAAATGAGATCGTCAATTGAAACAAAGTGATTTAATGTTTTCCAGAAAGAGAGCAGAGCAGATAAAGAGAAATGTTTCATCATGGATTCAGTACTTAGTGTTTAGGTGTAAGATGATGTTCAAACAACACAGTAAGGAATTGCACACCAACCCAGAGAGCTCCTATCAATGCCTCGCCATTTGAGATAATCATCATCGCTATTCAGCAGCCTGGTTCCTGGCTGCTATAAGTACAGCAGGGTACTAGAATGATTGCTGTGCTTTCAGAATAGGAATCTAAAAATGAAATTGTTTCATATTTCCTGATGAAATACAAACAGCTGGTGCTTTAAATTTTATGAGTTCTGTAATGTTTATAGGAAGGCTCTTTTGTTTATAGTCTTATCAAAGATCTATGAACATAAATACTGTCATCTGAAAATGAGTAAAACCATATAGATACTTGACTTGATGACTTAGAAATTACATTACAGCAATGTTCATCATGGAAGATGACTTGATGTTCACTATCCTAGTCTTTCCAAGGATCTAAAATCAGTGCATGATTGATGCTAAACAATATCTTTTTGTCAGTCTTAGCTCAGAGGCAAATAAATACATGGCTAATAAAGCTGAGACCCTTTAAACATTAATTTTTTACAGGACAAAAATATTTCAGCTGAGAATGTTGCTTTGCCTAAATAATATACAATATTTATATTTTAAATAATACTAGAATAATACCAAAAAAATCAAAATTTCCAAAATATGAAATAGAAATATTTTTTCTACATTTTCTCATTTAGATCTAGGTGCTCCTAAACTACTAATAATCTTAGGATGCCCAGAAAATCAGATTTGATTCAAAATGAGACAAACTGAAGCAAAATCTCTGCACCCTTTGATTTTATATAGGTGAACTGATGACCAAAACTATTTTTCTACATCAGACACTATCTAACATCCAGTTATTTAGTGTTTCAAGTAAGCATTCCTCATCTCTATAGTGATATTAAACATGTCATTATGGCCTTTTACTGGAGGGTGACTTTCAGAATTAAACTGTTTCAAGTTTGTGTTTCTTGTCTTTCCATCCTAGCTAAAGTTCTCAATGGTAGCATTGTGCAATGAGTGTTTAGAAGAACTGTTTTCATGGTTAGCCATTTTTTCTTGTTTTCTGACTAAAAGCTAACTGACAAATGTTCTTGTCATGTTTATCCTGATACTCTACAGCCCTCACTTGTTCTTGTTTTGTGTAATACTTCTTAAACTTTACTGTGCTAAGTATGTGTCTCCAGAGACACTTCTACTGACATCCTCACCAGCTAAAAAGCATTAGTCACTTCTGCCTTTTTCAGTCTTTGGGAGCACATGTCTGACAAATCACACTGACACACAGCAGTTCTGCTCTCAACCCATCAATGCTGCCATTTCTTATCTGTCGGGGGATGTATCATCACTCCGTGCCTCTATGGGACCATAGGTCCCAGAGAGCATCCAACTATTTCAGAACAATTGACTTTCTTTTAACATCTCTGGACCCAAAAAATACTTAATGACGTGACTGCAAAGCCTGGTACTTCATGAAGATAAGATGTCTCTAATATATTCAGTAGCCATTAGTTTTCCGAGGTTTGGACTAATTTTTTTTGCTCTTGCTCTTCCACTGGTCCAGAAAGTTCATTTGGATGATTACTTACATTTCAGGGTTTCATTAATTTTCTTTATAAACTGAATTTGCTATAAATTTTAAAACAGTGAATAAAACACATAGAAAACAACAGGGAAGGAAACAAACCTAAATCTGTCATTATCCTGTTAACATATTTTAATGTTTATTTCCAATATTTCTGTAATAAGAAACCTTATATTGCATGTTTAAGGTGATTGGTATAGTCCATATGCATATAATCAAGCAGATGTACTCTTTATCTGGGTTGTTTTTCTGGTTTTTTTTTTTGTTTTGTTTTGTTTTTTGTTTTTTTGTTTTTTTGTTTTTTTTTTTACCCATGGCAGCAGTGGACAAAGAGTGGTTTGGAAAAAGAATAATAGGAGATCTGAAAATGAGGGGGAAGAAAAGAGCCTTTTTCCTTTTGTATATATGTAGTAAATATATATCCTAGATTCCAGGCCAACCATAAGAATTTTCATTTTTATTTTGTGTCTTGAAATATTGCTGTTGCATTCAATTCTGTTTCTCCTTTAATTTATTTTTTTTGTTAAATATGTAGGTTTAAAAACTGCAAATGGCACATTAACTTGTGAATTTTCTGCTGTCTTACCTTTATTTTTAGCTTCATTAGTGTTTAAAAGTAGTCTGCTAACTTTCTGTCTTCCTGTCCTGCTTGTCACAGTAAGCAGAAATGGGAAGAGGAAGGTCATGATTCTAAAATAGTATAATTGCTATTAAAATAGTAGCAAGAAAATTCATTAAAGGTTACTGCTTTCTTATTCCTCAGCCCTACACAGTTGCATTAAATATCACATTGCATACAAGGTTGTCATCTGATGCAGTTTATCCAGGAGTGCAATACTTCCTTCTCTGAAAATGAATGTATATTACAGTGCTAGTAATATAAAATATATTTAATAATTAGTAAAATAATCTAATATTATCTCTATGTATGCCTTTGAAGAGGAGAAGGAGGATGTTCCAAAAAATCAGTTTTATTCAGTTGAGCTAATCAAGACCAAGCTGAGTGCCTTGTCTGGATTTCTTTGGTAAAGAGATAGAGTTGATCTCCAATCTAGTTTGAAATACAATGATGAAGCATTTTCCACTTCTCTTTCCCAGCGCTATGAGTTAAATCTTGTGCAGTATCCACAGAGAAGAGAATACATGTAAAAATGAACAAACAAAAAACCCAAAAAAGTAAACTCTGAAAAAATAGTTTAATATTATTTAAAATATATTTTTTTGGGAAAAAAAAAAAAAAGGTAATGATAATCACTTTGGTATCTGTTTAAATAGATAACACAGTGAAAGCTGCTTTTCTCTCATGAGAAGATGTTCTGTTTTGTGTCAGTTTAGCAGATTTCTGTTTATGTTTATTGAAGTGTTAATACTTTCTCAAAAAATTGGCTTTTTGAAGATTAGGGGTGCGTTGGGAGGAGAGATTCATTTGGTTTTGTTTAATTTGTGTCACTTGGAAACGGATTTGTATCAAACTGGAAATGCCGTTTTTTTATGAGAATAAGAATAGGAATATGGAATTTTGTGTGGTCTGGCTAGTAAATGTTCTTGCTGTAGAAAACGTGTGATGGAAAATCCGGACATACTGTGAGTAGTTTTCACACCTCCTAAGTTCAGCCATCTGTGGCAGATGATCTACTCTGTGTGTTTATTGTCAGGTTCAACTACATTTCTTTAGAAGGTGTGAGGATTGTGCCTGCCCTGGGATCAACTGAGCGTATTTTAGGGGGAAATTTTATGCTTCAGAAAATGAGGGATGGAGAGAGAGAGGAAAGAAAAGTTTCAGGCAGAAGGAAGTTTAAGGGAGACACTGAGAAACTGCAGAGAAGAGAGAGAAATATACTCACAACATGAACTGAAGGACAAATCAACTTGTCCAGCTGAGGCAGAGGTGCTTGTGCAGAGTCTACTGCAAGACCTGAAAGCTGCTGAGTTCTTGGAATAGATTGAAGCCTGAAAGAAAAGTATCAGCAATCAGCAAAGAAGAGTTGCCCAAAATTCTTTTAGTTTCCATTCCATTCTAACAGAGTGTAATACTGGGACCATGGTATACAGTACCAGAGCTGAGTAAGAAATATGCTTTCTACCAACAGAATGCATTGTAGTGGTAATTTTAAGATACTTTTGGAAAGAGGGTGGGAAATTTGATGCAGACTGTTCTGCAGTATGGATGAAGCCAGGGCTGAGCAGAAAAGACAAAAAGAAGGCTTAGCTGTGATGGCTGTAGAAAGGCCTGAATTAGGCAGGTGGGCACTTGGTGAGTTTGTCCGATCTGTGCCTTACAGCAGCACCTACATGGCCATTGCTCCCCAGCATGAACCACATTTTAGAGAAAGTGGTTAATGAGGGCTCTGCTCACTCTGCCACCTTTAATCTTAGACCAGGGAAGTAAAGAATAAAGTAAATGAATTATCAAACTGAGCCAAACCCAGAACCTTTGATTGCTGAGGAGAGGTGTAATTTCTGAAGAGTTGAAGAGGTGGTGAGATCCCTGCAAAAAACAAAAGGATTAAAACTCTGCTTCAAGCAGACATTGCATGAGGAGCCAAAAGCAGGAGATGGAACTGCTGTAGTTGTGATGTAATGACCTCCTACCTTGAGACATTCACAGGGGGCATCTGTGTTACATGTGGCTGTTTCCACAGCTGTCAAGAGCAACAGGTGTGATTCTGGAGTGAGCTGAAGAAAAATGGCACTTTCTACTGTTCAGTAGTCTGGAGGGCTCTCTCAGATTAACTCTGCACATGATGCCTGTGCTTGGGCAGATGAATCCTCACTCTTGTGAACAAACAAGGGCTGTGGCACAGCATGTGGTGTCTCGTCAGCTGCCATCCTGTGGAGGAAGTCTGTGGTGGAGGAGAGGCAGAAAAAGCCAAGATTTTCTCACACCATTTTGTGGATTTTTTTTTTTCCCTGTGAAACAAGATTGATATTTCCTTTCTTTCAAAGATAACGGGGGGTTTAGTGTTGATTGTTACAGGATTTTTTAGCGGGGTTTTTTTGGTTTGTTTCGGTTTTTTTAAATTGTCAACAGACAAGAAGTTTGCAAAGTAGCCTGATATCTGTTGAAAACAGATGGTGCTAATTCAGCATATGCATATCATACTGATAAGAATAAACTGTTCTGAATTTTTCTAATGAGTATTTTCTGGCCAGGATTTTCAGTTAGGTTGCAAAGGAAAAGACATTAAAGTATATTCTCATTTACTGGGAAAATATTCTTTATAATCCTGTAAAATTTTCCATAGATGAGACCTGAGTTTCAAATAAAAGGTATTATTCAGACTGAAGGGAATGACATATAATGATTTGTGTGTTAAATGATGAGAAATGGTGTATTATTGATTCTTATTAGTGAATGAGCCCATGCTAAGGCTATTTCATTGCACGTAGGAGGATTTATTCCAAGGATTTTGTTATTTGAAGATAAAGTTGACTGATGTCTTTCTCTACTGCCACAAGTAACTTTGCAATCAACAAACCTCAAAGCTAACAGTTAATATTTTGGTACAATATCCTTTAATTTTGTTTAAATTAAAAAAGCTTGTTTAAATTACCAGTGGCAGAATCACTTTGCCTCTGTATTGGAACACATTACTAAGATACAGTTCTTTATTATTAGTTAGTAGAATCCAAAAATGGATTGTGTTGGAGACAGGGCTCATTATGTGCAAACAATATCTGTATCCTTATCTATCAAAGGCATAAAATTGTCCATCCACATCATAGAACTTTTGATAACTTTTGATAACTTTTGATAACTTTTGATAACTTTTGATAACAGAGAAGTTCTGAGTATTTTCAGATCTGTATTTTTGTAAAATTCTTTTTAAATTGTCAATGAAACAACAGATGGGAGAAAAAGAAGTGAGGATTGATTAAGAAACACTAATTATGTTGTGGTATAATATACAATGTTACAGTGTAGTACATAGCCATAATGAATCTACAGACTTTGTCTTAATCTTGTTAAGCACCTACCTGAGAGGAATTCTAGTTTTGCCATTTTTATTTCTCCATAGAGTGGATCTTTCTCTTGTTCAAGTTATTGTTATTCAGTCACAGACTCCTACCTAGACTCTTTGTCCTCTGTTTGTTCATTTATATCATAATCTTTTGTCTTGTCAAAGTAAAATATACTTAGCAATTCTCCTCTTCAGAAACTTTCCTGAGTCATGTGGAAGATGATGTATAGAAAAATCCATTCAGTTTGTTCCTTTTTTATTTTAAACAAAAGTTAGTTAATTACTTAAAAGTAATTAGCAAATGAGGAAAGATTTTAATTCACAGACAAAGGCACTTGTTTTAAATTCTTTACGAGACTTTGGCCCCAGAGTAGGGCTGTAGCACTTTAGCTCTCAGAGTAGGAGCTGGAGTTGATACTGAAAACACAGTATTGCAACAAGGGTAGAACAGTATTTTTTTCCTGTGAAGTTCCTCAACAGTTTTTAGGTTACTGATATATGAATAAAATACTTGAAAATATTTAACATATCTTAGTACAAAGCATATAAAGACAAGCATTTAGGAAGCATCAGTAGGTATTGCCAACATAGCAGCTGTATATTTCCTGCAATGTTTTCAAGACTTTCATAGCAAAGTATGAAATCTGTATTTGTCATTTAGAAATTCTGACCATGTTTCTCTGGTTTGAGGACAGGCTTTGCCTCTTCTCCCCTCCTTTCCCCCTTTCCCTTCCTTTTCCTTATTTTTCCTTCTCTTCTTTCTCAGAGATTGAATAATGGGGAAAATATTGAGCCCATTTGGTAGAGATTTCAGTGCAGAAGCAGTACTCAACCCTGACAATTTGGCTTTTTCTATTGGCTTGACAGATGCCCATTGTCTGAATTAATCTGCCAGAGATTTTTCCCTGTTGCAAAGTACTAAGATACCTGTAATTCTGTATACATTTAAATATAATTGAACAGTGAATATCCCACATAAACTGCTATCCCAGTACACCTTGCAAAGGCAAGCAATATGGTTGCAAAGATAAATAACAAAAGATAGCAGACGGGGAAAAGAAGTTAGGAATAAAAAAGAAAAAAAAAGAGTTTTGAAAGTAATGTTACTGTGAGTTAACCAGAAATTTTTCCCTTTTGCATAAGGCTTAAGCTATGGGGAAAAAAAAATTACAAAAAGAGTTAAATTGTACTTAGGCAACTGGAAAAAGGACTGTCTTCAGTGAGCAGAAAAAACAAACAGTATAGATATGATCTGTACATGTAAGGTAAGGGAATTAAAATGTAAGCTTGTGAATAATGTGTATGTTGTTTAAAATCCTTTGAATGCACATACATGGAATGTTGTTCCAATTACACAATTTAAATCAAAGTTTCAAAACAATAGATTTCATTTCTTCTCACAAACTGATTTTTCAATGCTGATTTAAACTGCTATTTCTGATTTTTAGAAATTGCAAAGGGAATTGCCCCATTACCCTTTATAGGAAAATTTGTCAGTCCTGTTCCAAATGAATCCCAGATCACTTAATCTGTGTAAAACTGTCTTCTGTGCAAACAACTGGGAACTGCTATTACATCTGCTCTAATAAAGTAGATGAAATGTAGATTTAGATCCCTTTGAAAATCACAGTGTAAGGGCCACATCTGCCTGTAGTTTACATATCAAATTTCCTTTGAATTTCTTCCTTCTCCCCTCAAGATCAAAAGAAGCATATGGGCTTTTATGTGTTTAACTGAGGATAGAAGTTGATATCTCACGTCACGTCAGCTGTCAGGAAGTGCACTGTGCTTTCCCCCTTGCATTTGAAGTGAAAATAGCAATTTCAAACAATTTCACAGAGAAAATGAAAGGAGTAAGGGGATGGAAAGTACAAAAGTGTTTATCTCAGAAATAAATTACTCTGACTGACACAAAGGAAAGCAAAAAAAAAAGAAAAATTCTTGTTGTTTTGGAATAGACTATTTCTAAAAATTGTATATTGGTGTTAAAAGAACAGAAATTTTTCTTTAGAGACCTCCAAAGGAGTGGAAAAAAACCCAACAAAAAAAACCCAAAAAACAAAACAAAGCAAAAAAAAACCAAAAAAACCCTTAAGAGAAAATCAGACTGACTGGCATCTCAGTGCTGCTGTGTAGTGATTTAGAAACTAGTTTTCTGCCTGACTGCTCAGTCCCCAGAGCAACATACTTGCAGAAAATAAAAAGACACGAGTTACCATTGAAGGAAAGCTCTAGTATATTATTCATGAAGCAGGGTATTTCACTCCCCAATACAAGGCCAAATTCAGCTCATCAAATTAATCTTCCACTACCCTTGCCAGCAATGGCACAGAAGCCAAGGCAGTACTGGTTATATGATGAGATTTTACTATTGGTTAGAATTTGTTCAGAGCATGTATTACTCCATTCTCAGCTTTCATTAAATACATGTTTCTGTATATTTTCCTTACCATAAACAACTCCTTTGCTTCCCTTAACCTGATGGCTTCATTGGAGGGTTCCCACCTTCTGTGGTTCTTCGTTCTATAGAAGTGCCCCTATGTCAGCCTTAGCCAGTGGACAGAAGCTTCTCAATATTCTTGCCCTAATATTTGTCAACCAGGGGTTAGCAAAGGTGATCCCTTCACATCAACACTTACCACATAATATATATTAAGTCCAAAAGTATCCATAAAAACTTACATGAGAAACTTCCTTTTCACAGGACAAGTTACAAAACATTGTTCAGGACCTCTGCATCTATAAGAAGATGTAGATAAGGATTCCATACTTAAAATTAAGTAATGTAATAATGGTGTATTATGACAGTATCTTTAGGAGTTGGGTCTCATTTGCAAGCAATTTTAAACATACTGTTAAATTACTGAGAAGTCCTTAATGAATGATAACAGATTTTCATGGATTCTTGGTAGTAAATTAAATGTTTAAAATAATGAATTGCCAAAACTTCTGACTCTTCTGATACATTTCTAAGAATGAAGAGCACATGCTGTAATACTGAGTAACACATTCCAACCCTTTCTAAATAGAACTACTGTCTTACAATTGCAATTTTAACTGTGCATTTTGGGGCTTTGGGGGGGTTGCGTTTGGGAAGGTTTTTGTTACATGATAAATCCAAGATGTGAGGACTGGAAAGTGAGCTACAGTACAGGCTTCACCTTGACAATCTGCATTGGTCCCAACCCTTGGTGATTTTTTTTCTGAATGGGATAGTAATTTCTATCCCTCTACTACCTGGCACCTTGCCTGGTGAAAACAGTAATTTCCCAGTAATTTCATTAACACATCAGCTTTCATCTCTCAACCTGATGCTAGTCATAAGTTTTCTGAGTGAGTTTATTAACTGCAGGGTCCTTATTTGAAGACAAAAAATATTATTTGCATCATTTTTCTGTCAGAAAAATCAAAATACAGAACTTTCTGCTGACATTTCAGGTCTGTTGCAAATGAGCATCAAATTTTTCAGGGAACCTAGCCCTGCAGAAGGTGAATTTGTGTTCTTCTACTGTGTAGAACAGGAACTCACCATGCTGTTGAGTCTTCTGGGAATTGTGGCAGAGGAGTAGCCTCATCTATAATCCACTTTTCCATTGCTTTTCACATCACCATAGGCTGTAGTAGTCTGACATCACTGTGTCTATTATATGGAGAATCTGGTTATGACAAACCAATAAGATGCTGTCATCACAATTGTAATTGGCTTCTGCAAATGCATATATGTATAAATATTGTATACATTATTTTCAGGACTTTTCCCTACTTATACTATATATATATATATATATATAAGTCTAGGTCTGTTTTTTCAGCTCTAAAGAGAACCAAAGAAGAAGTTGGTGTTGTGATCGCAGAAAATTTTAAAAGAGGATTGAATAATAAGAATTACATTTTTACTAGTAAAATTCAAAACATGCAAGAAGCATGCAAGATGTGCATGCAAGTGTGAAAGCTGAACTTCTGAGCAAGTGAAACTAATAACCAAACATGGCTACCTGAATGGAGATCAGCATATCGTGTTCAAAATCTCATTTGAGGAGAGGACAAGAAAGATTGTGTAGCTTGAATCAAACACAGTATTTAGAGGTAGAAATTAATCACAGTAATCCTGAACCATTCAGTCCCACAAAGTAATCTCTTTAAAACAGGTAAAAAACAGCAGAACATATTAGTATTTCCTACTACTTGGCTGATTCTTGTAGTGGGTCAGAGTCTTGCTAGCTTTGTCAACAATGACATCAAATTAAAAGAGACAAAGATAGGTTAAAAAAAGGTCTTTTTAGAAAGATTCACAAGGAACAGTATGGTCATTGCAAAGGAGTTATTCCAACATCCCCACACAATTTAACAAAGTTCACAAGCCTTTTTCCAGATGACCTCTATAAATCCAAACTCAGCCGATAACTCACGTCAAGACTAATGTGTATTGGCAAGGCAGAAAAGCAAGATTTTGCTAAATCTGTTTGCATGCAACCTTCAGCTCAGTCTGTTGACTTCTTTACTGTGATGTTATCTTGTCATTGAACTGCAAGGATGAGAAGACTTCCTCCTATGTTTATTTCAAAACTTTTTTAGGCTTAAGGAGTAGGGATGGAAGGGGAAGTTAGTTTGTTCCTCAGTTCTTTGGTTTGTAGCATTGATGAGAACATCTGTGTAGCTTTATTTCAAGCACAAGCTGTGGCCTTATTTTAACAAGTTCAGCTTTGCCTCAGAAGGAGATCTGATTCTGATTAAGTCCACCCTGAAGGGATATCCCAGACTTGTGTAAAATTATACATGGGTCAGCAATAAATTAATAACATTTATATGAGTGTCATGGTAAAACAAAACAAAAATAAAACCCAGAAAAATTTACTTCTAATTCATGGAAGTTACACTCAACATTTAGAGTGATCATTTGCTAAACAAAAAATTATTTTTAAAAATTAGTGAGGATGCTAATAGTTAGGTGGAAATAAACTGACTAGAATTAAGATGAAAAATGTGGTAAAATATAGTAGAAAACTTCATTGTTAATTCAGTCAGAGAGCTTGCTAAACTCACTGACTGACATCTAACTTGACCTTTAACAAGTGATTGTAAGGTCTAAGAATGCCTGCTTGTATTTGAAAGGTTTATGTGGCTCCAGAGTGGTCTCATGGAGGTTTGTGCCCCATCTTTCCTTCGGGTACTTCAAATGTAAAATGAGCATAACATAAATGTGAGACAATGACCAAAAATACAGAGATAGGACTAGACAGCACAATTTGTCCTTTCCACTCCCAATTCTTTTTGATAAAGAGATTAGAATTTGGCAAAGATCAGCTTGTCTTTTTTTTTTCCCCATGCTATTTAACAAATTTAGAGGAAATGCAAAAACAAATAACAATCACTTTAAAGTTGTCTGAAAAAAATACTGCAGTTGAATTTGCCTTCAGTCAATGAAGACAGTTCCCCAGGAGCATGCTAACAGAAATGATGATGGAAATATACAGGAACAAGAAACAGGCACACATTTTATCACAGTACTAATTTTCTTTTCCTTGTACCAGTATAAATCTCAAGCAAAAGTTATTAAAACTTCCTTTTACAAGAATAGTAGCTAAAAACTAGAGGTTATCAATACTTTTTTAAAAGCAAGTGGTACATCTTCCTGTAATATTAGTCTAAGTTTCTTCATATACGGAGAGATCTAAAACCAATTTTTTTTTTGTTAAATATAATCTGACACCGAGATTTATGCATCAGCAACTTAAATATTATCTGAAAACATTAATTCCATAAAGTATTGTAGACCTTTTAATGACTGTTTTATTAATAGCAGTTCCCAATATCAGTGACCATCTGTGACTGCTTCACCATCTGTGATTCCTATTTCAGTTCAGGAGGGGGAAATAACTGGTATTACACTGATTTTACAATATAAAACGTTAGCCAACTAGACCTACTGTAGATGATTAATTTGTCTTTGCTTATAAGTGCACACTGAGCAAGATAAAATTAGCTCCTTTGATTTGTTGGCACAACATGGGTTTGTGAAATGGCCACGGGAAGCTGGAAACATTAAATTACTTTTATTGAAATCTGAAACATATAAAAGTGGATGGAATTTAGATGAAGATAATAAAAGAGCTTAAATGTCACTTGAAAAGATGGTGAATGTTTCCTTAAAGATCCAAGGCAAACAATATGTTGATTTTGTAATTTTTTAAAGCTAGGTAACAGAGGACCAGTAAAAGGGAATTACCAGTAATTCCTAAAAACTTGTACAGTTTGTTGATGCTATATTAAAATAAACTGAGAAAATACTGATTTATAAACTCCTACTTAAAATTAATATTATTTATATCTTATCCAAATGAAGTAACATTTATTTCAAAATAAATGCCATTTTTAATTAAAAGCAGTTAATCCTTGCAGAAATGCTGTCCTTGCCTGCAGTGGCAGGAGAGTCAATTTGATCAATTGTTTTTATTCTTCCCTTATTAAACTGGGCTAAATGTTTCCATATGTTGGTATTAGCATGTCTGCATTCTGTAATGGCTGAGATGATTTTTTTTCTGTTTCAGTGTATGGGTGTAGATCCTTTGCTAAGGCAAAATTTGTAAGAAGCTGTTGGATACAATTTCAGAATCATTCAGATCTCACTTCTTAATCTGTACACGTTGCGTGGGAGCCTAAACTTCAAAACTAAAAAAAATTTCCAAAACAATAGTACTTTAGGAGGCAAATTGACTTGCATCCAGCCAGTTGTATTGTCTACTTTCCTAGCTGGTGAAGAGAGATTGGCACTTCAAAAAAAATTACTTATCAGCTTAAAGGTAGATAGTTGTACATCAGGATGAATCACTCTTCTACCATTAACTGTGGGGAAGTCTGGATATCTGGACAGAATGAAAAGCACTATAATTTTTTACTGCCTAAATTTTTTTAAGTTTAAGCTGTAGCTTTCTAATTGGAACAAGTTTATGAACTGAAGAAAGCTTATATCAGTTTTGTAAGGGACAAAAAAATCCCCTGAAAATATATATATAGCATCAGATATGAAGCAAAATTTACAAGATCATGTAAGAACTACCTGTCTTGTCACTAGAAAGTTCTGCTTTGCTGTCTGGATTTCAGTACAAGTTGTAGCTTATGGGTATGCATTCAGTGTCTGGCTAAGAGTCATCTATTCAACTGTACAGATTATATATGAATTTAAATATGAATGTGCATATAAGTACATTTATACTTATACAGATATTATATTAAATTATGCATATATATATATATATATATATATANTCTCCCACACACATATGCATTGAATATGTTTATGTATAGGCATGCAGAAATTAAAAAAGAAAAAAAAAGAAAAAACTTCTAAATTACCATTGATTCAATTTTAAGATTATAAGGTCTTTTTTTAATCTTAGGCCAAACAAAGTCCAAGTGAGTGTCACCCTTATTTTTGCATTAGATTGCTCATCTATAGCAGACCAATAGCTGTTTTCCTTTCTATTTTCTGCTGCTTAATCACAGATAAAAAATTTCCTCTGTCTTAAGGAAAGTATGTGGTTAGTCAAAAAGCCATACCCTGAAAAAATTTAAATAACTTGTGATTAATTTCCCTCCAGAATAGTGATTCAGTCTTGTTTCTTCTATTGCAGTCAAAAGGTTCTTCAGGCATGACTCCATCCAGCACTCAAAAGAAGGTGAAGAGGACTCTGCCCAATCCACCTCCAGAGGAAGCAACAGCAGGAACTCAGTCCCCATATACTTCTGTGGGATCAGTTTCACGGAGAAGGATTTGTAGGACCACCACTATGGCCAGAGCCAAAATTCTTCAGGATATAGACAGGGAATTGGATCTGGTCGAACGTGAATCAGCCAAGCTTAGGAAGAAGCAAGCAGAGCTAGATGAGGAGGAAAAAGAAATAGATGCCAAGTTGAGATACTTGGAAATGGGCATTAATAGGAGGAAAGAAGCCCTACTAAAAGAAAGAGAAAAGAGAGAGCGTGCCTATCTCCAAGGAGTAGCAGAAGAACGTGATTATATGTCAGACAGTGAAGTTAATAATGCCAGGTCAACCAGAATAGAAACTCAGCATGGCTTGGAAAGACCACGTACTGCACCCCAGACAGAATTTAACCAGTTTATGCCACCACAAACCCAGCCAGAAACACAGTTTGCCCCTGCTACAAGCCCATATGCTCAATATCAGTATTCATCTCCTGCCCTGCCAACTCAAGCACCAACTCAGTTCACACAGCAGTCACATTACCAACAGCAGCAGCCTTTGTATCACCAGCAGGTTTCACCCTATCAGAGCCAGACAGCATTCCAAACAGGAGCTACTATGTCCTATACCCCACAGGCTCAACCTCCACCATCACAACAGCCATCATATCAACTCCCATCACAGATGATGGTGATACAGCCAAAGCCAAGACAGACCACACTATATTTGGAGCCTAAGATAACAACAAACTATGATGTAATTCGCAATCAGCCTCTCATGATAGCACCAGTTTCAACTGACAATAGTTATGCAGTTTCCCAGCTGGGCAGTAAATACTCTACTTTGGACTTAAGGATAGGACTAGATGAGAGAAACAGCATAGCAAGCAGCCCTATATCAAGCATATCTGCAGACTCATTCTATGCAGATATAGACCACCACCATACACCCCGAAATTATGTGCTGATTGATGATATAGGAGAACTTACTAAAGGAACAGGATCTCTTGGTTCCAGTTTTAGCCTCCATGAGAAAGATCTGACCAAAACAGATCGACTTCTTCGCACAACTGAGGCCAGGAGAGCACAAGAAGTGTCAGACTTCCTAGCACCGCTGCAGACTTCCTCTAGGTTACATTCCTATGTTAAAGCTGATGAAGACCCAATGGAAGACCCTTATGAGCTCAAACTTCTGAAACACCAGATAAAGCAAGAGTTCCGTAGAGGTGCAGAAAGTCTAGATCATCTGGCTGGCCTGTCACAATATTATCATGGAGAGGGCAGCTACAGACATTTTCCAAAATCTGAGAAATACAGCATAGGTAGGCTCACTCTTGAGAAACAAGCTGCTAAGCAGCTCCCAGCAGCCCTTCTTTACCAGAAGCAGTCAAAACACAAGAAAGCTTTGATAGACCCCAAACTAACAAAGTTTTCACCTATCCAAGAAAGCAGAGACCTTGAGCCTGACTATTCAAGCTACATGACTTCTAGCACTTCAACACTTGGGGGAATTACTACTAGGGCAAGGCTTCTTCAGGATGATATCACTTATGGCCTTAGAAAAAACATGAGTGACCAACAGAAGTACATGGGGCCACCACTGACGTCATCCATTGGAGCAGGCCTTGGGACTGCACTAGGTCCAACAATGAGATCCGCACTACAAGATGAAGCAGACAAGTCTTATAGCAGTGGTAGTAGATCTAGGCCCTCATCTAGGCCCTCCTCAGTGTATGGGCTCGATTTGTCATTGAAAAGGGATTCTTCCAGTTCTTCTTTAAGACTGAAAGCCCAAGAAGCTGAACCTTTAGATGTTTCCTTTAGCCATGCAGCACCTTCTGGAAGAGCTAAACCCACCAGTCTGCCTATTAGCCAAAGCAGGGGAAGGATCCCAATAGTAGCACAGAACTCAGAGGAGGAGAGCCCACTAAGTCCTGTTGGACAGCCAATGGGAATGGCAAGAGCAGCAGCTGGACCCTTGCCACCAATATCTGCAGATACCAGGGACCAGTTTGGATCGAGCCATTCATTACCTGAGGTCCAGCAGCATATGAGGGAGGAGTCACGGACTCGAGGCTATGATCGAGATATAGCCTTCATCATGGATGACTTCCAGCATGCCATGTCAGACAGTGAAGGTAAATTAGGCCTCAGACTGGTATCTTACTATCACAACGCAAATCCTCATTTCTATGCATGTGTCTGATTTTTGTTACACTTCAAAGACTTGTTCTTTTTCTGTTCCTTGGTGCATCTTCTGTGTATCTATATTTTTGGGGGTTGATTTATTTTGTCTCATTTGATATTTTTTATTTTACCCTAACAGTTTCTGGATGGTGTTAAGCTACTATAGCATGCTACTGTATTGTGATTGATTTGCTTTCCTTTTGGTTTGCTTGTGCATTTTCCTTTTCATTTGTTTATGTCTACTTTTCAATGATACTGTGTAGAACATTCCATGTACAATACAGACTCTGCCATAAGTCTTTATGTGCAACTCTCTCCAGTGACTGTGAATCATTGAACTTATTTGCAATAGTTTTGTTGGGATTTGGAAATAATCTCCCAAATCTCTAAAAAACTCCAGTAATTTTATGTGCATGAAATTTCATGATAGAACTAAAAAAATGATAATTCCATCTCCCGATGCACCAATTTAGATCTATGTTTATATAGAAATAGTCTGTTCATTAAGTACATATTATATGTTAGAACCATATAGAGCTTAACGTGATAGCAAAATAACATTCTACATATGGTTTGTTGAAAGCATCCTGTCATGTGGACTTCTGTGCATTCAGATTTGTGATTATGTAAGATAATTTGTCATTTGAATGGTGCAAGACAATCTCATCCTTCAATAAACTTACATAAAGTATTTTACTTTTGTTGATGGGTTATGCAGCGTAGCTGGTTTTATATGCACCCCATACACGTCTGCCAAATAAGCACAAGAGTTTATCTCTCTTAAGTTCATGGAAGGAACCTTTTTGATGTATTATAAATAGTGCAATTAAAAATGCTGTTTCTGAATAAGTACAGCAGAATGTTAAAGCTGATGTTGAGTACTTAATTGCAAATTATGTATCAGTTTGTTTGAGTCAGTTCAGACTTAATATATTCTAAATTGTTTAAAAATCATAAAGACAGTTTGAAGGCAAATGAAATGAATATGTTCAAAATTGTATGCACTCCCTTAACTTTTTCTTATGTGTATTTACTGCACAATAAAAGAGACTTTGCATGCGCTCTATTGTCTGTAAATGGCAATGATTGTCTCAAAAGACACATTTGCATGATTATGAAGTAGTCTGGTTTATTTTTCACATTTCTACTAACCTCCGTTCATCATTGCATTATTGGTTTTTACACATGCTGAATCTTTCATAAGCATTAGAAAAAATGATCTATTTGCCTTTCTCATACTTCATACTAAGGGCTTTATTCTGTAAGTTTCTCCTTGTATTTCTTAGATATTTATAATGCCCTCATGAACTCTGTTTCAGGAGAGACTCAGGGTCATCAGCTTTTTTGATATTTATCAGAAGTTTAACTGTTTTTATTGTCCTTCAATTCTTAGCACACAGAATCCTATAATTAAATCTGAAAGCAGTTGAGAGGAACTCCTTGAGTTGCAACTCCTATCATTCTTCCTAAATAAGCAGATGCTATCTTGTCTCCTCTCAGCTTGTGACTTTTAAGGGTCGTTCTAGAGTCACATTGTGAAAGATACAGGACTTTTCCTCCAGAAAACTAAGGAGAACCAACCTGGACCAAAGAAATTCAATTTGATGTTATTCTACCTCATATGAACAGGTCATAGGGAATTATATATCTGGCCTACAGTGCATTATATTGCTCATATGTATTTGTACAAGACATACATGTAACACTTCAAGTTGAACATGTTTCAGTTTTAAATCAGTCTCTGATTAGTTAGACCCTTTCAGTAGTATTCTAATTCAATTTACATATTCTGTGTTAGATTCCTGTGTCACTCAGGGCTTCCCCTTTCAGCAGTCTTTTTCTAATTTCTATCAAAAATAACCTGTATCTTGGGAGGCCAAAACACTTCGTGACAGTATTTTCAAATATGCAGTCTAATAGCAAGTTATCTGTATCAAAAATAATTCATGTAATTTGGATGTAAGATAAAAAAGTGTTGAAAAGAAGCAATTGCATTTTCTACAGAAAGTTGTGGCCACATTTCTTAGAGACTGCACTCTTCTCTGTAGTGATCTGATGCCCTTACAGTGGACAGCTATTCTGGCATTTTTCATCCAACCTTTTAGCACAATTTGCTTTGCAGCTTCTCTTTATTTTAAGCAACTGCTTTATGGTGTTGATGAGATTTCATTAAAAGAAATTAGTCTAAAGCACTGTCTTAGGGAAACTCTTCTCGTACTCCAGCTTGATTTTTTCATCTTAAGAGACTTTTAAAATTAAATTAAAATGTCAAATTTAAATTGTTTTTCTTTGGTTCAAACTCAGAGACATGCTTGACTTTCTGTTCATTTTTTATAAGTGACATACCATAACAAATATTAGAAGAGAATGTAAATAGGGCTTTGAGTCCAAACCTTCTGTTTTTCACTAAGTATTGTAACAAATCTTAAAACCATGCTTCAGAACATAAGTAGCGCTTACACTGGGATTCCAAACTTCAAACAGCCTTAGTGTTGAAAGAGCACAATGTCCAGAGCTGCCCATTGAAAATAAACAGCATTTGAGATCTTGAAACACCTGGAATTTTCTCAGGGTTCTGAGTACCATAAAAACTCTGATCCAGCAAACAGATCTCTGTCAACCCCACAGCTGCCACTTTCCACACATTATTAAGTATGCTGAACATACTAATTTTCAAGAATGCTGAAGCTAGAACTCAATTTTATGAATATAAATAAACCTTGCTGTTCAGAAGGTATAAAATTTATCTTTTCTCAACTATTTTTTTCCTTTTCTATGTTAATTTAGCAATTCTTCGACTGAGTTTAGAAGTTTAAAATTGGAATATCAAGACATCAAGATATCAACATTGCCGATTCCTTATAATTTTTCATCTGTGAGATTTAGAGTGATCACTGTTTCTTCTCTGATTGAGTTTCTTGGATCCCATAGCCTGGAGTTCAATCTCACCTGGTTAATCTGTTTGGGTGGAACCATCTGGCTGCATTCTGTTAGCCTTAGAATAAAAGCATGACTTCTCCAAGACTGTCACTGGTTCATCTTGGCTGTTGTCAGATTTCCAGCTGTGACAAATCTCAGCTGTGCAAGCCAAAACCAATGGGGTGTGGATGTACAGATGAGTGTGGTGAGTGTGTGTGTGTGTGTCTGTATACACATACCTTTATAACTACTTAAATTTCAATAAAATACACACATTCATCACAATTTGATGCAAAACAAAAAAAAAAATATTAGGCTAGTCTGAAGTGCAGTATGGAATTCTACATTTTCAAGAGAAGTAATCCAGAGAAAGTTATTTCAGCTGAGGCAGGAGGGGGAAAAGAATCATTCTTTCATCTGCCCAGATGATGACACAGGTTGTGATAGCCAGCATTAGCATCTGGGGTCAGGAATATGTATTAGGTTCTTCATGCAAGCTTCAGAAAGAAGTTCTGTCAGGATGAGTTATGAATGAGCCTGCTTTGTGCAGGTACTGGTCAACTGTCATAAATGTGTAAAGCATGAAATATTTGCATGCCAGTTCATAATGGTTTATTGATAGCCATAAATCAATAACTAATCAGTAGCAAGATAAGAATCAGCATCTACTAATGTCTCTGGTAATTCATGTATGCTTGTCTAAATTATAGTAAATAAAGTGTTTCATGTTAGATTAAATTTGTGCAGAGTCATGAAGGAAGAGACTGCAGAATATCTGAATCAAGGTTAAAAAAAATTCTGAAGGCTTAATAGAATATAGAATGTTGGTTTTACTATATACAGTGTATTCTTTTCAAAAAAATCATGCATATCTATTATTCCTCTTTTTGGAAAATTTTAAGAAAGTAGTAATGAACATTACATTAATATTTTAAAAATTAACATTAACATTAACATTTTTAAAAAATTATTTCCTAAACCAAATAGATAATGTTTATTTCACAACTAAATAGGAAAGATTATGAACACTACCATTTTTCCTTTTAAATTCTTTCCTGTGTCATGTGCATCCACTCTTGTTACTATAGCAAAAATTAATCTTATTTAAGGTTTGCAATTCCTTGTGGTTTTGCCGAAACAAAAATTGTATTCCTTTGATTTCCAAATTTATCTTGCTTAATAAAGCATAAAATTGAAACTTGCCTTGCATTCTACATTGCATTACCAGAACAGTGCATTGGTTTACACTGATTGGCAACATGGAAGAAAACGGGACGTGATTCTGATCCCAATGGAGTGACACCTATGTCAGTTGACCCAAGAGTCAGAAAGCATAAATATATGCATTTGAAAAACTGATTTCAGTAAAATTATGTTATTTGATCCCCAAAAGATACCTAATACAACATTTCTGTTGCAAACAGAATGTTAGTCCTGTAGAATTTTTTGCAAAAAGAACATTAAAAATCCATACACAAAGGTTCATACTGCAAAATCGGGGGATGGAATTAAACATGAGAACACCTGTCATAGTTCTGCTTAGAATTTCAGTTGCAAAGATTGGTTTCCTATCTTCTTTGATTTGGTTGGATATCTATTTCATATAGAGGTGGTAATTTTCTTATATGTAGTTCTAGGTTATTTCCAAAATATTTTGAGCAATATTCTGTTCAGAAATTTGGGAATTCATGGCGTTTGCATTTTGAGGGTTGGTTATTTTGGGTTTTCATTTGGATTTTCTGAGTTTGCTTGGGTTTTGTTTTTCTTAGTCTGCTGCAAAATAACTAATATTTTTCTCAACAAACATTTTATAGATATGCAAAATCCGCAGTGTATTTTTTATCTGCCAGAAGGAGGCAGTGGCTATAGCATTTGGTAGATTTCTTCTGTATTTAATATCCATGGTTCTGACATACACAGAATCTTCTTCCTTTGCTGTCTCACAGCTAAATAATGCTCAAGTTCAATGTCTCAAGTCTCACATCTAACTTTGCTTTAGCTGCATGGCCAATTAGTAACCACTCTGCATGTTTGCTATGCACAATGCACATTCTTGCCCTTTGCCCAGCACTGGACCAGAGCATTTGACCTGTCCTTGGTTTTCAAAGCCTATCATCTCCGTCGGGAAGAAACAGATTGGTTTGACAAGCCCAGAGAGCCTCGTTTGGAGAATGGACACATCCTTGACAGAAGGCTGCCAGAGAAGTTGTCACACTCTCGACCACTAAGTCAACACCAAGATCAAGTAAGCTGTCAAATAAGATGTGCCTCTAGTTTTATAAATGATTGATAATTTAATCATACTGTCCAACGGTTCCCATAGGAACTACAGGATTACTCAAAATCCAGCTGCATTCAGCTGAAGTGCTGTTGGACCTGTATTCATCAGCAGCATTTGATGGTGAAATTAGATTTAGCTTTCCTCTACAATTCAGTATTAGTTTTGCAGATTGTCTTTTGACTTTTGAAATATAACTGAAAATATCAATACTTTAAGTGGTCCTATTGGTGGAAAAAAAAAAAAAAAAAAGGGAAAACAGTCTAATTTTCCCTTACCAGCTTTATACCATCCAAATTCAAGTCTCTTCTTTTAGTAGTTGGAGGAAAATAATTTGTTTATCTTGTTGACATTTTTTCCACTTTGAGTTGGTAAGTATAATCCCAACAGTTTGTGATTAATTATTGAATAAATCACCAAGACTTTTTCAATCTAATACTTAGAATATTTCATTTATTAGAGAGAGAAAGAGAACTGCCATAATCTGCTTTTCAAGCTTGACGACTTTGAAATCTAGTTTACCTTAGGATACCATCCCATTTCCACTTTTTATTAACAAAATTTATGTACTTGAAATCTCTAAGGTCTTCAGTTGCTTGTTTCAGTTGTCATTTTTACTGATTGATTTAGGTTATATCCTGCTATATTCTTATGTTTTGATTTAGCTTACATTTTTACATGAGATCCAATGAATTCAATGAGTGCATTTCATGAAGGCAAGAGGAAATAACCTCAAATTGCACCAGGGGAGGTTTAGATTAGATATTAGGAAAAACGTCTTCATGGAGAGGGTGGTCAAGCATTGGGACAGGCTGCCCAGGGAAATGGTGGTCATCAGCCCTGGAAGTGTTCAGGAAACATGTGGATATGGCACTTGAGGACATGGTTTGTGGTGGACATGGTGGTGGCATTGGGTTGACAGTTGGACTTGTTCATCTTAGATGTCTTTTTCAACCTTAACAATTCTGTGATTCTGAGAGGAGGTATTGCATGGCCCCTTTGGGATACTTAATAGCTTACAATGCTCACGTTCATTCCTCAGATAACATATAAAACAGGAATATCCCACTGTCATGAAGCCTTTCAAAGTTTTATGCTGGTAAGCATTTTCACTGGCATTTGACAATCAAATTTAGGCTTTATGAAGCAACAGTGTAGATTTTACAAAGTGTTAAAATGTCTTACAATACAAGCTGTCATTTATTTTTCCCTCCTTTGCTATCTCTTGCATATATTAAGATTTACACACCCTAGGTTGTACTGAGCCTACTCATTTCTTGTTGAGAAAAAGAGCTTTACAAGATATAATTCTTATAGCAATCTTTTCAAATAGATCTATGATTCTATGAATCAACTTAATTACAAGATAAAGGATGTTTTTTAGTATTAACAGCTCTTAATATCACTGACAATAGTTTAAAAATCTAACTGAGCACTTTAATCCTCATGAGAAACATTTATTATTCTAAGCATACATAATTGTATTTTACCACTACAGTTTTCTGAGGTGAAATTGAAAATTTTCCTTGAAAATCAGGTTTGTCCAAAAGGATTACTGCTAACCCTGAGCTCTGTGATAAGGAGGTGGTTAGTAAGATACACTTAACTTTTAGAGCTCCAGAGCTTTTGTCCTGGGAAACAATTCCAAGGCAAGGTCTTAGTCCCAGGGTTCTCATCTTTGATTTTTTCTCTCATATAAGTAGCACTACACTAGGACTGGTTGAAAAATTCTGTTCAGAATTTTTCAGCAGGAAGGTTAAAGGTCCTAAGAGTTCTTGTTTTCCTGGATATTTCCAGGGAGAAAATATATGTATTTTTCTCTCCTTCAAGTTGTTGCAATATCCCCATGCTTATATCGAAATAGAGATACAGCAGTAAAATCTTGCCAAAGGCATTTTTTAAGGTTTTGTGAAATATGGGATGTGAATTGGAGAGTGAACATGTTCTAAATAATTCTGTCTGATGCCATGTAAAGCCTCAGCAGAAGAGAAGAAGTGATGTGTGAGGAGAAGTTTTATGACAGTTCCTTCTTCTGTTGTTTCCATCCAGGTTAGCTACTGTCAGTCACACACCAGTACAAAATAGTATCAATGACTCTGCAGGAGGGAGAAATGCCAGGTCTCACCAGCTCCACATCATCTACATAATCAAAATGTTACTCAGAGCTTGTGTACTTTAAGTGTCTTCTCTGAACTTTTGTTTCAGATAACTTAAAAACAAATATATTTTCAGACATATCCAGAAATTAAATTGCTTTGTGGCAAGATTAAAAGGGCCAGATATGTTTTTAAAAAAATTTCATTAGCTCTACACTGTGTTGTGAAATACTTAGCAACAGAAGAAAGTAAATCAGTATTAACATTTCTATTTTTTTTAGCATTATTATTATATTTTCAAGCAATGAGGGCAAATAAACCATATCAGGCCAATGAGAGTGATGAGGCAAAGTAGCAACTCCCTGGGGGCTTTTTTTTTTTTCAGCCCTGTGTATAACAAAAGGGTTACTGAATTCATTGTGCCATACATCTCAGTCCTGCACAGGAACCTGTTATGTCCAGGTAAAATGCACTCTAGAGACAAAAATGGCAAGTCATTCTCCATCCAGAACCATCTGAACATATCCAAATTCACCCAGAGCCTCCTTTGCTGCAGATGATTTTTGATTTCCTGAAATCAGTTAGGAGAGAAGTTTCCTGGTTAGCACGGGAATTATGTCATTACAACTCCCTTAATATCCCTTACTGAGCTCAAACCAGCCACAGAAAGAATAATTTGCATCAATAGCACTAATCTGCTTGTAACGTATCAATCAGTTTTTCCAAATACACTTATTGGCTCTAAATTTGTTATTTTTATGATCTGCTGTGTTAAAAAATTAAAATATTTCAATGACCACTACAATATGTGTATTCCAGTGGATTTTGATTTACATATGTGTAATGTCATTTTTCTTACTAGACGAAATCAGATCTGCTTGGTTACATCCCAAGAGCCTGTACAACCAAAGATAAATAAATAAATAAAGCACAACCCTGAGCTTTTGAAACAAGAATGCAGTAGAGTGACAACCCTGAACCTCCATGTTTCCATGGATTTCTTGTAACCTAGCAGATTAAATTCACATACTGTATTATAAATATTAAATTATATTTGTTTCTATAGCAACTTCTGTGGGGCTATTTAGTATTCAGAAATCAAGTTGAATTGCAGTTCAGTTGAATATCTTAATAGCCATTTCCCAATGTATTGATTCTGGACTGCTTTCCTGAGGAGGATAAAACCTGATCAATACTTAATCTATTGTAGAATTCCCACTGATCACTGCTGACCTTAACAGTTTACTTAGTCACTGCCAGTTCACCAGCAACTTCTTTAAACCTCCAGACATCAAGGGGTTTTTTTCTTATTATTTTCTGTGGAAACTATTTGCATACCCTGAACTAAACTGGCTGTTACAAACGCTTTGGGAAAGAACAGTAGGAGGAGGGGCCAGGGCAGTAAAATTTCATGACAAGGGCAGGGACAATGAGAGTATATTAAGAGACAATAAGTAGTTTTTGAGTGAGAGGTTTTAAGTGCTTCCAGTCGTCATAGGTGGGTCTTTTTAAACCCTAAATGGATAATAAAATCCTCAACTCATCATAATACCAGTATATTGTTGTCATTTCTCTTAGGCAACAGTTTTCTGATCACAAAAAGAAGTCAAGGGTCCTAGACATGAAACCTTTTGAATGCAATCCCCCATTTCTAAACACGCAAAAATATTATATGCTTTTCTCTTCATTCATGGTCACTACCATTCTCTTGAAATTTTAGTCAAGCCTTTTTAGGGGAACTTTGATATTTATAAATTATGAAAAAATGGGTCATAAGGTGAGCATTGGGGCTAAAATGAGATAATACCATTTGTGACAGAGGTACAGAAGGCTACCTGCAACTTATGTTCCACATTTTTGAAATTCATCTACTTAGTTTTGATTGTTTTCCAACTACCGAGGAGAATTTGTTTTAAATTATAGTAAACTCTTTTCTGTTAGAGTCTTGGTTGGGGTGGGGGCATTTTGTGGTTGAGATTCTCTGGAAATATGATGAGAAATAGGACATTTCCAACTTTAGTGTATTTGTTAAAATGTTTAATCTAAAGAGTGGATTGTTAGCCACCCCCTCACTGTAATTCATAAGGGAATTTAGCTGGCTGTGCCTCATTTCTTAGTCACTCAGAAATCTTTTTCTCTCTGCATGCCAGAATGACTTCTGGACAAAAGGTCAGTGTTGAATTTACCTAATTGTAGAAGAAAATGCAACTCACTTTGAAATATATTAATGAGCAGGAACATCGTATTTGTTAAGTTTTTATTCAGTGTGTCTTTTGCAAATTATTTCCATTACTGGGGATCTATCAGCAGAAAGAACTTTCCACCCTGAGGATTTCTAAAAAATTCAACATTTGTGCTCTGCACAGAGGGAATTTAGATGTTCAAAGAGGCAAAATTACCACAGCTGGAGAAATTCTTGGACCAGCTTGCACTGGCCTTGTGTGCTCATGCAAGTACCTGTGATATTTAGAAATTAAGATGGATACTGCCTAACCCACCACCTTGAGCATCCACCATCTTGTTCCTGGATACCTACCTCAGGTAAAGTTTCCCTCAAAAATTATATTTCCCAGAGGACAACAACCAACTGTAGCTGCTCAGAGTCACTTTATCAGGCCTTGTCTAACACTGGTGGAAGGGGAGGATGCTGGATCCAATCCAAAGGTCAGTTGATACGTTATAGGTTTGGCTATGGCCTGGAATATTAAAATACAATTCATGAAGTTAATTTCTTAAACCTAAATACAGCACTGGGGGATTTTTTTCTTATTTATTATCCTCTTTAGCTTATAATATTCCCTTTATGAGGCTTCTATAGTGTTTTTTTAATCAGACAAAACACTTAAAGACAAGAGGAAATTAAATGCATTTTTAAACTCATCTTCTGTAACAATATTAGAAACCCTCTTCACAATTGTTTCCCATTCATTCAACTTTTGGAGGGCCTTTGAGCTGACTAATAACATGAAACACATGACCAGAGCTTACATTTCCTGAGGAAGGGGTCGATATGCCGGTGCTGAACTACAAAGCAAATGTATTGAATACTCCCAAAGAGATGAGAAAGGATCTTCACGACAGGGACAGATGGCAGAAATCTCTGGAGTTTGTAGCAGATAAATGGGATCAAGTCAACTTTTGCCCTGTGACCTAAATCTGGGCTTGTGGACTTACATGTTCACCACTCCTGCAGCTGTGCAGTGGAAGGATGGCCCCTCTGCACCAGTTTGGATTTCCACTGTCACAGCTGGGTGGCTTCAGTGGGGCCCCTCTCTGTCTTCACTGTGGAAACCTGGGGAAGAGTCAGCAAGAAGGGATTCCTGGCATATATTCAGGGGAAGGGAAACCAACTTTAGTGGAAGTAAGAAGATGTGAACAATTGGAAATGCAAAACAATTTGTGTTCTACAGGTTTTGAAATATTCCATTAAAAATGTTCCATATAAGTACTGATTCCCACCAACAATAGAAGAATAATATACTACCCTGGATGCTAATAAAATTCAATACTTTTATTCAGTCCTATATGAGTCACAAGGATTTATTCTCATAAAATTCTGGAAGTAAATGAGGAACTAATAGGCAAAAGAAAGAGACAGTTTGTATTTTCTGATGTATTTGTTAGCAGTCATGTACATCCACCAAAACAGATCCCAGTTAAGGATCTATTCAAAAGTGCATGTACACTTCTTGTGAACAGCAATATTTCATATTTTCATATTTAATTCAAAATAAAAATAGATGCATTCTTTCAGATTTTTTTACAATTTATGTAAGCTACCTGTGACAAATGCATCACTTTAACTGTTATATAAAACTTGCTGAATTTCTGACAATGTCATTAAAAACATAACACTCTCCCTATCCACTAATGAGTGTGGAAGCCTTGTGGAACTTTATACACTCGTTGTAGTGTTAGACTCTATGTTCTGACAAAATCCCATGATAAATTCAAATGTCTGCCTGATCTCATGTTCTGATTTATTCTGGAGTACTTGTCCACTACCAAATCCATGATCTCCTTTATGTCTGACATTAATTATAGTCAATATTACTCTCACTGTGTTCTGGAAGGATTTGAGTCTTATTAGATGAATCATTCAGTGGGTAAGTAACTGAATTATGACAACAGATGAATAAACTCTTCTGCTTACTGTGGGATTCAGCTGAGCAAGTGCCTTGACTTCTCTGGTTCTCTTCCCATCATTTATGTGTGCTATCCATTAACTTCATAAACTCTCCAGGGCAGAACTAGGTTTGAAGTGCTTGGCTCAGGAGGAGCTTAATCCCTTTAAATGCTACTTAAATATAAATAATAGTAATAAATTCTTGGCAGCAGGCTGCTGATACACTCAAGCTGCTGCATTGCCATACTGAAAAATATTGTCCCCTTGCTTCCTTGAGGCTGTTCCTTGAGGTCCCATCCAGGGACAGGCACAGTCATGCTCCCTCCTCTTGGTGCGGGTGCATCACCCGGGCTTGGGACCAACATGAGGAGGCAGAGAAATGATGGGCTCAGCTTTGCTGCCAAAAGACCAAATCTGCAGGCAAAGTGGGGCTGTGATGGCTGCGAGGGGAGTGGTGCAATCAGCACTCTGCAGAGGCATTTTGGTGTGGGCTCAGGGTGATCATCCCTGGAAGGTGGGTCAGTCCCTGCAGCTGGGCGCTGCCTATGCCCAAACCATGGGGCAGGTGGGATCATTTCAACAGGAAAAGGGGCTCTTTAGAGTGTTGTAGGGTGCATTGCTTTCAGCTTTGACATGGTCTGGTCAGCCCAGGCAGATGCTGTGCATTTTCATACAGAATGTTGTCCTATGAGTTTTAGTCTGGGTTGTTCAAATGGCTTTTGGAATTTGAAGAAAAAAAGTACATTGCACCATGTGGTTTTGCTGAAACTAAAGCAATAACTCATGGACTGTAACACATTAAACTAGCATTTTGTTTATGTGTCTAAGAAAAGAATTTTATTAAAAATACTTATATTGTATAATGGAATAATGTTTGGTTTCTTTCTTATATTAAAAATTGCTTGAATAAAGGATTAAGGTTAAAAGAAGATACAGAAGAGAGTTACTACCTTCTAGTCACTCGGAAAAATCAGAACTAAAGCCATATTTGAAATTAATCTGGAGTTATGGAAGCAAATATTCATTACCCCACAGAAGGAATTTGCAGTCTTACAAATGTCTTCAAACTTGGAAGAGTTTTAAATTGAGAAGTTGTGATATTTCCCTGGATGAAATAAGTTTGTTTGGTTGTTTCTGGTTCAACTGTCTGAAATGATTGATGCAATTATTGCTGATTTACCTTTTTATGACGTGCATATTTGTGTTCCTCAGATAAATGGGAAGCCCCTGCAGTACATTTTCCCTCATACAAGGCTCAAACTGCTGAGAGACCCAAAGGATCACACAATTTCAGGTAAAAAACCCTCTACCAGACATGATAATTAATTTGATTAGCATGAATTATATAAGAGATTTCCAGTTTTAAAAATAGTTCCTGTGTCTATGCAGCAGGAAATTCAGTGGTCATTTTAAATCTTGCTCATTAGCTATAACAGAAAGCAGCAGTGTAAAAAAAAAGGTCATGACATCTGTTCAAGATACATAAGCTATACAGACGTTAAAAACAGAGGAAAATCTGTTGTGTTATCCATATGAACAGTCTGTTTTGCTGTTGTTTTTTATGTAACTCTATATTCTCTGCATGAGTCCTTATAAAATAAGCTTGTGTAGGTGTTTAACATGTGCAGAACTGAGAATTTAATTCTTTCTGTTCTGGAACTCGATCTTCCTCCCCCCATCCCCCCCTCCCCCAACAGAGGGGGTTAGCAGAACAATCAGATCCCATTTTTTCTTTGTTATCTTCACATGGAGACATTTATGAAAGGACTTCAGATTTATTCTCTTTTTCCCTAACACTGACACAATGTTCATGTAAGTCAGAGTCTGCTTGCCAAGGAGATGAAAGTGGCGGAGGTGATCTTCATTCACCTCCCAGGCTGAGGGCTGGAATGCAGTGTGATATTTTCATGTGTCAAACTGTAAAAGGCTTCCAGTTACAGGACCTGACACAGGTAAGGTCTGTCTGTCTGAGCTTCTGAAATTCGCCCTTTCTCACATCTAATACTGATAAGGAACTCAAAGATATTTCAGTACACTGTTTTTGTTCTTTCAGAGGTAGATGCTTTAAGCGGTTTTGTCATGAAACCATCAGACTTTCCTTGAACTTGCTTTAAAAATTCTAACAGTATGTGTCAAACTCTGTTTCTGCACAGAAGTAATTACTGACTGCCAGCCCTGGTGTTCCCTCGAGCATTAAGTAGAAAGTGGCACGAACTTACTTGAATTGCTAAATATTGTTTTCACAGGGTTTCTGGCAGTAAAGTCTTGATAATTTCCATCCTCAGTACCCACCTCATATTTAGGGTGTTAAATGAATGTTCTGTGTGCATTCTGAGGTATTTTCTTGTTAGTCAGTGTAACACCCACCGATGATTTTCAGGCTGCAGAAAGACCCTTCCACCCACACAGCCCAGTCTGAAAGGAGCTGCCAGCCCTGCTGTGTGTCAGCCTGTGCTGCTCCAGGCCCTCCCAGTCCGCAGGAACTCCTTGGCATCCTTGTAGGGATCTTTGCCCTGCAGGCTGATGAGTAATGCTGTGATCCAAGCTGCTCTCTTATTCAAAAATAAGAGGAATTACAACCACACAACTGTAAAGCTCGTGATTTACTGTTGCTGAAGCCTGCTCTCTTATGTAAAATTCCTTACCTTTATGTAGTGGGAAATGCCTGTTCCAAATTCTTGACTAACTCTCATGCTGGCAAACACAGCAACACACCATGGCTCAGGGAAAACGCCTTGTGACCAGTGATGGGCAAACCCAAGGTGTAGATATTGACATCTCATTTACTAATGCCCTGTACTAATGAGGTCATATAGGATCAAAAATTTACTGAGGGTCCTGCTAGGGTTATATAGCCCACACTGAGATTGCTCGCTGCTGTAGCTATATAATATTGTGCTTAAATTCTAATTAGAGAAGGCAAGCTTGGCTCTGTCTACAAGCTGCAGTCATACTTTTGTGTTTTAGTCCAGATAGGTGTTTGGAGAACGGCACAGATATATTTCTGTATGAGGCATTCATAGATTTCCCTACAAATATTTAAAGGCCCAAATGCAAATTGTACAGAAAAGAGCCAAAGGTGGAATAGAGTGGCCCTGAAACAGAAGAATTATTTATAATTTTCACTCCTTATACATCTTTGAAGTACCATAACTCCCTGACTATGTACCTACTTCCTTCCCTTCTCTCAAGTGCCTGAGTGATTTAAGTAAATGAAAACTCTCTTCAAATGTGCAGTGTGTTATGCTTAGCCTTCAGCTTTCCAAATGACCTCTACCAGAGTTAGGCACATGGTTTTAAAAAGAATTAAATTTTATAAACATTATCTGCAAACTAGTGGTAAACATCTGTGTTTATTAACCAGACAATGACTATTAACCAGAGGAAGAGCAGAATTCTATTATGCAGCAAAATTTACTTAAAATATTGGAAAATTTAAAAATATATACTTTTATACCATCACAGTTATCTCACTACAAGAGTCTTGGATATTCATCTAGATTCCATGTCTGATTGCTGCCCTGGATGGTTTCTTTCTCTTTCTTTGTTTGATTTTATTTGTTCCCTTTGTGTCTTTGTGCTCTTCCTTTCTCCCTGCCCTTCTTTCTTATCAAAAGTAGCAAAATGAGGTGTTGACTCATCTTCCCTGCACTTATACATGTTGCATAAACACAGGAAGTATGTTAAAAACCACAATCCTCAGTAAAGCTCATGTGGGGAGTCAGATGAAGAGAGCAGTCTCTCTTGAAACCACCCTTTGAGTAGCATCTTTAGCTAACTTTTGTGTTGCTGGATTCTTACAAGCCAGCTGACCTGTGGCCCTGGGTGACCACAACAGCATATGCAGCATCCATTGTCTCCAGTTTCCTCACAGTGTGTACAAAACATCCTCTGTCTTGGCTATGCACAAAAGTCTCTCTTATGTGATCATTTCTGCATATGCAAGGGCAGTTTATACTCATGTTTTAAATGATCTATATGCAGTTTGGTCAGTTCTGAATCAGGAGCTGCCTGGGGAGATGCCTGAGACTGACAGATTCTCCTCAGGGATTGATGAACACACCTTCAGTGTATCTTAACTGGAGTGTGCACAGCAGGAGTTACATAAAGAAATGTCCTAAACTGTTCCCACTTGGAGAATTCCCTCTTGGACAATTCCTGTAACTGTTGACCAGCTGCTTTGCTGGGAAACTAGCCAGTGCTTCAGCCCATGATCTCATCTCCCTGGAGTTCTTGGGCCAACCTGGGCATCAATGATTCGGTGTGCTGGTTCAGCCCAGACAACCACAGCAGCTGTAATTGTAGGACAAGATTTCATCCTAATATCACTGTTGTAAGTTGCATTCCACAGGTCTCATCATAATCTAACTACAGTAGAAGTTACTGCCTGATTATGAATCAAAAAATTGTCCCATTCTGAATATCAATAATAAGACTAGTCCCAAATATTTTAAAATTCAGGCTTTTCCACTCTACATATTATGTGCACATGTATTTGGTTTATTTGCTTACTTGATTAATGAAAACTGACTCTGAGGTACAGATGCCTTTAATGGCTCTTACATAACCTGGCATAATTCTGCACACAGAAGCATATAATGTGAATTTTGGCATGTGAATGAGGTGTTTGAGGATTGAGGAATTGAGCCAAAATTGCGATGGCAAGAGAAGAGTAGTGCTGAATGGAAAAAAAATGTATACTTGCTCACTGGCCACTCTCTTGAAGGTTCTTGTTTATTATATGCCATAATCTAGAGCAAACAGATCTACTTTTCAACATATGCAGTGCCCCCTCCTCAAACAATGCTGAGAGGTGTGAAGGAATTTGCAAGAATTTGATCTGCAATTAAGAAGGAAAAAAAAAAAAAAAGAATTGGCATCATGGTTGTGCTAAGGTGCCAAAGCAATGACGGCAACGATCAGTGAATGATAATATAACAGTGTTTAATGCTCCAGAAATTCACTGTTTGTTTTCACTGAGAGTCCCTTCTTCCTTTTGGATCCTTTAGCAGAGCAGCATGAGCGCTGTTTTATACTGTCAGAATTTTCTCTTCTGTTTTTTATCACGCCATCATTATATTTGAAAAAGTGAATTAAGGATTTGGCTACTGAAGGTAATGAAAGCACTGGCAATACATTTGGACATGTTGCAAAGATAACTTACATTGTGTTAATCCTGATCAGGAAGCTGTTTAGGCACACTCGGGGGAAAAATCCAACAAGGCAGACACATCTCAGTAGGTCTATAAGGTGCAATGAGTGCACTCAGTCAAATGTAATTTTTACTCCTTTACCTCACATAGGCTGAGTCAGAAGTAATTCTTCCTTTTTGAAAGCAGGGATGTTCTATATTTCCAGCAAAAAAATGTACCTTTGAGCAGCCAGACTGTCTGTGTTGGGGAACATCCCCTTCAGTTCTGGTTAAAAAAAAAAGGAAGAGGCAGAGAAACGATTCAGAAACATCTGCAAACTTTGTAGTGGAGCAAAGTGGATTAGATAATTAGATGGTGGGCAGAAGACTGCATCCCTAGTCTCCACCTCAGCAGTGATGTCAATGAAACTGCAAGTAGAATTACAGGGTAGCTGTAATGCTGTACACACGTCAGACGTGCCTCATGCTCTCCATAAGGATTGCTAATTCCTGCTAACAACACTACACTTCTGCAGTGTGCCAGCTCACACAGCATTTATCTGGATGAAGAAGAAGGGAATTTAAAGAGTTTTCCTATACCAAGACCTCACTGCTATATTCAGTCCCTAAATAAACAACCCTATATATTTAGTATTCTTTCACCGGCAAGTTTAGCAAAATTAGTTCTTACAGCAAAATACGAAAGTGCAATGAATTTGTGGTTAGTAATCAATTAAAAACATGTTAAATATAGTCACAGTCTATGTTCAATGTGAGAAGTCAGAGTGAGAACTGCACCCACCCTCATTCTTTCATTTAATGTTGTGAAGAACTGAGATAATACTTTGCACAAAAAAAGCAATCCCCTCCTCTAATATTCTCTTGTCACAGGGGAAGGACTTAATCCCTAATTAATGGCCATAATTCCCTCAAACACTCACTCCTTCTGTGACGTGGCACAGAAGGTAAAACCCATAAACAGAAAAGGACTGAGCTGTTACAGTCAGGCTACATCAGAGATTTTCCTGGAAAGTCACATGCTAGTAAATAAGGACATGGCTGGGAATAAAAGGAAAAAGAGATGTATGGTTTTGTCTTAATATCAGTTTTAGAAAGAACTCAGTTATCATTAAACTTTTCTATGTATAAACAAACAAATAAATTCCTCTGTGTGTTAGAAACACTTTGTAGAGGTACGGACTATATATTCCATATTTATGTCTCTTGTCTCCAAATTATTTTAATTTGAAAAGCACTAGTGTGTGTGTTTAAAATACACTCGTTGAAGACCTTGAGTGGAGGTAATTGAGAGGGCAATGTGTCTCCTGGCTATAAAGGTTCAATTTGCCTTCATAGCTGTCATGCAGAAAAGGCTGCATAAACAGATTACTGTGTTAGAGTTCAGTCAAGTCCCCAGATTTCCATGGAGGTTCAGCTGCCAGTCAGTGGCATCCTTTGAGTCATTGGTGTCTATCAGTAAACACAGATGAAACTCAGTACCTACAAAGGACTTCAAAGATTTAAAGTTACAGTCTGCCGTAGATGGCACCACAGATTCTGATGTAACAGATCGTCCAAAAAGAAGAGACCTTTATCTTGTTTTCAAGTAGATGTGATAAATGCTTCAAGATGCTAATTCATAAAACACTTTATGATCCTTCAGGATGATAACCAGAGTGCATATCAGCATGAAGCTGTTTTGCAGCTGATATAAATCAATGCTGTGCTATTAAAACAACTGCAATATATCTGAATTTCATCACCTCATGATTTGACTTTGTGTGTATTTTATGCCTTAATTGCCGAAGGCCAAGAAATGATATAAACAAATTTCTAGGAAACAACTTCATTTAAGCTAATTTTGTTAGAAGCACCAAAGCAATTCTCCTGAGGACACTTCTTAAAAATGTTGTACCTATATAGACAACCAATCTGATATGGATCATCATGTTATATATTCCAGAGAATTGCATAAGAATAACAATGCAAATAAAAATTTAGGCTGGATGTTATTATACACAATATGCTGTTTTTAAATTCCTGAGTTAACATGGGTTTTTTTAACTTTGTCATGTTTCTTTTCTCTCTGTTCTCCAGACTTTAGAGATTGCTTTATCACAACTATAATGTCTAAATAAATAGCTTGCATTTCTTCATGGTACTTTTAACTCTGACCTATCCAGGATAAGTCATTGTTGTTTTTAATGTGTTTGAGCCTTCTGTCCCATACAGACAATGGAACAGGGTGTAAAATTGTTCCAGCAGGTAAGGGCCTACCAACACCCTAGCATATGTCTGGTCTAGATAAGGCTGGAGGAGGAATGAGGAGATATTGTCTAGTAAATGAACACAGAAGGAGGTTATGTTCTGTCTCCAATCACAGCCAAATAGTGTTGAAAGGCTTCATATTGTGTAATTTGATGAATATGTTCTCATTACTTTAACATGGAATGTTGGCACATTACAAAGTCTTTCAGCCTAATGTCTCATTTGCATGCTTTCTTCTCATGCATTTGCTACCATTGGACCTTGACCAAAAAAGGTCACCCTTGTGCTTCCTTGCCATAATTCACCATTATGGTTTTGTTCTGGTTTGGAGGACTTTTTCATATTGTTAGAACGTGATGAAAAACATATTTGGACAAGTCTGTGCATTGGCTCCTGGATCTGAAACACAACACAATCTCTATTTTGAGATTTAAGCATATATCCCATTTCAATCTACTCAGACATAGGTGTTGTAGCCCAGCATTTTGCAGTTTAAGCCCATTTCAATTTTTCCCATTGTACTTCTGTGTAGTTTCAGCTTCAAAGCGCGCAATATCCAAAGATGTTAAAATGCCCAAGGGCTTACAGAAATAGTGAGTTTCAGCTACCATCTTGGAGGGTATACTTAAAGGCTCTTAGAAATCAAAATCAGTAGCATTTTTTAAATATTTTTCTTAAATTTCCATACTTAAAATCTATTAAAATTCATATAGCTCTATTTCTAACTGTGACAAAAGTCAGATTGCTGCTGACTCTCATCCTTACAGTTTCCTATGCCATTTCACACAAGCACGTGTGATTACTGAAAATCTGTTGTACATACTAATTGCTTCTTTACTTTTCTTGCTCATCTAATTAGACAGACAAATGGTTTCCTAATTTCAAAAATTAGCCCAGAGGAAATATTTGCTTGAGTTAACACATGAACAATGTTTGCACAGAGCTTCTGGGTCATGTGCCAGCGTTCTCCTGCATGTGTTGAAGTTGTTGCTACTGCATAGGACCTATATGATGGTTAAACATGATCAATCCTTGCATTTGCTGCTGGAATGCTATTTGCTTTCATGAGAGAAAACATCCCTGGAAAATTAATTTTCACTTTTGTGTAAAATCAGGACCATCAACACCAGCAAAATCCTGCTGGGCCTTGAGTTGTTCAGGTTTTTGCTGCTCTTTTTTTTCTTTCTTTCCTTTAACCTTTAACTTAGCTAAGGAGTTATCAGCATTTGTTTGAAAAGGCAAGTATAATAATTTCTTGGATGCTGAAATGGTTCCAGGAAATATAGACTATTTATTCTCTAATGGCTATAATGGACCTGCTCAGCAAAGCAGTGAAAAGATGGCAAGGTTTCATGATCTTCCCTGTGTCCTGAGAGCAACAGCACCAGATTGGCAACAGCCTGATCTTTATTATCTCCATAAGGGACAAAAAAGACTAAACTGTAATTGCAGAGCTCAGGTTATAGTCAGCATATTCCAGCAGAGTAAATTACAGTCTTTCTACCGTGTTGCTACTGTGACACAATGAAGTATAGAAGGAGATAAGATTTCATAGTGTCTGAGACACATTGAGCCACAGAGGTTCAGAAAAAAATATATCTAAAGGGACAGAAAGTTCCTCATGGTAAAAATAAGGAAAAAAGAGTGATGAATTTTGAAAATGCCTTTGCAGTAATGCTAATCAGGTCACCAGCAGCAGAACTTATTAGTGTCAAGTCATTGGTCACTGATCACATATATATATATATATATATATACACATTAAGTATGTGTATGTATATACATATTTGTGTACATGTAATGAATATGCATCACTGAAGCAGATTATGGTGTCTGAAAAGATATGAAATGACAAGTAAAATGTCCTCTTGAAAGCCACAGAGTTGGTTAATTGCCAAAAAGCAAAAAAGGCCATTCAATATTTTTCCTCCAAATATGGATTTCTCACAAAAATAACTCTGCAGTTATTAAGCACTTGAAGTCTCTTCTAGCATAAAATGGAGTGGAATGGAATAGAATAGAATACCAAATACAGTATTTCAGTCAGAAGATGCCAACAAAAACCTTATAGTCTAGCTACTGACAAATTCAGGGTGGAAGAAAAGTAAAAGCATGTAGTTAAGGGCATTGTTGAAAAGCCTGTTAAACCCTGACAGGCATGGAGCATTGACCACCTCTTGCAGGAGCCTGTTCCAGTCTTTGACCACCTTCTCAGCCTAAACCTCTCATGGTACAGCTTTGAACTATTTTCACAAGGTCTATTACTGGATATCAGGGAGAAGAGCTCAGCACTTCCCTCTCCCCTTCTCCTCCTCAGGAAGCTGCAGAGAGCAACGTGCTTGATCCTCACAGCCTTTTCTCCAAACTTGACAAACCCAAAGCTCTCAGACTCTCCTCACAGAAAATTCCTTTCAGCCCTTTCACCAACCTTGTTGCTCTCCTTCAGACACATTCAAGGACCTTGACAATCCTCAAATTGTGGGGCCCAGATCTGTACATGGTACTCAAGGTGAGGCTCAACCAATGCTGGGCACAGTAGGATAATCAGCTCTTTTGACTGGTGATGCTGTGTTTGGTGCCTGCCAGGACAGGGTTTGTCCCCTTGGCTGGCACTGCTGACTCACATCAAGCTGCTGAGCAGCACCCCCAGATCCCTCTCTAATTTACAGCCATTGCTCTCCCCACTTGTACTTGTGCCCAGTGTGGTCCAGGATCCAGCATTTCCACCTGCTGAATTTCATCCCATTAATTATAGCCCAATGCCAATCCATCTAGTTTCCTCTGAAAGGCCTCTTGTTCATCAAGGGAGTCAACAGCACCTCCCTGTTTTTGTCGTGAGCAAATGTGTTAGCGGTGCATTCAACTCCTGCATCCAGAATTTGGACACAAATATTGAACAAACCTGGCCCTAGAATTGATCCCTTAGGAGCATTGCTGGTGTAAAGTCCCCAGCCAGATGTCATTCCATTCACTACAATCCTTTGAGCTTTGCCTTTCAGCCAGTTCTTCACCAAGAACAATGTGAATCCACTCATCCCACAGCCCATCCATAAGGATGCTCTGAGAGCCAGTAAAGAGGCATAATAAAATCCAGAAAAAACTACATCCAACACCTTCCCATCATCCACTAGGCAGGTGACCTAAAGCTTCAAACTCTGATTGTTCATGTGTTCAGCTGTATAAATCAGTGGCTGACAAGCTAACTGTAGTGATATAGTATCCATTTTTGTTTGTTTTTCAAAGTATAAAAGCAATTTAGTTATATGATCAACCTTGTCAAAATTTAGCATCATATATTTTATGATATATTTTATGATATATTTTATGATATATTTTATGATATATTTTATTATATATTTTGGGTTGGGTGGGATAGTGTTTGGGGGTGTTATTTAGCTTAGCATGCTTTTTCTTAAAGTTTTAGTTAAGATTAGGTGGGAGAGTAGGATCACAGCCTTGGGAGATCAGTAAAAACAGTTTTAATTAATTACCAGTCTTCTCACTTTGAAGCATCCTAAAAAGGATAGGATTTCTAGGTGTGAAATTCCCTTTGAAGAGATATTTCCCTGAATACATTTTCCATTAAAATCAATATTCATAATTCAGAAAGGTGCCTTCTCTTATTCAAATCACAATTATTTGCTTTCTGATGGTTTACTGATCCTGTGTCTTCTAAAGAAAGCATAAGTTCATTAATCTGAAAATCTAAATGAAAAAAGTGAATGTATGGTTATATCAAAATAGTCTGAGAGATGGAAATTAAGACTCAAAATTTAAAAATAAAAACAACAAAAACAAGAGGAAAAGAGATCTGGAAAGACATATGATGGGTATTTTTAAACTGCATTCAAGGTTATAAACTGGGCAATGTTATTTCAAACAGAAGTAGTAAGCTCAATATTTTCAACAGAAAAATATAAATAGGCTTGAAATCCCATCTTTACACAAGAAAATACAGCAAGACCCTTTGTCAGCCAGAACAGAGCACTTAGAGCTCATTGGGTGAAAAGTAGCACATTCATTCTGACTACCAGGAATGAAGGTTTTGCAATTAACCTTCATTTAAATTTAAATTGTAATTTAAATATTTCTCCAGTAGTGTTTTTGCAACAAACACACACACAATCACACACTCACCAACTCCTGTGATTGTCCCTTGGCAAGCATACCTCTACTTTATGCATAATGTCAGTCATACATTTGACTCTAAAACCTACAAACATAAAACTACAAGCCCTTTCAAGGTGTCTAGGAATAAAAAAACCCTTCATGTATTAGCATGGACTGTACTTCCTTTTATTATCAGTAATATAGACAAAACCATAAGAAATATATCAAGATTTTCAGCTCCCTAGCATAGGTATCCATGTGAATGGCTCTGGAATAAAGTGTACTCTCATTTATATGACAAATTACTTCTCTGCCATTCTGTCACTAATATGCTATATTAGTATTTCTACTAATACTGTTTATCATGATTAAACCCTGACTCTGAGGAGTTCTTCCCCTCTATAATGCTAAGCAGCCAGTCCTACAGATGTATTGAAAATTACATGTGCTGACTGTGTGAGTTAAGGTGGTGTGTCCTTGTTTGTGTGTGTTGTATACGAAGAATTGTTGTTGCTGTTTCTTAGATTTGCTGAACTTAATAGTTCGAAGTAGTGAGCTTTGGGTCTATAAACCTATTAATGATTCTTTCCATACTGCTTGATCAGAAGTTCTCTGTGCAGACCAGCCCACACGAATTTCTAAGTCCTCAGGATGGACTTATGTTTCAATATTTTTATAGGTGCATGCATTCACTTTTTGCAATGAGGTACTTCTATTTTAAAAACTGTATTGTCTAATTTTTTAAAGGACATTTAGACATCCTTGGAATGGTGGTTTTTCTTTCCCCACCAAGTTAGGGAAAAAAACCCTTTACCTACCATTGCAAAATTTCAAATTTGCACTGAAATACAATATTTAACTTAAAATATTAATGCAATTTGTTCCAATTGAACTGAAAAATCCCTCTAACAAAAAATTATTTGTAAAATGTCTAATTATGAGGAAAGATGAGTCAAAAAGTATATATATTTAGCTAAACTGGGGTAGAAAAAGTAGTGCAAAGTCTTTTTGGTCAGAAACACAATATGGCAATCCTTGCACTGAAACAAACTCAGGGCTGACTTACGAAACACTAATAGCATTATGAAGAAAAGCCTTAATCTCAAAAGATAAAGCTTTGCAAGGAAGTGGTGTGGTGACCTTTCTACAGCTGGTTAGCCTAATCACTCATCAGGTTTGGCTTATGAAATTAATAAATTGAAAAATAATTATTTAGCCATTGCAATAAAGGTGGGTAAATTAGCCTTTTAATTCCCAGACCAAAGTGTGAATCATTTCATATGGAATTTTCTTCCAAGAAAAAAGTTATTTAACGGCTATAGGAAATGTTGGGGTTTTTTTTAAGCAAAATAACACGAAAATTTGACAATGCATAAAATTATTTTATTACTTTATATTTTAAGCTTTTGTTTTTACTCTTATTATTTTGTACATAAAGGAGGTTAGTGATCTGCTTCTCTCCAGATAAAACAGTGAGTGATAAAAGTGTCTCTGTACTTTTTTAAATAGGAAAGAAATACACAATTTAATGATGCTTCACACAGAACTATTGTATGCTTTTCCCATTGTTAATTTGCACATCCTTTGATGTGAAAGATGTCAATTAAAAGCAAATATTGAAGAAAAATAATAGCATCTGCCAAGTATAGGTTCATGTAAATGTACATGCTTTGCTGCTCCAAAGAGCAAGCTCAAGGATCTTTGTCAATGTCTCCATAGTTATGTGATTCTAAAAGCTCAGATATTATAATTTCTCAGCTAAATTGCATGCATGTTATAGGCATATGTATCCTTTGAATTCACACTTCACGTGGATTTCTAGAAATTTAATTCAATTTATTAATACTGCAAACAGATTGTCAGAAGAAGATATGATTAGCTTCAATGTAATTTTTAGTGACTCAGTTGTTTGTGTCATACAGTAGCTGCTCAAGAAGATCTTCCCAAAATTAAGTCTTTAGAAGAGCATCAGATGTGACTGCAGTTAACTCTGATCTTTCAACCACAGACAGAAGTTATTTGGGACATTTTCAGTAACCCCTGATGACTTGTTCTCTTCCTTTCTTTCCAGTGAATTATTCATTGCTTCATTTCTGTTCAAAGTTTTCTCTTTCTTTTGATCACAGGCAATGGACTGGGAATCCGAGTTGTAGGTGGGAAAGAAATTCCAGGAAGCAGTGGGGAAATTGGAGCTTACATTGCCAAGATCTTGCCTGGGGGTAATGCAGAGCAGACAGGGAAGCTTATAGAAGGTAAGAGATAAATGAATTAATTATTTAAAAATGGAGCCATGGGACTGTTGGGAGTTTGTTACAATTATTTATAACACACATTTTCTCTTGCGCAATGGATGCAGTCTTGTGCAAGGAATGAGAGCTAAACCTCCATGATGCTTAAAGCAGAAAAGTCCTGATAGAAGGGATTTTGTGACTTCTATGGCCAAAGAGAGTGGCCACGATGAGCATTACTATGGCATGTCTTCAGTAAAATGTGTCAACACGCTGTCTGCATGGTCACATATCACCAGTGTATATCCTGGACATGGTTTTTGAAGATCTTTAACCTGTCTTGATCATCTGAGTATCCATGTTTGAAATTACTTTTATTTCTTGCACAGGTAAAACAGATCCCATTGTCTCCCAGTTACATGCACTAATTTTTTTTTTCTTAGTTCCCTATAAGTCATACCTAATGTTAGTTGTCCAGTTTAAGGACAGACAGGCAACAGGCAACAGAGAAAAAGAGGTATCCACAGAAAAGCAGTTATTTCATCTAACTTAGACCTCTGTTTCAAGAATTTAAAGTGTCTTCCTCCTTTAATTGGCTCTAAGAAAACTACATTAAACTTCACATCATCCTTTAGGCTACCAAACCTAGGTAGAATGCATTTGACTTCATTACCAATACATTTTCTAAGATTATTGTAATGTGATCATTCTGTCTAATAATTTATTTCTATGATGACATGAATGCCACCTTCTTTTCATAACTTTCTCCTTTTATATCTATTTTCTAGTTCCCTTTTATATATTGGTATGCACCTGAAGTGTCAGCCTATCCATAGAAAAAAATAGAGAACATTTGTTTCTAATTCATTCAACTTTTTTTTTTTCTTAAATAAAAGCATATACACAGGGAAAAATAACGAAAGTAAATAGAAAGAATAGTTCTTGCAGGCAGAATTCAATTCACATAACTTTTCTGAACAGAAAACAAGCAAAAAAAGTCATTATTAAATAAAATGCATTTTGCAGGCATTAAAAGTGAGTAAATTGATTAAAGAATGAATTTACAAGGAATGGTTGAATTATTCTGTGGATATTACAAAACAACGTCACCTGCATTCACCCCACAGCTTTTTACATCCTTGGTGTTATCTTTGCCAATATTTTAATGATATACAACAAAAAAAAAGGCACACAAAACCCAACATCAATGAAATTAAACAGAAAATTAAAAAGAAATATATTTATTTTTGGCCTATAGAGTTGATTCTGATATTAATTTTTAATCTCACTCATCAAATGATAGAATAGTATTATGTTTTGTGCATGAGTGATGATCAAATTGACCTTAATTTTGTGTGTTTTGAAGCAAGTATTTGTTTTGGCTCCCTCCATACAAATAAGTAGGTCTTTCATAACTGTGTTAGATCACGCATGCATTGTTTCAGTACCAAGCAAGTAAAGAGGAAAATATGGTTATTCAACATTTCCCCAAGACTGGACATTTCAAGAAAGAGAATTAACAGTTACAGATTGGAATGATCTGTGGTCTTTTGGTTTATTTTGCCAGGAGTTTTTCTGGAAATTGAAGTTTAAAACAGTTTGTTACTTACCATATAGATTCATTTCAGCAATGATCAAGAACATCTTGGATTTACAATAACTACAGGAGAAATCTGACATAAAAATTTACTTTGTAACCTGTTCACATATTTTAAATATATTTTAAAGGTTTATTCCTATTTTATAGGAAGATGAATATGACAGTAAAATATTTATTCCTTTATTTCATTCTCTCATCATATGTTCCATCCTGTTTCTGATCCTACTTTTATAAAAATATCCTTTACTTAGATAAGTTGGCATAAATCAACTCCATCAAAATCCCTATATTTCATCTGTAGAATTTTTCCACACAATGTCTCAGAGTCTGTTTTCCTATTGATGTGTTAAATGTTCTCTCTGACAGAAAAAATGCTTCCTGCAGAATGCACTTTGACTATGACTTACATGACAAACATTTCCTCTCACTGTCGTTTACCTTTAGGTCTTGCCTTTATATCTAGTTTACTTTTGATGTTATTTTAGATGGCTATCAGAGATTAACAAAGAATATTTTCTACTTCACTGTGAGTTGTGGCTTAGTGGAAGTATGGCTTGTGCCCATTTAGCCTCTACCCTTCAGAAGTGCTAAAATCCACTGAGGTCTTCAGTCATTCTCATATTGATCAGTGTAAATCCAACCAGACTGCTAATCTTACCAAGATGGCTGATATTGCTATCTCTGAAAATAGAGGCTGGCCTTCTTTCCTTTTTCAAGTTATTTGTTGTCTCTCACACTACAGAGAGAAAACATAAAGAACATTTTGTATGTTGTTATCTGTAAATTCAATTACTTTTTTTTTTTTTTCCAGTAATCATGAGTCACTCTCACTGATGAAATGCTGTGTGACTACAAGTTAGAGTATAAACCAAGTCATCAAGTAAATATATACTAATGTCATTACAAGTTATCTTGACTCATTAGCCTTTCTAAGAAGATGAATCACTGTGAAAAATCCCATCAACTTAATTAATTCCTCTAATTCTAAAAACACTAGGTCAGTCTAAAAATCCTATCAATAGCATAAGAAACAAGGATGGATTTATTGTGGTTATGAAGGAAGACAAACTCCTACCTGCTTTCTGTCTGTATATAAGGAGATGACACAGAGATAGTATTCCTATCCTTAGGGAATAACAAAAAATTTTAGCCTATTTAAAAAGCTTTTGAGCAGTCTTAGTGCTGAAAAATGTATTTATAGTTCTGACTGGCAAATACCAGTCTTCTCGGCTCTCTCACCTTGAATTGCTTTCAAATGTCAAAAATATCTCTGATTCATCACTCATTGGCGTAACAAAACCTGGAGGTGGAAGACTCATTCCACCAAGCTCATCAAGTGCAAGGACTGTGTCAGTTTGATAGATGTGTCTGTGCTCCCTCTCGTGTTGACAGAAACAGTTCAGTTATATTCTGCCTGGTGAATCTACCAAGTGAGTAGCATTTCAGCCAGCATTTTTCAGAAACAGAAGAACATAGAGTAAGGAGCAGAAACAATATATTTATGTGTGTTACCTACTTTTACAAATTTGCTGGATGCCCTCAGCATTCCAGTTTTCTTATTGGACCATTTCAATAGGCTGGGTGGAGAGCCCGGGAACTGAAGAACAGCTGGTGTCTTTATTACAAGTTTTCAATCAGCCAGCCAAGCTGTGTTGCAATGGTAAGGCCATCTGATGCTCACTGGGATAAAGATATTCCCTCACTCTCCAGTCTCCTAGAAATTCTGATAAACTAGCATAGTAAAAAACTAATGGTGAACTTTATTTCTGGTGATTTTGCTGCATTTGTTTATGCCTCACTCAGCAACCCTGACACTAGTCAGACTTCTGTTAACCTGTCCTGAGCCCTTATGTGTGCATTTCTATTTTTAATATGTATGAATCATTTAAATTATATCTTCCCAGGCTTAAAAACAGGAATATCATGTATAGTGAAGACAAAAACTCTTATCATGAAAAATACTGAAATAGAACTTCCTGAAAGAAAAACTACCTGATAGACATACAGGTATTGAAAGATAATGACACCTGTTAAATCTGTTATGTAGGTCAGAGCAGAGAAACTGCACTGCTGCTGGAGAGTTCCATCTTAGATGCGATTTTAGTTAATGGTACCCTTCCCTCAGTCCAATCCTTTAGCACTTGTTTTGATCTAGATTAATAATTACTCTTCTCAGGATGCTGGAAACATTGCTCATGAAAACACTGTGAGGGTCCTCTCAGAGCCACCTGCCTTCAAGAGTAGGTAAAAGCACATCCAATATCCTCGGCATCAAAGTCTAAATATTGACAATAAGTTCTTAAATGGACTCAGTACCTTTTAGGCTTTGATTCACCCACTAAGAAAGAGATGGTCAGCTTTTCTAAATATGTTGATTGACTTTAATTGTGCTGAAAGTTTCATAGGCCACATGGCTCGTTCCCCTCGGGAAAATATTTTAAATGAGTGGGTCTTTGGGAATGCCGGAGGTCTCTTTCCTCTTTAGAAATCTGCAATCTCAGAACTTTAAGATGCCTTTAGGAAATGAAACTGAGGTCTCCCTATTTCCTCTTATCCCTATTTATTCATGTTTCTCTTCCTCTCTCATATAAATTCCTACATATTCTTATATATTCAATTGTCAAAATTTTCTTCTATAAGAAGTATTTTATTACAGAGCCCAGTCTCTTTAATGCCCTAATATGAGGTCAAATAATACTAGAATCGTTCTTCAGACTGAGACTTAGACCCTTCCTTTGGAATTTCATGGGATGGCACAGCTCATGACCTCTTGGATTCACAGACCATTGCCACAGTGTCGACAAGAATACTTTCTCACAAATCTGGAGCCAGTAGGGAGAAAATGTTCACTGCTTGTCACCAAGCAACTTTCCACACCAAACTGGCATATGAGGTGCACCAAACAACATGCTGTTACTGGTAAAAAAGGGCCACATCTAGACCAATGGGAAGTTATTTCCACCAAAATATGATAGGGGAAAGGAGAAAAGAGCTGTTTGGATAACCTCCATCAGAGAGCAGCCCAGCTCCCCACCTTCTGTTCACAGAAGAAGGAGGCAGACCTAGGAAGCCCTGTCAGAAGCCTGCCTTAACCAGAATGCTCTACAGCTCCCACCCCTGGTGTGGACTCGGGCTCCTGACCTAGCTCTCTTCAAGCATCAGGCTTCAAAATGGAGGAATGTATACTGAGAGATTCTTCAAAGGCAGAGGAGAAAAAGCCAGGGTTCAGTGGGACTCTTATCTGTATGTGTCCAAGTATGGTTAGCACAGCTCTTCATTATTTCCAGAATAGACAGTTAATCAAAAGGCAAATTATAATAAAGGCATAAGGACTTATGTATGATGATAAAGAGAGCAGCTGCATTGTTAGGTGAAAATCTACTGCAAAATACCAATCAGTTGACCACCCAGAAATAAGAATGAAATATGAGAGCCCTTGGTAGCAATTTTGAATCTGGGGAAGGCTGCACATGAAAGCTGAAGGACAGCAAATATATTCATGGTGTTTAAGCAAACCCTCATGCACAAAGTCTGCATTAAATGGAGAAAAAGCGTACTTACACTATCTTCAGGTCTTACTCTGGGGAGGATGTAAATAAGGCCAATGAACAAACTAGAGAAGAGATGGCCAATGTGGGGACATGATTTACTGTACTTTAGTTGTCTAGTATAAATAAGATGAATCTGGCCATAATCAATATTGGGTAGAGGCTATTGGAATATTAGAATCATTGTTTAATCTTTGAAGATTTTCCTGAGTTCTGGGCAATGACATCTTTGAATACAGGTAGCTTTCTCACGCCTCCATTACCCCCAACTAGGTAGCTTCTAGAATCTATTTCACTTCAGCCATGCCCTGGGAATATGTCCCTTCATGTGTTTTCAGATCATTAATTTTCAATCATAGTTTATCAAGTTTTTAAGTCCTTGTCATCTTTAAGTGTGTTTTTTACTAGCTTTGTAAATACATTATTTCTTTCAAGTCCTCTCAGAAGGACAATGGGATGCAACTGGATTACTGACCAGTCCATGAATGGATTATAAAGAAAGTGTTAACAGTTTTTCTACAAGTTGTTTGATACATTTTTGGGCTACTTTGAATAGCACCAGTGCTGAAAAACAAGGCCAGACTGTTTCAGAAGGTCTTTTGCAAAGGCGGTGCAGGTGTCATGGCTGTCCATCTTATCAAAGCTCTCTTTTGCCAAATCACAGATGTGCTTTGCATGTTGCTGGGAAAATGCAGTGGGACTGGCATGGGCATGGGCACCTAAATAGTTGGAAAACAAGGACAGAGGCAGTAAGTCACTATCCTCCTCTCTACTCTTGTCACACTTCCCTCTTACCCCTGAGTTATAGATGGGCACAAGTGTAACTCTGTCTGATCTTTTATCAGTCACTGGCTGGTCATTTATTGGTGGGAAGTGCAATAGGCACCAGGTCTTCCTGAGTTTTAAAATACTGTAGTAAGTACTTCTTGCTGTTTAGACAGCTAAAATTGGAAACATTGATTGGGGCATCACAGTGAAAAGAGATTTTCCAGTCCCCATGAAGCAAAGATAGTGAAGAACCAACATCCCTTCTTGAGTCCCTCTGATAATTGCACTTCTGGCAGAAAGTAGATAGCACGATGCAGCTGGAAAATGATGAAACAAAATTAAAGAGAACACAAGAAAGGAAGAAAAAATTCTTAAAAAAACTGTGGATCTAGTCTTAAATGAACAGTAATAATTTTTCCATCCTGCACTTCCATTTTGCAGCTTGGCTGCTTTAATTTATTATTACATCGGAAAAAAAAGTATTAACTTTACCCTGTTCTCTGAGCGTTAGTCTTCATGATTTATTTTGCTGTCCATGCTTGTTCTGTTGGGTCAGAAGAGAAGAGAGCTTGCTCTCAACATATCTTCTGGGCTACAGGCTCAGGTTTCTCTGTCCTGGAAGAAACTGGCTTTATCAAAGATAATGTGCACAAAATAACAGGCAGTGCCATTGTTTGGTTGTAAGCTTTGCCCTAAAGCTCTTTAAAGGGACTTAATCTAACAAAAACCCTAAATACCCAACTTCAGCTGTAAATATTAACTTACATACTTGTGCTCCTCTCATCCATATATTTTGTTCTGCCTTGTACAACTTTTTTATAGGTAACAATCAAAGGTATAGGATTATCCTTTTTGGGCATGGCAATGGACAATATATTAAAAAATGCTTTTAAATATTTTAAAATTATTTTTAAAGGAAATTAAGTTAGTGGAAAGGATGCCCTGCCAAAGTGTATCACTTAGCATGTTGGAATTAACCTAATATCTGCTGGAATGAAAAAAAGAAAGGTAGAAATCTTCATCATGCTGGTTTAGTCATTCCCTATCCTGTCCCACGGGCAGTGGTCTCAATTCCTGTCTTAATATGGCAGGAGTTGAGTAGTTCTGAGAGTTGAGTTTGACCTTTTGCTAAGATGTGAGAAAGAAATAAGATTTATCAGAAGGAATGAGAGACAATGGCTTCAGTGCATGTGTGGCACTTATAAAAAGAAGTGAAAGTAGAAATAGTTGCAGCATAAACAATTGACTTGGAAATTTATTGAAAGCTGTTTACTGTAACACTGTGCACAACTTTATTATCTAAATCTCTTTTGTGATGGTTAAAACACACTTAGAAAGTAGCACTTTTCCCTGCTTCAGAGAATATAGAACATACAGTTTAAGGAGTTTTTGTTTAATCTTATGGTGTCAGAAGGTTATAACTGATATTATAAGTATACAAGAAGTTTTCTAATCAAGTATGCTTGTAAAAGCCCAGTTTCAATGAGATAAACCAGGTAATACGAGTTTTTACCCAGAATGTAATTGCTGTATATTTAGTTTTTCTGCAACAAAAATCAGCACTTAAAGAGATATTAGAGAGTAATTCTCATCCAGGAAGTAGTTGAGCAGCTATAAGGACTGAGTTTAGGATCTTTTTTTTAGTTAATCTAAAGCAGAAGAGAAAACTTGAGATGTACTTACAAATTTTGTAAAGCTATGGGGAAAGAAGCATTAAATGTAAAGGTATTATGACCAGTAAAATTATGGCCCCTTACATAACCCCAGCTACTGATTTTTTGCTCCTGCATTTAGTCTTGTTATGTACCACATAAACTACTACAGTTTATACCTTATTTATGATCAACAACTCTGACGATAACTTGAACAATTAATTGTTGATAAAAATCAATTTTGCTAGAAAAGGCATATTATACAAATTGCACAAGGAACTTGGATTCTTGTTTTAAAAAGAAATAATTTTATCAAAACATCCCTATGGGGAGGGGTTTTTTTTAAAAAGTCTTAAATAGATAAGGCTGATTTATGGAAACAAGAAAAATAAACTGGATTCTTCAATCAGAAGGAAGAGGCAAATACAGTCAGTAGATATTCCAGAGCTAATGAAGTGAAGAACCATCAGAAAGGTCATGAGAAAAACATTTGTCAGATGGTTTATTATACAAATTGTGGAAGATCACTGGTAAATGTCATTAGTGTCATAACTAGCTTTCAATAACGCTCCACTAAGATCATATTAAAAACAACTACTAGCTATTGTTAAGTACTTATGTGGAGCTATGCAATTAGTAATTTTCAGATGCACAGTTTTTGGCAGAAGTTATTTTTGAGGACCTTGATGAGCAGTTGCTGTTAAAAAGAATATCCAGGTACTTCTTGGAAAGAACCCTCCATGCTTCCACTGAATATGCCCAAGGCCCTGTTTCTCTGAGCACAGCAAGGTACAGCAGCAGGCAGTGTTGTCATCAGGCTGCCCACAAAGCTTTCTTGGCTCCTGCTGGCACCTTGCAGCTTTCTGCTCTCCTCTGGCATCACACACATCACAGGTGCTTTTTGGTTCTCCCTCTGACATTGACAGATACCACCCATCCATGTGGTCCCACTCTTCCTGTCTTACTCTTGAACACTTACTCTGCTTCTGCTAGATTCTGACACTGTGAGTACTTTTAAGGCTCATTTGTCTCCATAGGAGAGTTTAATTCCTTCTTTCACTATTTTTAAGGTGCTGTATTAAAATCAAGTGGATATGTTTTTCTCAGAAGATGCAGGTGTGTTTCCTGTGTCAGTACTCCCAATACACACTGGCAGAGATGGCAAGAGGTCTGTGACTTTTCTGGTTTGGGCCATGCTGGGAGAGATGAGTTTAGTTTCTGCTTCCAAGATATTCAGGGATAAAACTAAATCTTTAGTCAAACACAGGCAGTCTGTCTGGGATTGCGAGACAGACATTCTCTAGACCATGTTATACCTGACCCATGGGCAGAGAGCACAAACAGAGACACACAAACACTGTGCCTGCCTCCTTTGCACAGCTGCTTTCTGAGACTGATGAGAGGGACTTGAAAAAACAAGACAAGAACCAGAGCTATGTAGGCACGTACCTTTGATGCTCCAGGCTGAAATGCAAAGACCAGCTTCTGTGCAGCAGATTGACAGAGAAACCAGACAAATGTAAATCCTTCATTGCCTAAACTGAGGCAAATTTGTCTTACCAGTGGAAGTTGTCAAACGCACTCTCCTGTCTCCATTCACTGTGCAGGGAACTTAGGTATTTCTTTTAGGTGAAATGTCTCACTAACAACGTAAAATTCAGATGTAACAGACTTACCTTAGGCATGCAGGGCCACATCTCATCAAACAAAATCAGGACATTTTCATCTGATGTTTTTAAGGGACAACATCTATTTGGGGTCACATACATGGACATTCCAGAAAAATATCTTACTACAGTGTGAAAAAGCCTTTTACATAACCACTGAACTGTGTTGTTTGATAGTGACTTCCCAGTGAACTGGGAAGCTAAAAATACTCTAATTCCATTTCCTATTGTGCAGATTACTGTGGTCTCAAACTTGCAGACTAGCAGTTTGATGTGATTTGTAGTGAAAAAATGTAGTGAAATCAAAATATAAGGGTCATCTTAAAGTACAAGTTAAATAAAGCTATGTCCTTACGGACAATTTTTCCTGCCACTGGGTTCCAAAAAATCTATTAAAACTTTTTGTGTTTACATGTAGCAATTTTACCCTTCAATCCCATTCCTGAAATCTGGATCTCCAGGAATGTTAAGCCAGCCTGGCCACTCTATGGAATGCGATATTGATTTAAAACATAGCAAAGATTCAGGGCCCAAGGTGAATTGTCCCCACTCAGGGTTCGTTCTGCTGGAAGTCAGGGGATCAGATAGCCCCTGTCAGTGACTCTTGGGGCAGGCTGTGGGTTGTTTGCAAGCCCCAGTTCTCAGCAGCAAAGAGGATTACAGGCAGCACATTCTTCTGCCTGTGAAACTGGGTACTGCAGCAAGCAGAATTTCTTTAGTCTCTTGTTATTTCAAAATACTTTCTAGATAGGTGCATGCAAATTCTTCCAAGACCATAAGAATCGTTCTGAAAAGTTGTTAGTCATTTACTGTTTAAAAAGATGAACTGATGGAAGAGGGTGTTCTCGCAGTAGAGCTTTATCTGTCTTTTAGATGGCTTTGACACCAGCTTGGAATGGTTTGTCACAGAGCTTCACTGCAGTGGTTTAAAAGGTGACATGGGCACATAGATAAAGCCTCTGTTTTCTCTAAGTATTGAGTAACACAGGAAGAGGAAATAGAGGTAAAAAAATATTTCCTAAATTACTTAAATCAACCAATCACTTGAGGCAGTTAGGTAAAAACTATAGTAGTGTAATCAAATTATTCCAGATTTCCGAGGTTTTCTGTATAACTTCTGAAGCATCTGGGATCAACTGTTTTCAGAGGAGATGCTGCACTGAGTTGTTCTTTGCTCTGACCTAAGCTAATCTGACACCTTGATTTTGTTATTCAATTGAAATGGTAAAGGAACTCAAAGAACAAAATAATAATTTTCTGCAGTTAGTTTTGGAATGTGGTTTACATTACAAAATAGAAATATTATGTAAATTAATACAGAAAAAGCTTTAGATATCAGCTTAAAGAAAGGAAACCACAATGAGCACTCTCAAAAAATTGCATAAAGACTTTATTTCAGATTTCTTGAAACATGTTCTATTCCAAAAAAGTAATTAGATCATCCATAAGGTATGACTGGGAAAATCTTGTATGGGAATATTCAGGTTTCTTTGACAAAAAATAAGCAGGTGACTGTATAATTTGACAGTAAACAGAGAAAAATGTTGATCAGAAATGATTACTCTTTATCCAGGTTTATAATTCTGATGTTTGAGGATTACCATGTAAAATTAGGTAAATATGGCTTCACATTTCTGTATGAAAAGTCATAAAAAAAGAAGCTACATTAACTCTACTTGTACTATAAAAATTCAATTTAAAATTAAACTGGAATTGAAGATATTGAATTGCAAATTGTCTAATTTATTAATGACTAAAGCTTGAAAATGTTTCATCAAGCAAAAATTGTGTTTTAAATCCTTATTTTTGCTCCACATTCCAACAAAATGAAAAAACCTTCTGGAAAAAAGAACTCTATTAAAGAATCAAAAAATTTAGGGATTGCTTTAAACCTTGGTAAAAGTAACTGATAACAGACCTGTTTGAATTGTTTCTAATTAAAAAATAATAATCTGTTGCCCAAAATATTGCTTGAAAATCAGGAAGATGTGTTGTGGGGTTTTTTTTTCCTGTACAGACCCTACAGTGTTTGAGCCAAAACTCTGGGGAGAGTCTGTACTATACTAAGGGGGTCTATACTATTTCTCCTTGTTTGCAATGGAGTCATTCAGATACAAAATAGGCATCGAATAGTTTGATGTCTCTCTAGATATAACAAATGGAATTCTATTTAGATCTTCGGATTTTATGATTCTTTTGAAAAGTTATGAAATTACCTTATAGATACATTAATATATTCTAGGCAGCTTTTCAAACATTTTTTTTTTTTTTTTTAGGTACTTAAATATTATCACTTCTGGAAAAACTGAATTAGTCATAGTTTTGGTGATTGTGGGGAATGTAATTGATTTGAAAATGCAAGGATTTGCAGAGAGTTGCATTCAATTCAGTAAGGTGACAATAATCCTATAGTATAGCTATTTCCTCTGCATATTGGAGATCAGATTTCATGAATGATATGTGTTAGAATGAGCATTTTTGGGTCAGCATGTACTAACATTTTCTTTCACAGAATCAAACTAGAATACAAAATGTAAAACATTTGAAGGCCAAGAGATTTCAGGCAACCAACTTTGGTGTCAGGCAGACATGGGCAGGTAGCAGCTATGTTCTCCAGAGACTGAGCTCTGCTAAAGTCTCTGAAAGGATGTAGCATCTGTGAAGTGGTTCACACTGCATTTGAAACATAGAATATTTCTAAATCATCATATATATGGTGTACCTGAAAATGTGAAAATGCAGCAATTCAACACTTGCCAAAGGAGCAAGAAACTTCACCTCTGGGCCTTCCCCAACACACATGATGTTGAGTTGCTCAGATACTTCTGCTTCTAAGGAGAGCTGTGTCTGAAATTGTGATTTACTTGGATCTTACTTTCTGATTTTCAGCTGCTCCCTCTTCCAAATTATAAGGCCTAAGTTATTATTTGGTGTGGTGATTCAGGAACTTTCTGGGAAAACTGTACTTTTCTGTCTTAATAGAACGCAGAAGTGCACACTTCTTTTTCTTGCTCGCATGAGCATTTTCCCCTGGCATTTTTGCACATGTTCCTGTTATTCACCAAACTACGTAGTTATGAAACAGGAGCTTTCTTAAGAATTATTTCCAGTGAAACCATGAAATGCTCCGGTCATGCACTGTGGTCCTCATTCCATCTGATTTTTCTTATTTTGGTGTATTACAGTGAGTTTAACAAAAGGGATTGTTCCTTAGGGTATTGCTATGTCACAAACCTTTTATGACTAGTAAGTACCTTATTCCTATGTTTGTAACATGTTAGTCTTTCCTCTCTTTGGAAGTCTGTACTGTCAGTCCAAAATAAAATGCGTAGAAGAACTCTGTATTTTCATTCAGATCCTGAATTGGATTTTTTGAGTAACAGCAAAACTTCAAGTGGAAAAATGGGAGAAAAGTGTCTTCCTTCTGATTCTATGGAAGTAAAGAAAAAAGTTATTTGCAATTTTAGTGAAGTTTGTACAAAGATACAGAATAATGATGCTACAGCTCTATGTTTACCTCTGAATGCCAAGAAGAATTCCACTGAAATCCACTTACCTATGTAATATTATGCATGTACCAATGAATTTTGACTATAGGGGACCTTTACCTGGAGACTCATTGCTGCCAAACCAAAAGGGCATGCTAAAAACCAAGAAGTATTAAAACATCCATAAGGCCTTAAAGATGATAGAGATAATTGGATGATAAAGAACTGATTATCCTATAGTAGTGCTTGTACTAGAGTGGTTCCTTAGTCTTTGGAAAAGTAAAGGATTTTTTGTTGGCTTCATTTGTTTTTCTTTCCTTTTCATAAATTTACTGCTAAGAGGCCAGTAAGGATGGAGTAAAGATGCAGTGATACACACCTACAAAAAGAAACTCAAATTAAGGACACAGGGAAAAGATTTGAAATCTTTTTGCTTGCTCATGTGCTAACTTTCTGCTCCCTTCCCATTCCAAAACAGCAGACATCAGGAGGAAGCATGTCTGGAACAGCCTTTAAAGATACCCAGACAAGCAGTGTTAGTTTTGGTACTGCCCACAAGCTCTGTTCTATGAGGGTTCAGCTTTCAGAGGCAATTCCTCTTTCTGAGCACTTGTCATCAGAGCCAGAAGACTGCTAACAACTGCTGGATTGCATAGCAGCCCCCATGTTGCTCTAACCCAGGCCTGTGAACTTGTACACTGCTCATGTGCAGGCAGACTGCATTAAAAATGAACAATAAATATGGGGCAGGCCTGTGTTTGAAGGTTAGGCTGCACTTTATGGCAGGAACAAGGTGAAAAAAAGCAGGAAGGAGGAAAAAAGGGCATTTGGATGATCTGCTTAGAGGAAAGGAAAGGTTAAAACAGGGGAAAGCAGTGCGGTGAAAAACAAACTCCCATGTTCACTATGTAAATTCATGATATATGTTCAGTATTAGATTAGATTAGAATCTATTTTCCAGCCTAAGATGAGAGCCATTTACCTGCCCTTGTGCAATGACAGGGCCATTTGCAGATGCTGACCAGTCACCCCAATGAATAGAAGCTTTCATTATTTCTTTCACTAGATAATGTGCTGAACAGCACCCCATGAAATTAACCTTTAAGATGACAGTAAAAGGAAATGAGTCATTCCAGGCGATGCTCATCATGGTGTGAGCTCTACACTTGCTAAATGAGTTCTGTCATAGTGTGGGTGAAGTGGAATCAATCCATATAATTCATACATTTGCTGCTCATACAGACAGTTTTGGAACTGTGAAGTAGAAATAAGCATTGACTTATGTCTAACTAAAGCAAAGTAATATATTACATTAACTGATTATACTTTTCAGTTGGATCTGAAGTAACTAAATAGAAAGAACTGAGAGTTCCTGAGTATGTGAAAGAAAGGATAAAAAGAATCAAAATGCTAGGAAAGTACTTTCATGACAAGTGCTAATGGAGAAGTAGAAACAGTTTTAGTCTTAGACAGTACTAAAGAAAGAAAAGATAAATCTTTCATCATCCTATTCACAGACCACTGTAATATCAGCCTATCTCAGTGATAGTAATACCTCTGCAATTCACACAGTAGAAGCTGACTGATTAGTTGCAAAGCAGGGGCTTTCTTCTGATTAAATAGCTGTAGAGAACATGAGACAAGAAAAACACTTCCCACTGTTTTGGAAGGAGTGAAGATCCAATGAAGGAACTGAAAATACCTTCAAGCGTGACAGTGGTCCTTGTTGAATATGATACAGGCAAACTGGTAGATATGATAAAAACATCTTTACAGCAGATGAGCATGAGGCACATACTGCTCTATCTGGATGAATATCCTCCAATGGTGCACATGGATGGACTGCAATGCCACCTCAGAGGTTCTGTCTCTGCATGGAGATGAGCTAGGAGAACACCTGACAGCTACAGCAGTATGACACTTCTGTGTTGCCCACACTTCCCATAGATATGGAAAAATTTGGTGCCACCTAATGGACAACCCCCAGCTCCTGAATTGTGAATGTGTTTTACAGGAATGCTTTTGCAAAGCATCTAAAAAGATCTACCTATATTAATGTTTCACACGAAGAATTTCTCATTCAGTATCCTTAAACACATATCTTCAGATGCAATATGCATTGTTTAAAGATGAAGACTTAATAAGCTCCATGGGTAATATAAAGTTTTCTGTATTTGCTGGCTTTAAATTTGTGAGCTGGGGTCATCTCACACCTTCCTCAATTGCAGCAATATAGCACCACATAAAACTAAATTACCACACCTGAGTGTTCTGATCTGTTTATGGGTGAAATTTAACCAGCTATTATGTCAGTCACATAAATTATTCTAGACCATCCTTAAGCAAGTTTACTGCTACAACTGCATGGACATAGCACTCTCTTTCAGTATAAATCCTGACCATGTCAAACAAAATATTTAGCCCAAGGGGTTTATATCAGCATTTTGTAGAGTATATTAGCAAAAAGGAGTTGGACTATGGACTATTATAATGACTGCCATAATGAGTAATACTGAAAATAATTGTTATTCCTGAAAAAGCTGTTAGTGATGACCCAATTGCATGTCATGTACTTCAGGAAGCAAAACAGGTAAGAAAACATAAGAATATATCTCTTTCATCAGATGAGCCACCAGATACCATATTGAACCAGATACCAAATGAAACATATCTATCTATGATATCTATATAGATGTATTATGTTTATATATGTTGCAAAATGCAATATCTCATCTTGCTTGTTTGAGCCTGCCCTCCCAGCACCATCATCCTGGCTGGAACGTGAACATTAGTGTTAGAATTGAAATTTGAACATCATGCTTCATTTTCAGCTGTCACTGAATTCAGTGGTACAAGTAAAATCATGGTCAGTTTGATGAATTCCAATTCATAGAACTACGTGCTTTGAAGAGATGCATCTCTGAATTAAATCAATTTTCCATCTGCAGTTTACATTTATAGCTTTTCAGGATGCATTATTGTTTTGGTTATTTTCATTCGCCTGTGAAGAGAGATACAGTAGAATTAGGAGTGGTCCTGAAGGCCTCCAAGCAAAGGACAAAAAAGGAAAAAAAAGCATAATTGTATTTCTCTTGCTTCCATTCACTGGAATGAACTGGGAAAAAAGGATTGTACTTTTATTATTTTCCTTAAAATGCATTGTGTGTGTTGGATATGTACAGTTTGGATGGGGCTTTGAGCAACCTGGCCTAGTGGAAGGTGTCCATGGCAGGAGTTTGGGAACTAGATTATCCTAACCGTCTCTTCCAACCCAAACTATTCTATGATATTATGGTTTATTAATTCAATACAGTATTTCTTTTCATCTATTAAAAAAAAATCAAATTAGAAGAATCTGTTTTGCTACTTTTAGAGAAAGTAATTATTAGTTTTGGTGAAGATAAAGAAATGCCTTTGAAATGGGATGAGTTCATAGGCAATTTAGCAATTCCTTGGATACTTTTCACCAAAGAAGAATTGCTTAAAGACTTTCATCTCTAAAGGATACAATATCATTTGTGACTCACTCTTTTATTGTATTCGGTGTGTTTGGGGGATTTGCAGTTTCAGTTGGCATTTTTTAATTCTTGCATATATTTTTGCCTTATTTTTCCCTATTGTTGCATAACTGGTTCCCAATATTTCACATATACAGTTGCTCAACTTTGGGTGGAGGCTCCTTTTACCTAAACTTTCTGTAGAATAAAGAAAATATGTAATTTTTATTCTGTTAAATACAGCAGCTATTTTTCCTTCTTTTGCCTGGGAAAGAATATTTAGTGGTTTGATGTAAGAAAAACAGAGATGTTTGTTTTACTCTTGTATACTGTTTGACACTAATAATTTTAATATTTGATAGCTGAGAAAAAGACTCAGACATGTTCAATAGCTTTGGTGAAGTGAAACAAATCATAAAAGATTAAGCAATGGAGTGATGAAACTCCTTTGTCCTTATTGACCCATAATATACATTTGAGCTTGAGTCTACAGATGAAATGTCAGTTTAACATTTATATTTGGCAGTTTAAAAAATAATGCTCGATCTCTCACTTGGGCATATATGTGAAGGAAAATAAGCTGCTGCAATACCCAGTGAAGGTAATGTGAGGATGCCTTGCTGGGAATTTCATAACAGTTCAGTGTTTAATTGTGGTTTTGATAAGTAATTAAAACACACAAGTTTGAAGAAATTGAGACAGAGTTTGTCTTAGGGCTGGTATGGAGTTGCTAAGTGGAGACTATGAAAGCATCAAAGTAGACAGGCTTATTGCTGCTGTTGGTACAGACAAAGGGTTGCTGATTTGGGCAGCAGTTTCTGGTTGCTGTGCAGTAGCAGGAGCAGTGGGTGCACCACACCATTGTCTCAGAGCATTTGGGCTGGGGACACATCTTTCCAGCACTTTTCCTCCCTGTACCTGCCATGGTTCCATCAAGCCCAACTTTCATCTTTTGACCCATCTCCAAACCATAAACCACATCTCATAGGCTGTCCTATTCCTTATGAGTTTTGATGCTGTTGTCAGCAGAGAAGTTCCTATGTGCCTTCAAGAGGCACATAGTGAGCTCTGAACTACCAGCCCTGTCCCTCTTTCAGTGGTCATCAGCTGCAAACAGGGCCTTGCAGGGCATTCTTCTGTTTGCTGTCATGCTCGGGGTAACAGCAACTTCTCCCATGAGGAAACTGCTTTCCCTAGAGTGGCAGAAATTTCATTTCTACAACTATAGCTGTCAGTCAAGGAATGTAGTATCATAAGTTTGTTTTGCTTGTCTGCCGGGTGCTTACACGGTGAATTCAGAACATTAATTGTGATCATAAGAAACACATAAATACACAGAGACTGGCTGGTAAGAGATCATTTGTTTTAGTGTAGATAATGAGAAGAAACAGCAGCTGCTGCTAATCAGTATGCGTGTGAGTATTCATAGAAGTTGATTAGGTATATAGCTGCCAGATAATCACCATCCAATCTTGCATGTACAGGGTAGCTTCAGTAATCGTGCATTCAAATTTCTTTTAAAGAACCCTACAGAGAATGACAAAACTATGGGTGTAATCCTGCATCATTTATTTTCAATAGTATTTTGTCATGCATGAATTCTGCATTTATTACAATGAACCTATTTGTAAGAATAATGCTACTTCTTTGATCAAGTACTGCAGATCAAATTTGTATAAAGAGATGTTAATAAAAAAAGAATTCAGCTGACAGTAACAAGTATGTTGAAGATGTGTAAACATCAACAGAATTACATTCTAAGGTAGAGAGAAGAATAATAATTATTTTAAATTATTTATTTTGAAATTAAATTTAAATATTTTATATTATTTTTAAGACAATTTTAGCTGCATATCATGGATCATTCTCAGTGAGATGTATGACAGTCATTACAGGGGCTCACTTTCCTTTCTGTAATTCATGTTGCAGTTCTGTAAGGGTGATTTTACCCTGGTAGGCAGCTACGCCCCACACAGCCTCTCTCTCATTTCCCTGAAGTGAGGTGGGAAGAGACAACCCTATCACATCAAAACCAGCACAGCCAGTTAAGCTGCACTCTTAAATATGACCACGCACAAGTTTTCATACCTAGATTAATTAGATATCTCTGATTCTACTCATAAAATCTACGTGCAAACCACATTTAACCAAATCAGATTTTTTTTTTGATTCTTAGTTCCTGAACTAACTCAGATTGTGCAAGACGTTGCTTGAGCTTCCAGGAAAGGCTACTTTAGGATCTCTGATCTTGGCTGAGCTGAGCAGCCTTAGCATCATGAGGGAACTTTTTTGCTCTGAACCGAGCACTAAAATTGGACTGTCATTAAGCTTGCTAATCAGATGTCCCTAAAAATGAGCTTTGTGCCTACATTTATACCTAAACTTGGAAGAACAAGTAATTATTGAAAACTGAAATCCTGCAGTTTTACAACTTTTTGTTAAAATGACAGTTAGTTCTAACAGGTAATTATTAGTGTCTCTCATTTTTCTAGCACATATGGAACCTGTACATCTTAAAGTTGAATAATCCTAACATTTATCACTAAATTCCTTTATGAATGAGTTATAGGGATACAAAAGCTGGAGAGTTAATACTCAGCCTTTAATACTTCACGAGTACTACCTCCTACAACTCTATTGTTAGTAAGACTTCTGATACTCTTAGCTTTACTAACAGCACTTGTCACTTGGACATCTCAAAGTTAATGTACAATGACATTATCTTTCCACTGTGCCTTTTAACACATAAGGAAACTGAGGCACAAGTGACTAATTGGTGTGCTCCTGCTGCTCCCCTGGCTGGTTGTGGCAAAAGCAGAACTAACAGCTCAGTCTCTGATGGTGCTCCATTAATTCCCTTCACCTGAGGTTCACTATTTTTCAGTTCCTTCCTCTCGTTGATAAGGTACAGCTGTTGGTTTCCTAAACTGAGAAAAAAAAAAAGTCCTTTTCATTTCCTAGGACAGATTTATCACTTTAGATGACAAAGGAGGGAATCAATACACATATTTTTAGGTGTCTGAAAAGTAAATACCTTCCCTCACCTTGTATTATGGGCTCTTTTTCTAACCATAAGTGGAAGAAGGATACCTGAGGGATGTGATTCATCTCATTCCAAATAGATGTCAGATGAGAAGAGAGGAAACTGCCTCTCTTCATTCATTAGCTACTCAGAATTCCTAGACAGCTATTGAGGCAAGATACATACCTTTGTACAGCCAAAAATTGGTACATTGAGTCTAAGACCAAAAGAGGCAAAACCAAAGCAGCCGTATGCATGTAAGCATGACAGTTGTTCCCTGCAATCATACATACTGCTTTCCATGCTCTTTTCTTTATTGTTCTAAATCTGTTCAAAATTAGATGAAGAATTTGAAAAAAAAATCATTTTATGCATTTTCACTTTTGGTCCACTTGTGGTTTCACTTGTGGTCTGTTGAAACCAGCCAATAATCAAACAAACTTTTCCTGCATACTTTCTACAGCTATGGACATGTATGTGTCAGGAATATGTACAAACATACATTTCACTTCTACAAGAGAAACAAAAAACATGTTCATTTAAGTGAAGTCATTCCAATGATGCAAAAATTTAGCTCAACTTGATTTAGAACACAAACAAGTTGATTCAGAGATATCATGGATTTACCTTATATTGCATTATGAAGAGCATAATTTACAAAAAACTTTTCTTAAAGGAGAATTATATGTATTATATGAAAAATAGATACATACAGAGATGAGAAGTGCATAGCACTAGCTGGAAATTTGTATTCACTTTCCTTAGCTTTCAGATTTCGTGACTCTCACAAATAAGATAATAGTGAGTAAATTCTACTTTATATTTGAATAATCAGACAGTGTCAGAACTGTAAAATTACTCCCAGGGTATAGAGGATGATTATCAACAGAGTGACTCCTATTAGAACACATCAAGTAAGGATCTCACTCTATTCCATGTGACATACTGGCATTTTAAGGTCTTCAGCCATTCTCATTAAGACTTGACTTTTTGCTTGAACAGTGGTGTTTGCTTACTGTGAGTCACAAAAACTTTCTGTTCTTGTTTCCATATGACCTTAAGTTGAATTGGCATGCGATACATAACCATGGCCTTTGCTCATTCCTAGCACACTTTCAGTACTTAAATTATTCTAATAATTGCATTATTTTCTGAATTGGCCTCTGCAGTCCCTTAGTGGTGACATTGCTGGAGACCAGCCAGGAACTCACCGAGCAGGGCTTTGGCCCCCAGATCTGTATGAGGAGAGCCTCAACAGCACGTTGGGGGTCCTCATTTAAGAGGAACTTTTCTTTGGCATTAGTTCTTTCTCAGTTGTACTTTTCAAATATACCCATTCTCTCCCAAGCACCAGTATTTGTATATGCAGATGGTATGTCCAGAGAGTAAAGGATGCCACCTGCTGAGTCTCCTTCTCACTCTCTAGGTTTGTAAGTTGACAACTGTGTGATGGTTTCAGAGATGTGCCCTTTGCACACTTTCAGAAGCTGAGAGTTATCTTTTGTTTCTCTATCTCATACCCTTGTGAGACACTGGAAAGTGTTGCTGGTTACTCTTCATCCTTTTTTCCTTATCTTGGGGTCTTTGCCCAGTTCTTTTCCTACCTGCTAGCCTTTTATAATTTCAGGCTGCACATTGATTTAGTCAGTGCTTTGCTAAAGTTTGGTTCTGCCTTGCGTTTTTTAAGCTGTTTTTCCTTACCTGAGCAAAGTGTCCTGTGAAACCACATTTTAATGAGTTAGGATCTTGACAACATGCTAACCTATGTGCCATGAATCACTCTTTTCTTCCAGCAAAATTTTTCTGGGAGTTCTACATACATAAATTCCCACTCATATTTCATTCATAGAATCATAGAATATCCTGAGCTGGAAAGGGCCCAGAGGGATCATCAAGTCTGGTGTCTGCCCCTGCATAGGGCAGTCCAAAGCATCACACCATGTGCCTGAGAGCCTTGTCCAAGTGCTCCTGGCAATCTTGGTGCTGTGACCACTTCGATGAGAAGCCTGTTCCTTTTCCTAATATCCAGCCTAACTCCCCTGACAAAGCTTCATGCCTTTCCCTCAAGTCCTATCACTGATCACCAGAGAGATTAGTACGTGCCCCTTATGAGGAAGCTGTAGACCAAGATTGGAGCTCCCCTCAGTCACCTTTCTGTTGGCACAACAAACCAAGTGACCTCAGCCTCCCAAGGCCATTGAAAAACTCTTCGAGAGGTCTTGTGTTGACAACAGAACAGTGTTTTACATAGACTTTGTTTGACATGTTTGCTGTCATAATTTATATTCTTAGGTAGAATAGAAACTAACTAATAGAGAGTGATTCTTTAGACATATACTGTAACTTCCACGAGAACTGTTTGTTTGCATCTCATGAGATGTGATTCTTGCCCCTGCAAAGGAAAATTTCAAAGCCAACTATCATTCCTTTCACAGATGTAACTGAAAGAAGACTAACAGAACTGCATTCGTGTAAAAAAGAAGTAGTTATTCTTCAAAAAGGGAAATTAAAATAAACCACACTGAATTTGGAATCCACAAATATAAATACATAATGCAGGATATACTAGTCTAAATTCATGTCTGGCATTAAACTCCCAGGAAAAGATAGTTTTAGCTATTTACCATTCATTAAAGAGACAGCAAAGAGAAATTCATGCAATCTCATTGTTCACTCATCTTGAGGTGACTAGGAATTAATAGACTTTTTCATTCTACCATATAACATAATTTTTAAAAAAATTTGATTTCATAGTAAACTGCTTTTAAAAGTAGAGGGGTTTTTTTGGAGCACGGCCTAATAATGAAATGTTTAAGACTCTCAAGTCAATTAGAGAATTTTACAGGAAGCTCATTTCTCTGGCAAAATCATTATAATCTCTTATATGATGTTATTGAAAACAAAGTAAATACACTCTGCTCTATAGCTTCAGTGAACACTATGCTTCAAAAACCCACTTGTTTTTCTAAAACACTGAATAATTAAAATGCGCTAGAACATTTTGTTCAGCATGGTATAACTGATCATCTGTCTGCAACTGCAATGTAAACTAATCTTTGAGGATATAGTAATGATGAAAGCACTATAAACTTAACATTTATATCATACTTATTTTCATAAACAGTAACTCTAAGCTTCATTTAACTTGCCAAAACTTCAATTAGGTCACACAAATACAAGCAGATCATCACTTGTTGCTCTAGGATAGTTCAGACTGAAGGTTGATCTATGGAATCATGTGCCAGTTCGTGTCTAAATCTGTAGGCAGTGGTAGGGTGTACAGCTGCCAAAAAATGCCAAGTACACCTCAAATACAAAGGTTGATTTGCTCTGGCCATACTTTCATAAATGCCATTTTATAGCAGCCATGAGGCATAGCAGGGTCCATTATATAATTTCTACTTGATGAACAACATAACCATTTTTAAGAACCATGAGTGTTGTCTATATAATAATTATTGTAATAAGTGGAAAGTATTCAGCTTGAGTGTGAATGACAAATCGAAGAGGAATTTAAAGTGTCGACAGAAAATAATAAGTTTTGGTGTGATTCATGCCCAGAAGTTTAGGGAAATACATTAACACATTGACTTTCATCAACCTATTTTGAACCACCAAAAAGGTTTAGAAATAAAAGAAAAATAACTGGAGAACATAGACCATAAAGCAATTTAGTGTTGAATGTCAGACTTCAAGTTTATTCTGAGTGCACATTTAACTTCTGTAGCACTTTCTGGGATTTCAAAGTAATGTTTCTGAATTCTTTCGTGATAGAGAAAGATACTAATATTCACATTTTACTGATTGAAGTTGCTGGTCTATGGACTCTAATCTGATTTTCCTTTGTGAGCATTAGATCAGTGAAAAATGGAATTCAAACTGACATGTTTATTATGCATAAGAATAAACAATACAAACTATGAAGAAGCAGAGAATGAACCCCAGCAATCTGTGGATATAACTACAGTGCAACCAAAATCAGAGGCTGTATTCTAAGACTGTAATATTTAGATATTTTTAATTTCCAGGAGGACAGCAGTTCTGAGACTATAAAATGAATGGAAAACTAATCGGTTTTATACACAAGTAGAGCTGGAAATAATTACAAACTCTTAGTGACACAGCAAACAACAATTTTTCCACTTCTTGGGTGCCTTGGATGTACTGAATAAGGGAGGCTACAGTATATTAGTGTATTCAAAGTGACTGAGATTAACTTTATAATAATTTTCAGTATGTTACAAAGGGGAATAAAATTCAAGAGATGTTCAGTGGTTCAGTTTAATATTTCTGTATTTGAATCAACTGTGTCAAGACTCATATTTAGAGAAATAAAATCCTTGGATGATTTTCAGATTCCTTTCAATTTCAATTTTAATCATGCAGCCAGCTTATATCTGAAAGATGAGTCTGAAGAGGAGAGAAAATATTAGAAATCATGTAAGATGGATGAAAACTGAGATAAATATTGTGCCTTCCAGTTGACAGAAACTCTAATACAAAGACCTATTCTATCTGCATATTCTATAATTTGTTTTGTGCTGTTTTATCAATAGGAATGTTACATCTACAGCCACATTCAGTTAAGCAGTACAGATTTATCACCCGGGTGATGGAAGGGAAGATATATTTATTGAGAGTGTGGGAGCTGATATTGCTAAAAATAAGCTGTTTTTCACCCAATAAAATAATAATGAAAGCAAGATGCTAGAGGAAATTAAGTATTTGATTATCAGGGCAATTACTAGTACTTCCTCAGTCAGCAGAATTTCCATGGAACAATGCAAGTTTTCTCACCTTCAACTGGTGACTTGAAGCATACAAACTTTTGGAAATGTGACTATCATGTCCTGACTACCAAAGACCAGTGACAGAATGTGATAGGTTTTAGGAAAAAAAATAATCATAAGTCTCTGGTGACTTCTCAATAGTTTTTTTCTATTTTTGTTAATTAGACTTGCATTCCTTCTAAAGGTTTCCTTTGTAACATTACCCTTTTTCTTAACAGAATGAGTAGAGCAGTCACATGCTGAGAAAAGAGAAATCAGCTTCTTGGCTACATTTTCTTTTTCTTACCCAGGGCTATCGGTCTGATCAGTTCAGTCGTATTTAAATTGCTTGATTTTAAACATTCATGGATCCACAAGGTGCACAATTAAAAGAAAATACCCTTGTACTGACAGCCTAAATGGATTTCTGTGTTAGTTATTGCTGTTGCAATTCCATTTCCTTTCAGTTTGTTGCTTTGTTCATGTGTGTGTGGCCCTTCTGACCCAGTGAGTGGCTGCAGTGCTGTTGTGCACACTGTTGAAACTCTCACCAGTGGAAATCAGACTTGGTTTCCAAATCCTGGCACTGCAGTGGTACTCAGCTAAACTCTTCCTGATAGTCTTTTAAATTAGAGAGAGTTGTTGATGATAGCCTTACTGCTCCCTTGGCAAATTCTCTTCTGAAGCCATACCTGCAGGCTATGATAAACCCAGGACAGGAGCTCAAGCAGTTCATAGTATTTTGTCAATAAATCATTTGTGAGGTTTTTCTGTTTGGGTTTTTTTTTGTTTGTTTTGGTTTGGTTTTTTTATTGTTGTTTTGTTTTAATGAAAGGATGTTAACTGCTCTCTCAAATATCTAAATCTTTCAGCTTTTGGTTTTGTTCCTCGCTACTACATGGAAGTGGTGATTTTGCTTGTCTTAATCATGAGGTTCATAATGTCACACATTGCATCCTATGCCATGATAGCATTATGAGGGCACACATAAAAAAGAAATAGACAAAAATAACTTCAGTTCCTTCCCTTCTAGAAGCCTAAAGACCAAGCTCATGCTGTTATATTTGTATGACTGAAAATCAGGGGGAAATGAATTTGGTCATAATTACTGTTGCTTTATTCTAGAGGAACTGAATTTAAAATCAGATCTGCTTTAACAAGCAAAAGCAAGACCATGTTTTTGAATCATGGCTGGTAAATGAAAGGGACTAAATTTTATGAAAAGTCAAATCTATTTTGACATTAGGCAGCTGGCTTTACTGCCTTCCGAGCCTCACTTTTTAGTCATTCTGCACAGTTTGTTTTTCTGTAAACTTCTACAAACAAAATGATAAATTCTGGCTGACAACAGTTATGAGCAATTCTGATATTTCAAGTCCTAATTCCTGGAATTCTGTGGAAAATTTTGGAATATAAATGTGTATATTTTTTTCTCATATTCTTTCATTGTCAAATAATTGTCTGATTTATTCCATGAATATTTTTCATTATATTTTATTTAGCAGCATGCTTTTCTATGAGTTTATCTTCACATTTCACTTCATTATTTTTCCCATTTGTCATACGCAACAGCACAAGATTTTGAGATTAAAATATGACCCAGGTGAAGACTTGCTTTTATCTTTGTAAGTGGTAGCAAGCTAAGTGTTTGTGGTTTTCTTTGCTGTGTGAGTGATGTGATTTTCAGATGTTTTCTAATGCATTGCTTTTAGTGGACTATTAATAATTCAGTATCTTGTCCCATTAAGCCATTTTTTCCCACTAGAGCCAGAGGCTTGGATTTTGACACTTGTACATTGGTGACAAGTTAATCTGTTTGGAGTCATCTTCATGACTAATTAATTCAAAATATGAACCTGGTTCTCAGAACCTCAGTTATAAGTCCCTGATATGAATCTAGGGTTTGTTTTGCGTAAGCATTTCACCTTAACCAAAAGATTTCTCATCAGAAGATGTCTTGCATTATTTATACAGGGATTGATCTGCAAATATTGAGCATAAAACTTCCTTCTACAGATACATTGAACCATTCTGGATCTCCTGACTCAGTCCTGGGACACTTAGAAGACACAGCAGATTAGATCAGTATTCAGTATTTTTCAGCCTGATGAATATAGTTCTGTTTCTGAAGTACGTTCATTTGTTTTGTCAATTTCTTATGAGAAAAGATATGGAAGAAAAAATTTAAACCTGCATACTACCAGGCTGATGTTTGAAATGTGAAGGCACATTTTTTTTTCATTAAAATCAGTTACTCCAACAGCCTTCACTTTTTTTTTTTTTAATTTTTGTAAGTGACAAAGTAAAGAAAATTTATTTGAATTATCTAATCACCTTCATAAATTAATTCCATTTGGAGGCTCAGCAGCAATTTGTCACTGAAAGAAAAAGTTATCTTCCAAGACCATGGCGGGCCAGGAAATGTCGGATATAGAGAATGTTTTGGTTTCTTGCCGTGCTACTAGGTGTGCATGTCTTTGATATTGGAAAAATTTTTCAATATCATGCAACCCAGACTGTGGAGAGTGCATGTACACTTTGAATCAGAGAGAATTAATCTCCTGTCTTGTTTCAGCAGGTAAGTTATAGCTGAAGGGACAATAACATTCAGCAGTCTAATCTGTGTGAAGTGAAAGGGTTTTGCTCATGTCTTGTGCCATTTGAACAACGTTCACTGAATGTCAAATCAAATTGTCTTGTCAAAGCAAGGCAAGAAGGATCTAACTGATGCCTTTGTCAAAATCTGAGCCCTTGACCTCTCACCATTTTGCCTTCTTAGGAATGCAGGTGCTGGAATGGAATGGCATCCCCTTGACCGGGAAAACTTATGAAGAGGTCCAGAGCATCATTATTCAGCAGAGTGGGGAAGCAGAAATATGTGTAAGACTGTGAGTTTTTCCCCATCTTTCTGTTTCCATTTCTTTTTGGCTTTTCATGGCTTTTGGTTTTGTTGGTTTGTTTTTTTTTATTATTTGTATTTTTTATTTTAATTTACAGTTGTTAAGGTGGAACCTTTGTTAGCACAAAGCATCAATGTAATAATAAGCAAGAGTTAACTGTGACTGTGGGAGATCTTTTTGTTCTGATTTTCTCTTAAGGCCAGGAGAGATAAACTGAATCAAAAGCTAGTGATTATGCTTTTATAAACAATGATAACTCCATTGTCAGGCCACAATCTCCTATCATGACAAACATACAGTTCACTGAATTTACTGGTGTTAGAAAAAGAAGGTAATTTAGTAATAACTTGACTTTTAGTGAAATCTGTATCCTTTAGATGAAAGTCATTTAAGCATCATGAGAAATGCATACACTTACATTAAATCCATTAAAGATTTCACCTTAAAAGAAGCTTTTCTTCTCAGCTCTTTGACAGCATTGCAAATATATATCAGCTAAGAAGGGACCATGCTTGGGAGCTGCTTTCTGTCATGAACCACTATTCATTAACCTACTTAATACAATAATGAGGGTATGAGGAAAGAGTTTCTTTTGTCTCAGGCTTCTAATTGCTTTCTTTAGGGACCTGAACATGCTCTCGGACTCTGAGAATCCCCAGCATCTGGAGCTGCATGAGCCAGTAAGGGCAGGTGAGAGACAGGTGGCTTTGATATTGTAGGACTGGATAGCATCTTAAAATTGGATGTGATATAAGCTACTATATTAGTATTGTAAGCTCTGATGTTACATCCCAAATACTGCCATGGGTACAAAGGGGACCACGCCTTCTGTAGAAAGGCAAGATGAGGGGATTGAATGCACCTTCAGTAAGTTTGCAGACAGCACCAATTTGGGCAGAAGTGTTGATCTGCTGAAGGATAGGAATGCCCTGCAGAGGAATCTGGGCAGACTGGATTGATGGGCCAAGGCCAATTGCATGAGATTCATCAAGATAAAATGTCAGGTCCTGCAGCTGGGTCACAACAACCCCAGGCAGCCCTGCAGGCTGGGACCACTGTGGCTGGAAAGTTGCCCAGAGGAAAAGTACCTGTGGGTGCTGGATGCTGTTAACTTTACAAGTGATGTGTTGTTCCTTTTCCTTCTGTTGCCCCTAAAGTTTCCTTTGCCCAGCCCCTGGGTTTGCACCTGTGTCAGTACCTGGCCACTGAGTTGCTGGTGTCCCCAGGGCCTCATCTGCCATCCTGTGTCCAGACCTTGCAGCACTCTGCTGTCACCCCAGGCCTTTACTCCTATGAACTGCATTATTAATCTGGAATCATAAATACTTCATTCTGCACAGTGCAATTACAGCTGTGCCTTTCTATATCAAAATGATTAAGAATGGGCACTATACCACACCACTATACAAGGTGAAGTGTAACTCGGACAAATTTAGGTTGTAGCCACCCGATCATTAGACAATTGCTGTTGCAGCCAGAGAGGCTAAAACAAAGCTCTCAGCAAACTGCAGCAAGTCCAGATAACACACAGGTACTAAGGCCTTTGTTCATAGAACCATAGAATTGTCAATATTGGAAAAGACCTCAATGAAAATACCTGTTAGCTTAATACAAGGTTTGCGGCCTGCTATAAGTGATGAAAAAACAGTATTTACTGGATACAGGGATACAATAGCAAGTAATCAGTTTTGTTATGTGAGTTCTAAGAAGGCAGTGCTTTGGGGCAGATTTCCTGCTGTTCAATCAATACCACAACTGAAGGCTTCAGTCATTGTATCCATCATATCTAAGCTCACTTTGAATCAACATCCACAATCTTACAGTAATGCAGCCCCTCAGCAGATTAGGATTACTTCATTCACTATTCTGTGGGTCTGCTCTGGATTCTGTAGTTTTGTGGCTGCTCTTTTATCAATCAGTACCTAAATTACCTGGAATGAATCCTCAATTTTCTAACCGTGTTAAATTTCCTAACTATTAATGTACCGACCGTCAAAAAAATGGTGAAAATTGATGTTATTGATAATAATTGAAAGCAAAGACTAAGTATGACAGAGTTTTGAAGCAGAGCTACCCAAAGTTTTTTTTTAATTTGTGAGCAGATCAAAATCCCCAGAAGCATTTAAAGACAATGAAAACAGTTTTGGAAAGGACAAAAAGTAGAATAAACAGCTTTTTTTAATTAATGAAGAAAACTCAAAATGAGAAGGAACAGAAATAAAAGAAAGTTGTTCCATTCTTGCAGACATGCTTCCTCCTAATCTGGCAATCTTCTCGTGGTTACTAAGTTGGAACAACTGCAGAGTTCTTGCCATTACTTCTGAGGTTTGACAGAAATGTTTGTGTTTTAGAAAGGAGCAATCTTGATTTCCTCTGAAAGAAAAATGAATTGGCCAAGCAGGCAGGATAAGGCTGCTTGTTTTAAACCTCTCATACTTCTGAGAACCTGAGAACCAAGCTGTGCCAACTATCCTTTTAACTCTATTCAGTCTAGGATACATGAAATTTACTTGATTTCATTTCTGTGTTAAATAGAAATTTCTGTCTCCAAAGGGTAAATTCCTCCCACTCATTCCTGGGCAACAGGGAGGGCAATCAGACTCACACCACAGATGCCTCACAAAGGTTTGAGTAATAAGGAAAGATGAATCAGAGCTTTTGGCCTTCATTTATTCTTATATTTTCTTCCTTGATTAATTTGTGGTAGTAAATTTTTGAGACTTTTTTCTATTTATTTTTTGTATAAATTATCTCAGGAGAAGTTCTGTTCAATGTACAGTTGATTTAAAAAATTAAAAAATAGATTTAAACTATTAACAAGAAAGTTCAGATACTTAGTGAAAGTGGACCAGTTTCAAACAATGACTGATAACGCAGGCCAGTCTTTAAAACTGTAATTTGCTCCAGTTTGATTCAACCTGATCAGTAAAGCCTGTTCTTCTTCACCTAGAAGTAGCTCCTCAGAAAGCTTTTTAGGTAAAGAGCACAAGTAAGTAGCGGTAACACAGAAAGTTTGGAATTGAGGTGTCAATATTGTGCAAAAAATGTCTATTTTTCATAGGATGCCTTTTGCATCTTCAAAGTATACAAGCAGATGGCGTGAAAACTTGTAAGGATTGTTATGATGTTCCTGTACCATGGCAAAATGGATTTGGATGTGCTGGCAATTATCAACACAAAGCTCTCTTGCTTTAATCCAGTAGATAAAGCGAAGTCCCCAGGGGTTGATCCCAAGCAGCTGGCTGCAGAGCTCCAAAAGGTTTCTCTACAGCAGTCGCCTCTGGTTACTTCTTCAGGAGTGGAAAAAGGATCTCATGTCCACTCTGGAACCACTTCTGCCACCTCCAGTGCTGTTCCAAGCCCTGGTCAGCCTGGTTCTCCCTCAGTGAGCAAAAAGCGGCACAGCAGCAAGGTAAGAAATTTTCAAGCTATGGAGAAAGAACATTTTGATGACAGAAAGAAACTGCCTGTTTACCTTCTTTGGTGTAGCAAGAAATCCCAGCACATCTGGGAAAACTCATTTCCTGGATAACAATATTACTGTTAAGATATTGAATCTGGACATAAAGAAAGGTTGCATGATTTAGCCAAGGGATTTTTCTGTCTCTAAAAAGTTTTTTTTTAACTTAATATTATTGTTTTTTAAATAAAATAACTGCCCTTTACAGCCTTTGTTGCTCTTGTTTTTTAAGTGCATCCTACAGTGGTGAGGTACTATTTCCTCTAAAGAAGCTGACAGTGCTCAGACCATAATTTCCCACTCTGTACTAAACTACTGCTTAGAGTGCTACAGGCTATGAACAATCATAACAATAATAAGTAATTCTCTGAAAGCCAGGGAAAGATTGAAAACAGAATTTACCATTAAAATGTGTTTTGTCACTAGGTAGTTCCTGTGAACTTGCCAAGCATAATTTCTCATTTTCTTTGCCACATCCTGTCCACTCCTCAGCTGAAGTTCTTGTTGTACATCCACACGCCTAAAAAAAAGGAGGAGTAGGAATTTAATAGCATTTTTCACAGTCAAAACTGAAAACTAGATCGTAAAGTCATCTCTCACATTTTTGCATCTTGTGTTAAAAAAATCAAGACCTGAAGTGAGACTCAGTTCTGTGAAGATTGCTTTTGTTAAGCAGTTTGCAAGAGTGCTGATTGCTATCCTAAATATTCAGCTCCTGACACACTTACAGTCCTTTACATTGCAAACAAAGTGCTTTCTAAACACTTATTAATCTGCACCTTTATACCTTTTTGGGACCATTGTAGCTATGTTTATATTTTTGTCCTGTTGGAACTATGCCTGTGATTTGAACAGATGAGTTAGGTACTGCACAAACCAGAACCAGCAAATGGTTTCTTGCAGAGAGTTCTTTGATATGCCAACATGACTTTCATGTGAGAGGAAACATCATCCAGCAATTTAGTACCAACTCAGAAGATATTTATTGATCAGTTTGGTTTGGATTCTACAAAATGATTCAGATTTGTGATGCAGAAGGTAAATCCATATGCCAATATTTACTAACTTCAGGGATGTGGCAGGATTGCTTAATCCTTAGGTCAATAGTTAGATCCACTACAGGATACTCTGTAGTGTATACATTTACATATGAACTAGTTTACCATGTGCATGATTTTTGCCACTGAGAATAATATGTTTCTGAAGTACAGTTTCTGAGACTGGATGAAACCTGCCATCACAGTGCAGGCACTGCATGCAGAGAGCAGGGCTCTTAGTGCACATGCCACCATCTACACTGGAATGTACATCTCACATTTGGTGAGATGAATCACACTCCTAAATTCACAGTGTTTGGAGATCCATAAGTCTCTTTTGTGGAATATATCCTGCAGAGGTGCCCCATTCTGTCCACTTGGGGAGACTGGGTTCCCAGCTTTGGCGCTGTAGCAGGTCACCTAAAGTTAGATGTATAAATTTAATTTCCTGGTTCACAGAGGATTTAGGATTCTTTTATGAAAATTCAGCTGTAGGCTTACAAAGATGAAACAAAACATTATTAGAATGAATGCCTTTATGTAGGAGATGCAAAAGTCAGAACTAGTCAGGTAAATATTTAGAACATTCTTTTCTTATATATGAAAATCATGTTGAGAAGCATTTCTTTCATAACAAACATAGTTCTTGTTGACTTGTATAGTTTCTGTTCATTGACTTCAGGCCAAGTTTATAATGGTGTTGAGCTCTGTTAGAAGAGAAAGCTCATCCTTTCTGGAACTGCTCTTTGCCTTGGGCTGACAGCATTTCTAGGCAGGCTGCAACCCTGCCAAAGTATCATGACAGACTAAATATCCAAACTGCCTAGACCTTGTTTTTGCAGCTCTTTTTATTTTTATAAAGTAATTTTTAAAAGATTTCTGTATAGAATATACACTCTAGAAATGTTGTCGTTTCTGCCATATTCTGCAGTGCCAGCTTTCTCATATTTAATGTTCCTACAGAAGGTGATGGTGCATAGTGCATCAAAGCCTGGCATTAACCACTTTCACCTCATGGTTGATCAGGTGTGATGGCATTATGAAGCATCATCTCTTACACAGGGTATATGAGTGCATGCAGGATTATCAATAGTAATTAGACTGAAATTAGATTAGCCATCATAGGAGAGATTTAACCCTCAGAAACCTTGAGCTGACAATATCTTGTGCAGACCTGTCTCTTTTGAAGTGTAAATGAATGATCATTCTATGGTGAAGATTAAATCCAGGATATAAACATTTAATATGAAGAATAAATTGCTTCTTTTTTCTAAATCCTCAGATCCTTTAGCTCCTAAAAAAGTCAATTGTGAAATGCTTTCTCTCTTTACAAATTAATCCTCACTGAGGCCGGCATAAAGAAAGATACTTATTTGCATCTTTGCTTCTCAATATGGAACCAGCTTCAAAGTTGGCCCAGCTCTGAACTGAGGGTTAGACCAGATGGCCTTGAGAGGCCTCTTTCATCCTAAATTATTCACATTTCTTTAAAATATATGGGTAACTCTTCATGATCAGATTTAGATATGCTGACATCAGAGAAAACAGAATATTTAATGTATTGAATCACAGCCTTGTAAATGATACAGAGATTAAACAATGATATAGAAACATAAAAGTGTGCATTTATTTTTACAGACTACGCTGTACAAACCACACCTTAACGACCTTTGGAAGTCTCAATACAAATTCATCATGCCCATTCCCTTCTTTATGAACTCCTCCTACATTATCCATACTCATACATTCCATATTACATGACATTTGGAGTTAACAAACTCATTATTCTTGCTATTCCAACTCATGAAAAATGAGAGCATTTAGACTATCTGGCAGTGATTTTGTAGCCACAGCACAGCTAGCTCCATGTTATTTTTGATGTTTTCAGTATTTTCAGTACTAGTACAGCCTGAGGTCAAAACTATTAAGTATAATAAAATCCATTTGTAGAGGCAAAGTGTGAGAAATACAAGTCATTTATGCCCTACTTTGAAAGATCGCATGATGGTCAGGTAGCTCCCTGTCTTCGGCAAAAGAAGTGAAATTCACTCTCTGAATAGTCTTGTCAAGGACCTAACAAGTTTTTGGAATATTTTTGCCATCAATCTAAAATTTCATTTTAGATTCAGAACATTTTATAGACTATTGATGACTTATTTTAGCTGTTGGATGGAATAAACTTGTTTAAAAGCTTTTTAAGGTATCAAGAGAGGCTGATTATTAAATTTTTCATGAGAATTATTTTTTGGATGCAAATCATTTACAGACAAATCAAGTTTCATTTGGTTTTGTTGGCTTGTTGCTTTTTAGTTGGTTTTTTTGGTTGGTTTTTTGGGTTTTTTTTGATAAAGCGTGTGCTCATAAAGAAACACATATGGAAGGCAAGGTAAAGCAGTTAACCAAACAAGAAAAAGGCAGTACAAGACAGTGAATATACCCATATAGGCAAATTTGGGCTAGTTTTCTCCTGTGTTTTCATAGTGATAGTGTTTAGCTGGGATTTTTCTATTTAGTTCTCATCTGTAGAGCTGAATGATTGAGAGGATGTTTCTTCAACACAAACCTGAAAACTGCATCACCTTCATGCTGTGGTGCCGGAAATGTGGGCACTTCATTGGCCTAATTTAAAGCAGTTGATGTCCAACATCTTAAAAGAACCTGAAGGGTTTTCTTGGAGTGTAAGGCAGCACAAAAGAGGCAGGTGGGTTTTGCTCTTCTCAGAAAGTGATAGAAATACAAATTACATGGAATAATGTCAGGCAGCTGCTCACATCTGGAGGAATAGGAAATGACAGCTTCCAGACCAGCCTTCAGAGAGCAGTAAGTTTGTCCTTGTTTGCACCCTTTGTTTTCTGCTGCATCAACCAAGGAAGGAAAGAATACAAAAATATTCAAATCTTACTACTGAAACAGAGCTTTCTTGCTTGACTGATGGCTTAAAGATTAAAGTTTGGTCTAGAGTGGCTCAAGGCCACCAATGTTTAACAGATCAGCATATTTTTGTGAGTTCAGGATTCTAATCAGGTGGTGATAATATTTTCCACCAACAAACAGGAGGAAAAAAAAAGCAGGGAGATGCATTAAGGATTCTATTTCTTTTTGTCAAAAAACTAGAGAAGTTTAATGATAAAGGAGAGAGAAAAGTGAAGACAGAAAATTTAAATTTCGTGTCACAGAAAATGTGGGGAGGAATCTGAAGTGTTGTAGCTGAATTGACTATCAGAAAACACAGAATAAAGGGCATTATATGAGGTGGCTTGCAATTGTGTAATTATTGTGTAATTACACACATCACTTAATTTTAGTACCATTTCCATTCTTTCTACCCACTTTCACCTAAAATTAGTTTAAATTAGATTAACATTTCCCTCTCTCTGCCTTTCTAATATCGACAGAAATATGACTGTGTTTATTTGGCATGGTCCTTTCTTTCTCTTGGCAGCATTCATGTTTGTTAGACAGGGTTAATACTATGGTTTTTTTCTCCTCATGCTTCCTTGACTGCTCAGACTGTAAAGATTTGGTGCTGAAGTTGTTTAATTCTGTACCTGCATAAAGGCTGATCAAAATGACTGGGCTGGATTTTAAGTACTGTTGAAATACATAACCATTAGTTTTAACTGTAACAACTGGAGATAGTTTTTTAAAATTTGTGGCATTACAGAAGTATAAACCACACTGCTAAAAAATTTAACTTTGAAAATCTTTATATTTTTAATCTGGCAGCCCATGGAAACTACAAAGTCTGGTTCCCATCCAATCACTGGAGAAATACAGGTAAATATGTAGTTTTTGCTGTGTAAATTGTTGTTGATACTGAGTATGTTTTTCTGTAAAATAAGTTTGCAGAAAACTATCTCCATCCACTTATTTCTTGTTCAACTCCAATCCCTTGAAATGTCACTAATGTAAATCAGTGCTTGATTTTTGCACCTGTCTTTAACTTTGGATTATGAAATACAGCTAGAAGAATGGAAAATGCTGCTGTTCCCAAAGGGACTAAAGGGATAATTAAATTCATTCTAATCCTTAATCTTTGGCCACTTGTGGTTTTCCTTAGAATTTCCCAATATGTTTACATTGAAACAAGAACCACTGTGGGTTTCTTATAGTGCAGTGCATTTATTTCCATGCCATACCAAGTTTATGGTTATCCATTATGTAAATTGACTTTAGCCTTTTAAAACACACAAAAAGAAAATAGCAGAAAAATTGAAGCCTAACTTCCTATAGATTTCTGGGGATTTTTTCCCCCTTGATTAACCTTTCTTCTACATTAGTACTTAGAGTCTTTCTGTAGTACTACAGCATCCTTGCCAGACTTAGCCTCCAGGTAGATAGTATGTGTGTAATTAATACTCAATAAACTGGATATTGTTCAGAATAATATTGAGGGTTCAAATTTCCTTTGCTTTTTCCTGATTAGAATGTGAGCGTTACCTTTTTTTCAAGGTCCAATGCGATGATCTAGCATCTCATTCTAGTCAGAAGAGAGAGAGACAGGAACTTCTGAAATATATTTATTTGGAGGAAACACAGAGGTCTAAAACTCATTTTATTCCAAAGGTTCAGGAGATATTGAATCGTTCAGAAAGTAGAAGTAACAAATAACCCTGTTGTGTTTTAATGCATTCACTAGCTTCAAATCAACTATGACAAACACCTTGGCAACCTTATCATCCACATCCTTCAGGCAAGAAACCTTGCTCCCAGAGACAACAATGGCTATTCAGACCCCTTTGTTAAAGTTTATCTTCTTCCAGGGAGAGGGTAAGTGTAGGACAAATTTTAACCTGAACTTTCTTTTAGTTTAGATTTGCTACGCGTCATTAATAAACAGAACAATTTGTTATTGCTATAAAAAATCCAGTTGCAACACCAGCAAAAATGGTATATTTTTAATACAGAGTGAGATCCTATTCTCAGGAGACTATACATATTTTGCTAATGACCTTAGGAACTTTACAATCATTCCTGTAGGTATATGGGGTTTTTTTCCTTTTTTCTTTTAAAAATTTCAATACATATAAAATATTTAAAATAACAACAATCCCTATGGAAATGTAATAAATAGATGCAATACCTTCTGTAATACAGAAAGCTGCATGTTTAGTTTAACATAGAATGGTTGCTTCAGCTCAAGACAATGTGAATTTAGGATTGATTTGCAAACAAGCAAAATTAAAGTACCTGAGATAGATTTAAGGTTGCAGTACAATACAAAAGCCAAGAAATACTGGTCAGAAAAAAATCTCTCCGTATGTATATGGTTTTAGAAGTACTGCTAATTTTTTATCTAACGACTATACAAGTCACTAATCACTTTTTCACAGATCATTGATTTTTTTGACAAATTACAAATAGCTTATTATTACTTCCTTGAAAAGATATATTTCTGTATAGGCAACATTATAACTATTTTTTTGCCCTAATGTTACAGAATGTCTTACGTGTATGGAGAATGCCTAAGAATACATGGTTATAATAATGCTTCTGACTTTAGTGACACAATAGATATATCTAAAATAAGGTTGCTGGATCAGACTCTTTATTGCAAAGATTCCTGCAAACTCCCCTGTTTGTTTAATAATACTCATACTAAAAGATTCTTAGGATAGAACAATGCAAATAAAATTCTGTATTTCTGTTCTACTCAAACTAACAGGAAAGCAGATGCTGAGGTCACAGCTCACCATTTGGCTTTTGGGCAAGCACCACTAAATGCACAAGTGGTACAAATAAAGCCACAGAGGGGTTTTTTTTGTGGCTTGCTAATTCCAGCTATACAGTATTCAATATTGCTCAGTAGCACTGGGCCCAAAACTATTACTGAATGTAAGGGGGGAAGCTTGAGAGGTTTTTAAATGCACCTAAGACTTGTAAAAAGTTTGTCAAATCAGTCTTAGGGGGAATTTTGCAGAAACATTCACTGATATAGAAATAAGACTTTGAACTATAGGCATATTCATCCTATAACCTATCAGTTTAAACTTGTTGTCAAGTTATGAAGAATTGGATTTTACTTTTGTTCGGGTTTATTATTATAAAACATGCCATTCTTACAGTCTTGCATGTAACTTGGGTCTTTAGGGAATAATGAAAATGAAGACATTCTTAAAAGCTCCAGACTTGTTTTTGAAAGTAGAATCTTAGGTTGTTACTGTATAACTTTTATTTGTAGTTCTGTCCATGCTGGATTTCTTATTCTTCTTAATGCCTCTATTTCCTTTGATACTGATACTAGAAACTACCCATTATTCATATTTTCTTCCATCTCTGTTCTCATTTTCTCTTACACTGCCTCCTCTGTGTTCCTAACTCTGTAAATTCTGGATATGCAGACAAGTCATGGTTGTCCAAAATGCCAGGTAGAGTGTTCTATCTTCCAACTTTATTTCATTTTTTGTATGCATGAATGAGACAGTAAACTGTGCATTGAACTACAGATTTCTCTTGAGTTCTGATTGCATGAAACTGTGGTATTGTTTTGTTTTTCATTTACTAATTAGGTCATTTCCAGGATCTGGAAACAAGTAGTTAATGCTCCTTGATTCAGTATTATTCTAAGGCCAAACTCTGATGACAAGCATTATGACTTCTGAAGTCTGGAAGAATTTCGTTCAGAAACATCTAAATCATCATTCGTATCCACTGAAAATTGAAAAATCATTCACTGTTAACCTGTATCAAGATTTTGAATCGTGTTACTGCCAATAGAAATGGGCTCTGTTTGGTAAAGAAATGGATTTTTTTTTTAATTTACCTTGCACAGTGTATAGACATTAAAGCCGGTAAAATTCTAGATAATTGCCCAGATGGACAATTAAATCTACTTGACCACATAAATAGTTATTTGTGGTAAACAAACTTAAAATTTAATGAAATTAGGAGTGCTTTGTCTGTCCTGGAAACATAAGGCAAAGTTGAATTTGCAAGATGTGCTAATATCAGCCCAGGCAAAGAACATAAGAAATATTCCAACCCCAATTTTAATTTTTTTTAAAAGTAATACTCTGACTAAACAACTGAGCAGACTAATTCCAATAAACAGATTTCTATCATCTGTCTCTTTTTTAATTACTAAAATTATTTAATTAATGTGTAAAAATTACACAATTCATATGTGTATTCTATTACACTTTTTAACACAGTTTTTCTATTATGCTTTTTTCATTGTACTTAATACATTGTATTATATATTAAAAATTATAAGTCAGGAATCAAAGAGAAAATATAAATTAAAGAGATAATGCTGTTTGTATCTTTTCACAGAGTATACTCTTTAAGTTTCAAATGCAAATTCTTGCATATTAAGATCTTGCATATCAGTGACTGGTTTAATGAATGCATTTTATTACATCATCTTTATCTGTTAATCTGTTAATTGTTAATCTGTTAATTGTTGGGGGGAAGGTGCATCAGGGGTATTAACTAAATGTGTTTGCCAGATCCTTCCCTTCAGAGGCCTAGAAACCTTCATCTGCAATCCAGCTTAGCCTGGTTCTGCACCCCTCTAGAAGGTCTCCTGCCTCCCTCTGCAACAGATACAGACCATAGATTACATGGATGTGGGCTCAGCTCACCCTTACAGTTCAGATCCAAATATTCCATGGATGTCACTGGGAACATTTCAGAGCTGCCATGTTAACAACAATTTCATCTTTTGAAAGCTCTGGAACTCAACACTCCATGAATCACCTTCTCACATACTTTAAAAAAGAATCAGAAACTTTGAAAAGGTGATGAAGTTCTACTATTGCAAAAGGAGATCCAAGAAAGGAAAGGGAATGTTGATGTCATTTTCTTGGCTGAGTGCAAAAAGGATTCTTTCCTACTTTCTTCAAGAAATGAAAGTATATCAGTTCCCTAAAATCAGTAGGTCATAGGACATCTAAACAGGATATTCTAGCCAGGAGATGCTTTTCTCATACCAGAGAGTGGGAAAAAGAAGGCTACTGAGGTGCTTTAAAATTTCAACAACATTACTTAGTACTATTTGCCATAAAAATTTCATTTTGAAATGGATCCAGATTTTGTATTTCAGCTTCCTTTCCAAGGTATACAAGGAAATAGCTTTGCGTGAGTTTTTTTTTTTTCATATTTTTCATTTTTTTCTTGGTCCCCCAAGATTTTAAAACACCCTTGACATCCTGTGCTGTGGCTGATAAAACTCCCTGAATTCTGGAGAGCTGCTGCTTTCTTCTCATAAGCAGAGGTGAACAGATACCTTGTTTCACAGGTCACATAACCCTTCACATTTTTCAATAAACTGAAAGACAGTGGATAGCAAGATTTCCAAGAAAATAAGTGCAAATACATAGGATGACTAGGAAAAAAAAAAACCAAAATAGAGGGAAAATAGCTGCAAATCCCTTTCACTTCAATATATCAGGATGTTAGGCATCTTGGATAGAGGTATCTAATTTTGGAGAATAAAGCCACTCTGTAACCCAGATTAATTAGATGGGATCACTGCACAGCAGAATTGAGTTTATAGAGTAATGAAACTGCTGGTGCTGAAGTCCCAGTATCGACATATGTGTGCCAGTAAAGCACATGTATCTTTCACATAACCATAAATCAGAACTGTTCAACCTGGTACCAGGTTGGTGACTGGCTGACTAAATGTGTTCCAGAGTGATCCTTCAGTTATCTCATATGAAAGGAATTAGTACATGAGGTCTGGGACCATGCCACAGTGTGACTCAAAACAGTTAATTCACAAGTGAGAATAATACACTGCCAAAAGTTATTGTAGGGGAACCATAAAAGAGTCTAATATGGAATATACAAGTTATTTTGTGCCATTTTGTTTTAGTGCTGGAGAATGGTCCTGGGAGCATTTTGTTTAGTAATAGATGTAGCAGGTGTATACTTGCAGATTGAAAGAAAGAGCTTCCTTACCTTAAATCTTGTGGGTTTTTCAAAGTTTTAAAAGGTTCTCATGTTCTCCTGCCCAGTTTTTTTGAGTTGTCCATTAAAATTTATGGTAAAATTGAAACAAAAGCAAATCTAACACCAAAGATCATAGAGCTAGATGAGTCCATATTCTATTTAAGATTAGTGTATTGCTTTCTCCCCACTAAGGAAATGTAAAGTACAAGATAAAGCATTAGTGAATCTTTTTAAAAACAGATTATGCAGCCAAACCTTTGATCTTGGCTATTGACAAAAAAAAAANTTTTGTAAATAAAAAAAAAAAAAAAAAAAAAAAAAAAAAAAAGAAAAAAAAAAGAAAATCATGATCCTGATGCACTTTTATGTTTCTTTCCAGTACAGTTAGAGGGATAGGCAGAGAACAGGATCAATAAGAAATTAGTGTTTCAATCATTAACATGATATTAGTTGCTTTATGGCATTCATTAAATGTTTGTGAGATGGGATTCCTGTAATTAGAGATTGCAACCTATAAATATAATGAATTTGTGCTACTTTAAAGTGCTAATAGGATGGTCGTGGAAAAGAAATCAATGCATTATCACCTCAATTTAGAATCAGAGCCCAATACCTACAATGAGAGGACAAAGTCTATGTGCATGTGCTGACTGATGCTATATCTTGAAATGATTTTAGGCAGAGGAAGCCTGCTGAAGAGTCAGGAGATGTTTTAAAACACTATCTCAGAAAAGCATACTGAAGAAAACATCCCAAAGGCTGTCGTTGTCCTCTCATAACCCTGAATTGCTGCAGAAATGGAAGATACAGCTCTTTTCTTTTTCTGGTTTTTGGTTTGTGGGTGTTTGGGGGTTTTTTTGTATCAGAGCTGAAAGAAACAAGAGATAGCTAATGTAATGTTTTGTTCTTTTGTTCAAATTCAGCGCTGAGTACAAGCGGAGAACTAAGTACATACAGAAAAGCTTGAATCCTGAGTGGAATCAGACAGTCATTTATAAAAATATCTCCATGGAGCAGGTGCGTGGCTGGTGGTGCTCTTTAGTGCTGTTTGCTGCTTTATTATTTGCATGATCTGCAGTGCTCACTGTGAAGGGAGCAGTGCTATTGGCAATTCTCTGACCCCCTGTAAAATCTCACCAGATTTAGGAGAAATTCAGATTTCTTTCCTTGCATTTGATAGAGCTTTCTATGGAAACACTCTTTTCTTGCCCTTCTATTCATTAAAATGGTAGTTTGTGGGGATTACACTCATAATCGTGTTATAAGTAGAAATGTGACAATGTAAAAATTATAATGAAATAAATTAATAATTAAATTAATTAGGGAATAAATTAAGACATAAGTTTCTGAAGTAGAAATCACAGTCACTCATTGTTCCAAAAGCCATGCAAGTTCACACAAAGTACAGTTTCTACCATTTTTTATTTCAAAAATATTTGTAAAATGTAGATATACATTTTTAGATTTATCAGCAATTTATACCAATATCTTGAGATACATATCACATGAAAAAAAATTAGAATATATTTTATTTCTTTGTCATAGAAAGATTTAACTCACATCTGGGAAGGATGTCTGCAGAGTCTTCTCTGTTGGTGGCTTCCTAACTCACTCCAACTGTGCTTTTGAAGCAGTATGAAGCAATTGAGTCCTCTACTCCTCCATCTCTCCTCATAAGGGACTTTTTTCTAACTTGAAAAAGATATAATGGGCAAAATCATGATCAGTGTTTTTTTTTTTTTTTTTTTTTAATTATGGAACATTTTTTATAGAGTACTGATTTTACATGCAGTCCTGAGTCTTTTTGCCTTTCTGTTTTGTCCTTGGTACTTTCAACTTCACTTTATAGTGCCATTTAATCTTTCAGTACTTTAAAAAAAGCCCAGAATTACCAGACTATTTAGTGAATAGATTTCCCAATGCTTTTAATATTCTTCTCCATCACAACCCCAAGACCTCAATACAATCTTCCCAATTTAAAATTTCGGGTTTTTTTCTTCTTGAACATGGATCAAGAAACTCATTTTTGCATGGAACAAAACCCTTCCCACAAAGGGCTTTGCCTTGTTGCTCATGTAATCTACACATGTGGACTTATCAGGCAGTGCTCAGATTTACTTCAGAGGTGTCCTGTTGTCAGTAGCAGTTTGATGGGGCTTTCTCACTGCTTCATGCAGGCTTTTATAAATGGTAACTGTTTAACAATTAAAGCATCAGGAAAAAAACACACTGATGTTTGCCTAGCTGTAATATAAACCCTAAGTCTTCATAGCTTGGCAAAAGGGTTTGGTAAGTCTTTACAGTATTTCCAAACTCAGTTTTTAATTTAAGAATTATTCTTCAGTTTTCTTAATTTGCTAAATTTGCTTAATTCTGCTGTGACATTTCACAGAGCTGTTATTAAGAGTGCTAGGCTGCTGTAAATGCAATGTAATGCTTTGCAAGGAGATAATAATATTAATCTAGGATTTCTCGGACATTGATTTTAATGACCAAAAAAATCTTTTATCTTTGATTTTTTGGGCCATTATTTGATGAAAGTTGCCTTTAGTTTGCATGTTGAATGCTTTGAATTTTTGCTTTCTATTTGCAAATCCCCTCCTTTTCCCTTCCTCTGAGACTGTTATGCAGTGTTTATGGTTTTAAGTGTGCAAACTTCATTTGAGCACCACATATCTTTTATATTTTGGCATCTTGTCACACAGAATTGTGTTCAAAGAACATATATCTTTCCGTGGCTTGTATCTACGGCTAAGATACTAGTGTGTCTGACTTTTCTCCTACAAAATTCCATGCCCTGGCTTAGAGAATCTACAGTGAAGCACATTTCTAAATAACAAATAAGTCAATGCTGATGATAAGTATCCTCCATAGTCTGAAGAACTCTCACCATGGTAGGGACCATCATTTGTACGCATAACCCTCACAAATCTGTATTTCAAAATAGTTACAGATATAAATAGAAATACAAGGCAATAATTGCATTAGACCGAGAATGAGTGTTCCATTCACCAAACGAACAAAACTGCATCACACACTGTTACACAGTTAGTCACATTCAAACATAAATTCATGAATTTTTATAAACAGTATTTCTTCAAAGAAGTATTTCCTTTCCCCCATGCTTTTTTCTCTCCATCAAAGCATGCATTGCTTGCAGACAGCAAATAAATATTATTAAATATTTCCTAATATAGTTCTTTTAACGTCACTGTCTAGACTTTAGCTGGTTGTACATTTTTTTATTTTCCTTTACTCTTTCATAAACTAGCTGAAATTAAAGTGAAAATATTTATGGGAAATAGATTGCTCTTTGAAATGAAACAGACTTTTTCAAGGTCAGAATGATTAGTTTTATCAAATTTATAGCAAATTTTACTTTGGCAGTTGGAGAAAAAATAAACTGTGAATACTTAGTAATTTAAGGGTTTTGTTAAGTAATGAAGTGGAAATAATTAAAATTCCAGAGGAAGGCTGAGAACACATACTACAAATGTTGTGCAGTAATTACTAACTCAAGTCCAATACCTACTCAGAGCAAGAAAGAAAACATTAGAATAATTGAAGGAGAAGATGATAAAAGATGTAAGTTCTGTTGCTGGTGGAGGCCATTGGTATACTGTATGACCACACTGTAAGGTGTGGGTTTCTTTGCTTCAATTTCTTACTTGCCAGAAAACAAATAAAAGCATTTACTTATATGAAATAATTCCATAAAGCAAATAGTTTTCTGTGACTTATGACTGTAATTTGAAGGTAATATATTTTGAAAGAGTAATATTTTGAAAATCCTTGAATGATGTGGAAGCCTATATCTTATTTCCAAAATTAAGTAAATCTTTTGTATGAATCAGTAAGATGTTGGTATTTAAATTTTACTTAATATCCAGGACAAAAGAAAGTAAGTTCCTAAGTGACCTATAAGAATTCTTTTTGTCCTCCCATGTACCTTAGTACATCAATATAGAGAAGAGAAGAATAAAATGTTAAATATGAATGTAAACAAAAAAAACTATAATGGATTACCTAATACATTCATTTCTACCCATCAAACATCCTGATTGAAATGACAATATTTTGTATTATTTCTGAACTAATTATAGTAATATGCTTTTAACATAGAGGAAAAACAAGCTACCTTGGAATTATTTATTTCCTAATGCAAGTCCTAGTATGAAATTTTCAAGGAATATGTGTTAAATATTTTAAGTAGTGCATATTTAGCTTCATAAGCAGACACTATCCATAACATCCAGACATTTAAAATGAGAAAACAGCCCTTCTGTACCTGTGGGGTTGCTTATGCCTCCCATGAGAGACAATATTTTTCACATTGATTGTTTCTGCAAATTCCTTCATTTTTTTTTAAATATGGCTGTCCATAGACAGGCTAAAGCTAACTGGAGTTCCCATGTAGTAATGTGCTTCTAGGTGGCATTTCCTTTTATTTTATTGCTACTTTTCCCCCACAATGCTAAGGCTGAAATTAGTAATTGGTAACACTTCTTTCAGGGTATGTGTGGAACTCAGATGACCTTTGCAATATGCTGAAAGCGCATTCCTTCTTTTTGTGACACTCATTTTCCTGTTGCCCACTTGCAGAAAGCCATGGTCAGACAGATAGAGGGTTCCTGCTGCCCATTTCTGTATTGCTGTCTGTTGTGTTTCTGATGAGTGTCTGAACTTCAGGATTCACAACCTGAAACTGATTGATGTAAGGCAGAGCCCTACATTGCTGTGATGGTAAAATGGCTGCTTTTAAAATCAGCAGCCATTTAGTGCTCTTTGCCACCACAGTGGTACATAGATATATCTTCAGAAAAGCAAATTCTCCTCTGCTTTGAAACTCATTTCACGCACTCTGCTTAATAAAGGTCTTTCCATGGTTTTTCATTGTCATAATATTTTATAAAAGCTTTAATAAACTAAAAGTCTTAAAATACATTTTGCAAGGAAGTATAGAGCACTGTAAGTTTTCATCACAGTTTTATTATCATACTATAGCAAAGAAGCTAGCAACATATGGCTGCAGTTACTTGAAAATCTTTTCTATTTTCCCCTTTCTACCAAAAATTCTTCAAACCATAGGGGTTTTTTTCCCCATTTCCTGGATCTATACATTCTTCTCTCTGTCCTTGCACAGTCATCAAGAAGAAATCTCTCAAAATAGCAACTGTGACAATACATTTCTGAAAAGTATTTGTGCTATCCCTTTTTCAAATGGTAAAAATACATATACTTAATATAGCACCTAGCAGAGAATTGTATCATTCAGGAAGCCAAAAGCATCATGGACCAATGGACACTCAGCTCACTTTTTCAGGTTATTTTTTGTTTTGCCGTTTCAATACTGTCTTGGAACAGCAAAGAAAAGGTATTTTATTCAGTCAAGGAAATCAGCTTTAGAAATATTCTGTAGCAATGTTCAAAAAATAATCTTTTTGTTCAGATTTTACTTTCATTTTTGCAGGATATTTTTTAAAAGAATGCTTAAGAAGAATAATGCTTAATTATGTAAGAATAAAACAGAAAGATTAAAGAATTGCTTGCAAATATTTTTAAAAAACACCTTAGGTTTCAAGTCTTGCTGTTGCCTGCTTAAAGAGTACATTGTTGATGCTAAAAATAGTTTAATTCCCCTTCGTGTGGGTTTTCCAGGATATTCTAATTTAGATTTTCTTTTCATAGACATTGGCTTTGCATAGTTGCGCATTTTTCTAAAGTTGTCTGGGAACAGAGGATATTCTGAATACATAATAATGAGATGAAGTTATCTCTTAAAGGCAATTGCAGGTTATTAGGAGCTGTCTTAGTCTGTTGCTGCATTAAACCAAGGGGCAATGGAGGGAAATTGATGAGCTCGTGGTGCTAACACCAGTGTTGTGGGTGGGATCCTGGATGTACAGACCATCCACTTAAGAGTCACACTCGATGATCCTTGTGAGTCACTCCCAACTCAGAATATTCTGCGGTTCTGTAAATAGCCAAGAGTGCTTTCATTGCAAGTAAAAGCAATATTTACAGTAATTGGTATAGCTTAGCATCTTGAGCAATGACTTTATCCTTTGCTGTCCCTCTGTGCCCAGAAGCCAATTAAGACAGGTTGCTTCTGTTAGGATGATGACCTCAACTATCATGTGAGAATTCTTCTTCTGAATTCTTTTATTCAAGTATGTGAAGAGTCCTCTTTTCCTCAGTAATGCTAGTATTCTTCATTTATAACTTCTCAGCCTGACTTTGCAGACACCCTGCAACCCATAGGATTTTGTCCTTCTCTCTTTCAAGACACATGATTTATTACTGCCTTTCCAGCCACCTTATTGCCTTTTGCCCTAGCATGCAAAATCAGTAATCAATCCTGCCCCTACCTGTCCTCAGAAACCCCTGAAAAAACACTCAGGTCAGTCTTTACAATAAGGTCAACTGCTTTGGTCAACCATTTCTCTGTCTTGTGCTCTCTTGTCATATAAGAAGATGACTTTTTTCTTACAGTGGCCTATAGAAGACTGCTGGACACAGCTATCATGCTTAACAAGATCTGCAGATAATGGATTTTGACAGCCTTTGTTAATACCCAGCAATACAACTTGTCTGCATGCCTGGATCACTTGCATACTCTCACTGACTTTGCTGAATTCTGCAGGCATTAAAGCCTGATCTTCACAGATGAGATCATGTAAACAGGATGTTTGATATAATACATTTGAAATTCACACTCAAATGCACTTCAGGCAGTCTGAGTTCAGATACATCTGATGATGAGAAAAGCTGCAGGAACAAAAATAATGGGGCCTTAGAAATCAGTTTGACTCTTGTAGTGGACATAAATTCTACCCAAAACAACTTTTGGAAATTCCCAAAATAAGGCCAAGCACAAGCCCATCTGACTTGATAGCAAGTAATAGCACTAAATTATTTTTCTCAGAACAAGGTTGATGAAAGGTTGAAAATTGCCTACCAGTCACTATGAAAAAGGTTACATGGAGGAAATAATCTACAGAAACCACCATAAAGACTTGATCTGAAGTTTATGAGGTTAATTATCCTTTTACTTGAATTGCAGCTGAAAAAGAAAACACTGGAAGTGACTGTCTGGGATTATGATAGATTCTCCTCAAATGACTTCCTTGGTGAAGTGAGTATATTATTTCTTCTTCTCTACTAGTAATAACTGCAGGCTGTTATTTAGACACTGTTCTCTTTCAAGGTATGGTACATATGTTAAGTAAAACCTTTTTTTTTACATTCCAGTTTTACCACTGTCTTCATAACAAATGGTCATGATTTCTTTAACTTAGACGTGAAAGGTATATCCCTTTTACCTTGATTAACTGGGGGCAAGCTAATTTAGGACACCACAAAATATTAATTTGCTGAAAATGAATACTTTTTTTGAGTGTGAGATAACAACAATGTTCACAGTGACTCCAGGGGAAATTCTTGTGACTGTCTGACTTGATTTTACCATCACATAGGAAGGCTGAGGTGGTAATTAGTCTTTGTAAATGATTAAAGGATTAAATTCTGCCATCAAGCCATATTTTAACACATGCACAAGTATCTTCAAGCATGAGCAATTTAGTCTTGCTGATCAGTCTCATTTTTGACATTCTGAAATAGTAATATCATTACCAAAGTATGACTGAAGGCAAAATCTAATCTTGTAATTAATAATAAATAAAATGAGTGCTCATGGGAAGAAGGCTTTCTCTTTAAAAAACAAATAAACAAGCATATGCACATATAATACAGAATTACCAGCAATAACTATGATATAAAAATAATTAAAGATGTGATTACAAATAAAAATTATAATTAGAAACAGAAGCACAGGAAAATCAATCACTCATCCAGGGTAACTGAGAGTATCCAGGCTCATTCTACATTTGAATTCTGCAAAAAAGCCACACAGTTCAGCTCCAGTTCCCCTTTGTGTAACTACTAAACTTAGCAATCAGTGTCACTATTTGAACAATTACTAAAATAAATATATAGGAAGCTGCTACATGATTGCTTACTTCCTACATACTGTGTCCGTATTCTTGTTGAGTTCAGCATGTTTGTCCAAATGAAGGGCTTTGCTGAATATTCACATCCTTGGTTTTTATGGCATTTAGAAAAGGGATGCTCCAGCAACTGCTTCTACATGAAGATTTAAACCTTTCCACTTCAAATTTTCTTCCATCTCCAGAATTATTTTTTTTAATTGTGAAAGCAGTTATTCAAGGCAAAAAATGACAGAAAAGATTATCCAGTGTATCTCAGCATCAGGATGTCCAGAGGAATCCTGCACCATAACATCCCATGTGGGATATCCAAATTGTGCCCCAAAGACTTGCTTGAATAGAGCCAGCAGCACTTGTGTGCCCCAGAAGAAAAGTGGCCCATCATGGTCCATACACATGGAAAGTGAAACCTCTCCTCCTACAAAGCAGAGCCCCCAGCCTACACTGCCTATTGGCAGCAATCCTCAGCCATGCTATCTTCCAAGTAATTTTCAAAGCTTGACTAAAAACTCAACAGGGAAAATGCTAAATAGTTCATCTGTTAAGATTAATTATAGATCTAACCAGAACGACCAAGCCAGATCGTAGACAACCTATAAAGCTAAAAGGAAAAAAAGAGAAAAGGCTTTTAACCTAAAAAACATCAGTTGTTAGGAGACTTCCCCATCCCTAAACTTGAAGAGGCTTTCTTTAATTCAGATTCTTATAATAAAGTGACAAAAACATTGTTCCCTGAGGTAGTTGCACACTTTATTTATCTAGTAGTTTTAAAACTTCCCTCCCTGACATTAGTTTTAACCCTCTCAGTTTAGAACCAGATGCAAAGCTATTTTTGACCTTCCTTCCTTCAAGACTCTGTGATGAGTTTCAGTACTTTACATCCCTTGGCCTTCTCAACTTCAAGCTTATTAAGGGGGGAAGAATCTTTATTGGTGCCAACGCTCCTTTTGTTTTACTTTGTTTTACTTCTATTTTTTTAAAATAAATTTCACAGAAGTCTTGCTAACAATGAAGGCAGCTTAGAGCAGACTTCATCTACAATATTTGGGGTAATTTTAGCCAGTTTATTTATTTCATTCCTACATTACCATATTACCTCCTGTTTTTTTCCTCAGTAATATTTAGATGCCTAAATGGTCTGTTGAATGATATTATTTTAGTGGAGTGCCAGAGTAACCCTGTTTTTCTCTTTTTGTTGCTACTTCTGCATATGTGGGTTTTTTAAAGACTCAAGAAGCATGAGTCTCATATTATTGAAGACCTTAATAAAAACAAATACAAAACTTTCCCCCCCTTAAAAGCACTGATAAAGGGAGAAAATTATACTGCTTGGTTCTCCTATTAGAACATGTCTGTACAGAGGCAGAATGACTGGATCTCTTTTTAGTGTCTTTTTACTGTAGCTGTCAAGCTAGTGCTCACAAGCTTCCCTCTAAACTGCCCAGTCATCTTTGTGTGGAGCTATGCCACAGTCAAAGGACTCAGCTCATAGTCCTTTTTGAGGTCCTGGTGAGAAGACATTGGTTCAGGCACATCAATATGCCACTGAATCCTGATTTGGGACACAGCATGCTCAGAGATTCCTGTATCTGTCAGCACACAGCCTTATACCCCTCACTCTTACTCTTGATTGCAACTTCTGACAACACAGCTCTAGTCTCTTCTGCTGTATGCAATCATTAATAGGCCAGATACAGGTCATATATTATACTTTGATTTATTTTTAGGTATTGATTGAGTTATCCAGCATCTCTCAGCTTGACAACACTCCTCGGTGGTATCCTCTTAAAGAACAGAGTGAAAACATAGATCATGGGAAATCTCATTCTGAAAAGAGTAGCCAGCAATCTCCAAAACCATCTGTCATCAAGAGCAGAAGTCATGGAATCTTCCCGGACCCCTCCAAGGGTAGGAATGACTTGGTGCACCTGATATGAAATGTTTTCCCAGATGATGTGTAAACCTTTGCTATGTGTAAGTTTCAATAGAAAAATAAAGATACTGGTATGAATTTTGTACACATTTTTATTAAAAATGCATTTATCTCTGTGATTAATTAGTTGGAGACAAGGCTTAAATCATTTCAATCTTGCCAGCCAGCTTACTGAATAATTATGTCCTTAAAACAGCAGCATACAGACTCTATGTGCTTTGCACATCTGCTATAGATTCTGTGCCCTTTTCATTTTTTTGATAGCATGGAGCAAACTCAATACATATTTAGCTTTATATTTTTCATGTTCCTTAAATATTCTGTGGAATTTTTTTCTTCTGAAAATGCCACATTAATGTTTTATAGAACGACAATTATGCTGCAATAGATCAGATGCATTTCCAGTCAATGATAATGGATTGCAGCACATTTCAGTTGTATTGGAAATCGGTGGAGCTGATACAGTAGAAATATACTAATGTTTACAAAAACAGAATTGATGTCAGTTTATTCTTTTTTTTTATACTAAGTAGTCAGTGGACAGGTGCTCTCTTAAAACACTATATCTGTCCTATTAAAGCAAAAAACATTCCATCTACGATCCAGATGAGAGCCCCAGAGGGACAAGACTTTGCTCCATCTCCTCTCTATTTCTCTGTGTAATGTTTTGCCAGGGACTGGTGTCTATGTAAGATGTCTGTCTTAATTAGAGGTAAGTACAGATGAAATTGTAAGTTAGGCTGTGATTTTCCTGATGGTATTATTCAGGATAAAATGACTTGCATTTGCTTAGTGTTTGGTACTGGTGTAGGTGATGCTGCTTAGCCTCATACTAGAAAACAGAAAGTGGAAAACACTACGCCATCATTCCACCAGTTTGAACCAGCACTGGAGATCTAATTCACAGGTGATAAATCCCAATACTAAATAAATTATTGCCTGGGCCAGGTATCAGTGGGGAAGTAGAAAACAACGCTTCATAAGAGTTTCCTAATAGTGATATATCCTGCCACTTTAAATGGAAAGGCACAGCTTAATCTTTATTCCTTGTTCTGGAATACAGCTGGAAAGACCAGTCAAGAGAAAGAGAATGAAATTGTTTGTTTTTAATAAATGCAAGAGTTGTACTTCTCCATTTCCCTGGTAGACATGCAGGTGCCCACCATTGAGAAATCCCACAGCAGCCCAGGGAGCTCCAAATCTTCTTCTGAAGGACATCTCCGCTCCCACGGTCCGTCTCGCAGCCAAAGCAAAACCAGCGTCACTCAAACTCATCTTGAAGACGCTGGGGCAGCCATCGCCGCTGCTGAAGCAGCTGTGCAGCAGCTTCGCCTTCAACCAAGTAAAAGACGCAAATAAATTCCTCAGCATGGCAGCTTAATGTTCATCTGTTGCCTTTTTCCCTGCTGTCCTTCCCTTTTTGGCTATTTTTTTTTTTTCCTGTTCTTGGCACACTGTGCTCACTCTGTTCAATGTCTTTCTTTGTGTGCCTGTGTGTGAATACATATAATTATAATATACTCTTGTATTTAGAAGTCTTTTATTTATTTATTTATTTATTTATTTTATAAAGACTGCAGTGAAACTGGCTGTTTCTCCATCAGTCCCTTCACTCATGGTCCATGATGTTCCATGGTTGTGCATGACTCACAGAGAAGTCCACTGTGTTTTGATGTCACTTAATACCTAACAATGATATAATCAAAACCTGCAGAGATGCAACTGCCAGCTCTTCAAATTGCACATAAGACTGAGACCACATTAATAACAGGATATATCTATAAGTAGTAATCATGAAGGACAGTACCATACACACAAAAGAAGATTTAAAAAGTTAAAGAAACCTTTTTTAACTACATGGCTGAGATTTCTATTTTTGAAACATGACTGTAAATATCTATTTTATTTTTTTTTTGAAAGGAAGTATAAGGCAACCTTCTTTATATCTCAGATAAGATTGTGTTAGTGATGAGCAGAACAGAAATACAATAAAAATGGTAAAACGGTGAATGCAAAACCATTAAACACACAGAGCCAGTAACAATATTAGATTTCAATATTGTCAAGTTAGCAAACTCAAAGGGAGTTGACAGCTAAGTCAGGTGTCACAGATCAATTTTTCGAGCAATTTTTTTCACCATGGATTGATTAAGGATCAAGATAGATTTCATCTGACAACTTCAAATAGGTTAATGAATAGAACTATTCCATTCAAAAGGATTACTCTTCATAATATACTTCAGACCAGTATCATCTGATTGCTAGCTGAGGGTTTGGTTGATGGCAAATTAAATCTCTCTGACTGTGAAGTCATTTTGTTTGTCTTTAGGATTTGTTGATATGCCATAAACTCACCATGGTATAATGCAAAAGTGGGGGAAAATTATTTCCCTTGTCTTCACTGTCATTAATACAGAAACAGCCAGTTTTGATACTCTTTAATGCTGTGCATGTGGTGTCTCTTTGGTGTTTGAAAACACTACTTACTTAAATACAGAAAAAAACCACTTCTGTTTGCATGAATAACATTTAAGCTGGTTCCATCTGAGGATACATACTCTGGGTTTCCATTTCACCCACACTGCCACAGCAGCACATAAAAGCGGTCAGTCTAATCATGCCAGGAAGCAGCACAGACACAGCATAGCAGGAGTCCTCCCTATTCAAAGAACTCAGTCTGACAATCTGCCTCCACCAGCCAATGACAACAAAGACCAAAGCCAACTAGCCCTCAGGAAAGTGATGTCTGATGGACCAGTCAAGCCTGAAGGAGGTGAGCAGAAAGACATGGTTAAGAAACCAACTACATCCCAAATACTTCTTGCCATGTCAATTAATTCATTGCGATATTTAATTATTTATTTTACCCCTCCATTAAGTGCTGTAAATGTTAACATGAATCAAGAACTCTGCTTGATTTTTCCACCTATCAGCGCATAAATCCATAATGAAAAACTGTGCTAAGAAGCATTATGAAACAACAAATGTGTGCACTTCCATTCCACTGGAGTATTTTGGAATTCTGTTGAAAAGTAGTATAGCTTTGCTCATGTTATTGCCTAATAAAAAGCATGCATCCAAGCTGGTCTGCTTAAGCATGATTGGACATTTCTTGTACTGTGACAAAAACCTAACTGCACATTTTTGTTTCTGAAAATGTAATTGGGACAATGACAATTCCTGTTTCCTCTTCCAACACAACTATCATGTCAACAGTCATTAGGATAGATAATTTTTCAAACCACCAGTGGAAAGGAAAGGAGTTTTGATCCATGTATAGTTCAATCTCTTGATAATTTTCCTATCAGCATCTTTAAAAATTATTTTCTACTTGTAGGCACCTGTAATACCACATATTACCAATTTATTCCCTCATCACAAATAAAGAGCCAGAATCTCAATCAGTTCAAATTGCCACTGTTCTTTTGACGTCTGGAGCATTTTGTTTATTTCCATGGAATCTGAGGGATAATCCAAATAAATGTACTGACTGAACTCCCAGATGTTCTCTTGTGCTGTAATCCCTTCCTAAGCTCTCAAGATTCATTGAAGGTTTTTCTGTCAACACCATTGCACACATTGGACAATATAAGCTGGTTGAGAGGGGTGCAGGAGAGAAAGAGGAAATGGAACTTCAGACAATATATTCTAAACAAGTCATTCAGACAATTAATGTGATGTTAAAACAACTAATTAAAAGGGCAAAGGTAACAGATTTTTTAAAACATATTTACAAATGGCAAGTGTTTTCTTCGGAATGCCTTTATAATTCTTCCATAAATCCATGTATTTACACACTTGCACACACATTCTATTGCTCTACAGCTCATCTCTAGGCACTCAGCTCAGGCAGAACCAGAGAATGTCATGGTACAAGCTCAGGCACCATGTCTGAAAGCTGCATTCCACTTCTGGGGGGGTAGCTCATTCAAATCTAAATGACTCTTATGACCTTTTGTGTCTGTCGAGTTTTATCACAAAGACTCATAGCCCTGTGATAATGCCTTTTCACATAGACAGGTAATGCAAAACATTTTGCTTGTGATATAAGGTTGAATTAAGTTTCAGATACACTTTTATATTAAGGAAATAGTGAGTCTGTTGGTTTCAAGTATCTATGCCAACAAACTGTTATTGTATCTGCTTTACTTTTAAAATTGCAAAAAAAAATATATACTGATATGTACTTGGCTCAGCAATATTGGAAGCACCATAGAGAGTTATGGGAATAAGAGTCCACATTATAAATAATGAGTCCACATCATAATAATAAGAGCCCACAATATGTAAAAAAAGTTTAGAATTTTTATGAAGAGATGTAGCACTTTTGTCTTTTTACTTCTAACAAATAAACACAATGCATGGTCACCTACACAATGTTTACAGGTCTGAAACCAGACCTGTAAGATGTTTTGGCTTCTCTTTACTCTACCAAAGACAGTTTGTCCAAATTTATTCATATGGGGTGGGCCAGTAGTTACCATTTTGAGGTTAATGACTCTCATGACTTTTAGCAGGAATGAAAAGCAAGATGACTTCACTGCAGTTTTGTGGAGTATGAAAGTAAAATTATATGAGTCAATAACCTCTAATGGAAAAAGCACCAACAATACTCAAAACTGCTTCCAACTTACGGACTTCTCTGTGGGATGAAGAGATGATAAAAGAAGGAGAAATTTCCCCTTCATTGTGAACTATGCATATTATGGCATCATCAGTTTCCAAGTCCATTCCTAAAGGGATGTTGCATATTTGTGGTACCTACTTCCATTATAGCCTACTTTATTGGTACCTGGAAAAGAACACATTAGGAACTGGTTTAAATTACTGGAACAGTCATTTGGGCAAGTTGGTAATTTTTTGTTACTATGTCTCAGAGCCCTTTACTAAGGAAGCCATTACAGATAATCCACAACATTATTATTAATTTTTCACCACAGCTATTTCTCTGTTCATTTATTAAACAACAGCATCTTTTAGAGGAATTGTTTGGGTTTTTTCAGCCCAAGTACACAATGATGATGGAAATGGTTCTATGATGTGAAGTCCTGCCTAAGATAACCCTCAGAAAGAGTGTCCTCCTTTGATTTAGTCTCTCAATAGCTTCCTTTTTTCTCTTGAATTGAACTAGCTCTAGAAAAAACAACAAAGCAAACAAATAATCCTCAGTCATTCTGAGAATGTCTCATAAAAATCCTTCTCTACTTCTGATTCCTAGGACCCTTTCTATTGAGTCTATTTTGTCAGTTATTAATTGTTGTCTGTTGAGAAATAACAAGGAAAACATAAACAAAATCAGCACCTATAGTATAAATAGCATATTTTGTGAATACAAAGGTCTTTCATCAGTTTTTTGTTGAACTGAATTGTTTCTGTATTCCTTTTAAAGAGTAAAAATTATATTTAAATCAATCTGCTTTAAAATTAAGGTGAAGATGCAACAAAAAACATTGAGTTTTGTTCAGAACCTTTGTAAAATCCAACATTCAGCTGCAGCAGTTAATTAAAAATAAATCCTGAAGTATAGTTTTGCCATTTCCCATTTAAGATAAGAGTGTGATCTGCAAAGAAACCAACTGCATGTTACACTTTCCAATCACATCTCTCAGAGAGGAATAATAATATTTCAGAGCCAACTCTTTGAAGCCAGAAGTTGCAATGGATCCAAGTCAGAGGAAAAGAGCAGTGCCTAGGCTTGAGTTAATTTGATTTAGGTTTTGTGCAATATATGAATCATTTCCAATTACACATTCACATAAAATTAAGCACATTCCCTTCAACATAAATCTGTGTATTAGAGTTTATCCACCAGATGAGTCAGTTTTAGACACAATGTGAATCAGTCCACCACCTTTTGGGTCAGTAATTTATCCCATAGATAAATGGGATCTTCTCATTATATGGAATTTTCTTGGTAGGTCAGTTATGTTTTAAATAAATTATTTTAGAGTTCTTCAGATACTTGAAAAGTTGGAGGTGTTTTGATGATTATCACCAGGTCTCAGGATACATGCACATGAAAGAGTAGGTGCATTTGGAACATAATTTTTACTGATTTTTTACAAAAAAGTCCTTTCAAACCTAGCTTATAGATTTAAAGGAATGAACAACATGCTTTAGTTTTAATACCTTCCAGTAAAGTGAATAAGAAAGACAAGGAACAAAAAAAAACTTCAGCATCTGTGCTAAGCAGAAAGGTGAATCATATCTACCTCTCCATAGTAGAAATTGTAACTTTCAGGGAAATAAGTTCAGAGCACAAAATTAAAAGATAGTATTCATCAGATATTCAGCAATTATCTGCATAACTGCTCTTTTTTTTCAATGATACACTTTTATAAGGAACTGTTCTCTCTACAGGGATGTAGTTTAATGGGTAAAATTTGATGGGCTTGTCCTTATTTGAAAGAGATTACAACTTTTCCCCTAAAGAACAATTATGTATAATGAAAAATGAATTCCTTTATTACACTAGAATATCCAAGGGTGTACAAAACCCCCATTATTTTATCACCAAATAAGAGAATATCTAGAAATTTATTTTGAATCTTCCTAGCATCTTTGAAGAACAGTAAATTAATATTTAAATAATAAATAGCTCAGTAAATGAATTTAAGTCTCAACATCATTGTAGCCCTATAAATTTTTATTCTTTCCAACAGACACTCATGAAAGAGTAGCTGCAAGTCAATATGCTATTGCTTGCATATCATTTCTTGATGGATGCCATAGGCAACTCCTATTTGGCTCACATTAACCCAACCAAACAAACAAGTAACCTGCCAAGATAAAAACACTGCTATACTCCTGACCTGAATTAGTTAGCAAATGTTAAAGATCTAGATAAATTTCCATGTGTTTCAGTTAAAGATCCAAGCATACCTGTTAATTTAAGGTAATACCAACATTATAAGTCTACAGGAATTTCTGTCTAATTTTCAATAATGGAAAGGTTTTTTTCAAGATCAAATCTCAAGCAATTTAAAATCACAATATTTCCTTAAAACATCCTCTGACACATGTTCCTGGTATTATTTTTTTTTTCTCCCTGAAGATGGCAGGGGGTGGGGGGAGGTGGGGGGTGAGCAGGAGGGGAGAAAATGCAGCACCACAGAATTTCATAGAGAACATTTCATCTCTTATGTTACAAATTTTCCATCATGACACAACAGCTTTTTCAAACAGTTTATGTAAAGTGATTTTACTGGTTAGGGGGAGATCTACTTTCAGAGCTGATATTGTTAGCTAGAACACCTACAGTAGCGAAACTCTGCATCAGTGTTTTCAGAATTGTACCCAATTAAGCCTATCAATTTAAAAATCTCAAAGAATTCCAGTTCAAAATGTAGCACACCCGTTTATAACTGCCTTGAACCAAGAACTTAGACACAAGTTCACTTGAGTGTGAACATAACAGGTTAAAGCTACACAGAAATGTGATGTGATGCATGCATCAAGACATTACCGTCCCTGCACAACCCATGATACAGGTCCAAGCCAGCACTGTGTAATTCAAAGCCACTTAGCTGCAAGAAATTAAAATTGACATGAATTTTCCTTATCACTAAGCTCTATTTACTGGCTTTAGCAACAATGGAGTAAAAGGAAATTCATTCCTAGGTTATATAAATATTCTGAATTGGATATGATTGTGCTTTCAGATACCTGCTTATTTGGGATCCCTTTTGGTCTATATCCATTTTCACACATTTAATAGGCAATACCATGTTTTAATTTCCTACATTACTTTAGGATATTTCCTTCACACTTAAATAATTTATAGCCCAAAGCTATTTAGTGACTCATATCACTAGTTTCTTAATTTCCAAGTTAAATGGGCCTCCATACTGCTACAAATATTGCATTTCCAAGAATCGTCATCAAAACAAGAACAATTTGTCGCCACTCTCTGCAGATAGCAGTAATATCAGGCTGTCTTTTCAACCTTGTTTCAACCTAATAGCTGGCCCATTTTGCTTTGGTTATTCCTACTATTTACTCTTTCACCATTTTAAGCTGACATGTATTTTCAGAGAATTACTCAGATTCTTCATTTGATAACTCTTATTTCAAAAGTCTTTTCTCAAAATTCTGTAGGGTAGACTAACCCTGCAGAGGGCATGGAAACTTATTTCATCTGAATTGCTTTCCTGGGTAAAGAAATTACTTCAGCTCAGTTTAAGAAGTGTGTTGTTCTTCCATTACTCAGCTCAAATGGTAAATTTCTCTGTAAGAGGTTGTCTTGAAATTTCACAAAATATCCCTTCTCAGTGTGCAGTCAAATCCATGTATAATATACAGCTGTGACTGAGATGGGTGAGACTGTGTCTTAAAGTCCTGTTCAGTATGAGGGAGCGTTAGGAAAATAAACTATCTGGGCTGACCTGAAGTAGATGCATTTGATCACCAGTTGTTTATGTATCCCCATTCTGTTGCCAGAATGCAACAAGCAGTCCCAACAACAGTTTTACCCTGTAGAGCCTAACAGAGCAAGCTGGAGCCCTTGCTTTTATTGCTAGCAAACACTTCATTAAAAAGAGGAAAACTGGCATTTGGGGCACTTTGAGGTTGGAGCCCTTGAAACACAAGGCTACTGAGAGAGAAGGGCAGCCAAGCTTCTGCCAAAAGACCCTGAATGAGATGCCCAGTCTGTTGATTGTCAGAAAATTACACAAAGCAGATCAGTGCTTTCACCTTCTCCCATGGACTTGCATCTGAGAAGATTCAGCGTTTTGCTCTCAACCTTGTTTGCCACCCAGAGTTTCTCAGAAGATGAAGAGTTAATTTTTTTAAATAATTTTTTTCAAGTAATTGGAGGCCACTTGTGGAAAATTAATCCTGAAGCCATACTTGAAGGTGTTTTTCCCTCCTCTTGTTTTGTTCACAAACAGAACCATCCTTCCCAATGCATTTTGACAGTGTATTTCTGTTTCTGGCCAGAACTGGAAAAAGAGAACATCAACAATTTATTCACCAGGAGAAAGTGCTGCTTGAGTCTGTTCTTTCCTCCATATGACTCACAGAACTGTATAACCAACTTTTAAAAATTTGTCTTAAAAAAAATCAATTCACTGCAGAAGAATGGCTGGAGTGGCTGAGAGTGCTGGACTGTTTCCATTTTCTTGCTGACTGATTTAGTATTTCCTGGTTATAGGTCTTCTGTGAATGATCTATCTTCCCTATATTGGGTTTTAACAAAACATCTCTGTTGTTTGTTGAAAACAGACTTTTCTGAAAGATTAAGTGAAATCAAATGCCTTACAAGCTTTCCTCTCTTATTGATTTTAATACAATATTTTCTTCATACTAAGGTGTGACTTACACGTTTTCCTTGGTTCTTAAAGTTTATTTTCTAACTGAGTCCATAAGCCAAAGCATAAGCAAGTACATATTTTTGCCATAAAAATAATAATTTTAAAAAATAGAACTAAAAAGACGGAGCTGAAAGGTGGAGTCAGTGCTAACCTCCATTTTATTGAATCATCTATTCTTTTCCAAGAGGACATAAGGGAATAAATGTTCAAACATAATTCTGTTGAATATTTTTCTTCTTCCTTATAAGCCATGCAGAGTACAAAAGGTATCTATCTGATCATTATAATTTTTTCTTGGGAAACCCTGATCCTACCCCAGGTATCAAATTTTCATCCACTTTCTTGGAATCTGAAATAATTACTGTAAAAAGCTGAGAATTTTTCCAACTCATTTATATTCACTAGGATGATTGAACTGAAACTTTTGCTCATGCCAGAGCCTGTAAAACAGGCAGTTTAACAGAATCACTCAGAGGCAGCATTAACACCACATTTCAAACTACTAAATGTGGCATATGTGCCCATTAACACCCATTCCAAGTAGAGAACATTTCATCTCATGGAGGTAACTACCAGCTGAAATAGGATTAACAGAGGAAAATGAAATCAAACCACAACAATAGCTTTGTACAATAGGAAAATCTTTGCCCTATTTCAGAGAAAGCCGTTCATATTAGAGTTTTAAACTTTCATTTCATATTTCTATTCTTTATGGTTCAATGGCTAGGCAGCCCAGACATTAGGACATTGCAGTCTGTAAAAAGTGCCAAGCAGAAAAAAGTTTACAGAAAAAGGGCTGGAGGGGGTGAAGGGCTATCTCCCTTCTCCCAGAGAGAGGCCAAATGAAGGGGTGTAATGACCTTCAGTTAAGCTTTGTCTCTTCCATCTGCTGAGGCCTGAAGACTCCTTTCTCTAAAAATGTAAGGCTTTAAGAATATGCAATTGGCAGCAGGACCTTGGCTATGACAAATATTATTAAAGCTTTTTAAGCTTTCTAAGAGTTTCTAAAAGTTGCTTATTGGGTTGGTTGGGTTTGGGGCTGTTTTGAGGTGGGACTGGGGTTGAAGGCATCACTTTAAAGCCAGGGAATAATTTGTGAAAACAAAGGGCAAGGAAGCAATGAGACATAGCTCTTCCACATTCTACATGTTTAATATTCAAATGATGGAAATTGCCTTCACCTGAGTTCCTATTCAGATAAACATTGTAGATTTCATTAAAGCAACACTGCACCTTGTAGCTTCAGGCACCTGTATGATACCAGATGGTAATTTCTAATTTTGGACCCAAGTGAATCCATATGAAACTCTTCAAATGCTACAGATCAAAGCACCTCCTGCCAGAACTTTGATGTCAAAACCAGAGGACTAAAGAATTTTCTAGCATATGCAGCTGTAAGCAGAATCTCTGTAACTCAGAATTAACCTACACTAATACTATAATTAGAAGTAAAATTAAAATTAAATATAATGCAATAGTTGCCTGTCCTTTATGTGGGTATGAACCCAATTGTCCAAGTAAGGTGGAAATTGTTCTGACACTCAGGACTTCACAGACATTATGTAGACTGGTAAGACTAGAGGAGCAACACAGGGAACTCTGATGTTCTTGTTAAAGTTTCAAAGACAATGTTTGCAGGTACTCAAAGAGAAAGGGCAGGACTGTGAGTGAGTGTGCAGATTAGTTTCTTGAACGTAAGACCATGGAACAAGTTCTATCTTTCCACATAGAGTAGAAATATAACCATAGTTATACTAACTCTCAGCCAAAATATTGCATGGCAGCAAGCATTGCCCCATCATCCAAACTCCAAAATTTCATATAGAGCCGGCAGAAACTTAGAGGTCTAGATGTATCTGTAAAAATCCTGACTTATGTAAAATGTGGGTGTCTTACAAGTTGTGAGATGATCTCTGTATCCAGATTTTGAATTTGTCACGAAACCAGCTGTAAATCTATTTGTGGATTTCATTTCTTGTCACTGTGATTCATTACTTTCATGGAGCAGACAGGGGAAAAAAGGATAACATTAAACTTCAGAATTTTCAAAATCCAGTCATGAATCCAAACTTGGATCCATTATAACCATTCACCAAGTAAAGTGATCTTATGGATAAAGCATTGATATGGAGAATTATGTGAATTAGTGAAAAACTAAAAATATACAGAATGTGTAATCAGGATATAGCTATTTCAATGAAGCAAAACTTCTAACCCATTTCTAAAGGCTTAATTCAAGATTTTCTGGATTGGACTAAATTCTAGGTTCTTACTGGTTTTAGAAATCTACCAGTAAAGATAAAAGAAATTACTTCAGTCACTAGTTTTTAGAGCAAAGTCAGTAAAAAAAAAAAAAAGCCTAAGTATGAAAGATCCTTTCAGGCCGTATACATTATGGTGGAGATATATGCGACACTAAGCAAATTCATGCCTAAGGTAAGGACTGAAATTCCTTTCTGTGCTATCACAATATTATTTTGGCTTCTGTGGATTTTACAGATGTGTTGATCTCCCATTTGTACTCACCTTGAGGCATTTATCTTGCCATGGCAAAAAAAAAAAAAAAAAGCCAACAAAACAAGCTAACCTAAAGGAACCCTCACAATTCCAAACAGAAAACATCAGGAGATATATAGGTCATGCAAATGCAATGAGAACTGAGGTAATGAATTAGTTTGGGACAGGCATGAGAGAGCCACAGCTCAGGCTGTTGAATACAGGGCAACAGGCAATAATACGCTGTAAAGGAGAGTTTGACCTCTTGTCTCTGAAGAATCACTCTTGCCCAGCATTTCTCAGCAGCATTTTGCTGACCTGTCACCATAGGTGTAGGAATTCACTCACAGCACCACCAGCTGAAAGTGATAGAGCAACCACTGCACACAGCCACCCCAGCTGGCTGTCTCTCTGGAAGAACGTGTGCCTTTCCTCCAGGTGAGATATCGAGAGTATCTGCTACACAACACTATGATTTTGAAATGTATTGCTTTGTACTTACATCCAAGAAGGCAGCCAATGATCTATGTATAAAATCATGGAATAGAGCTAAAGAGTAATTTTATCTGAAAACAAAGTAGATTGATAAATTCCTCTTCTGGCTGTGGGCAATAGTGGATAAAAGCAGATTGATAGAGTTGAAAGGATAAAAAAGTTATGTGACAACTTGGTTTACCAGTGAAGAATCATTGTGAAGAGTAAGAGTTCTGTCTTAAAGTTTTCCCAAAGATTGATGATATAATAATTGCTTCATTTATTGCTTCTAACTCAAATTACTCACCTGTTTTTGCGTTATGCTGGAGGAGTTACATGCAGATCCCTGGTCCCACATCAGGCAGCATGCAGCGTTCTTCACCAAAAGTATTATTCAGTTAGTCATACATAAAAAATATTGATTGCCAGTTTAAAGCAAGACACTGTTGGGGCTCTGGCTCTTATTGAATTTCCAGTTAGATACTTGACTATTTTTTTTTTAAAGAAGAATCTCTTTTAACTACTTACATGGGAGTTTCACAGTTCAGCAAAATAACATAAAACCTCATTAAGACTTCATAGAAAAATAACTTTGCATAACAGTATTTTCTATCTTCAGTATATATGGTCAGTAGGTTAAAATAGATGAAACATGACATTAACATGTATTAGAGGATATTTAACAAAAAAAATCCCCAAATCTTCCCAATTGTGTTAATCAATAGGAGAATAGCTACTCTATTGTTCCTGTATTAATTACAATGTGTAATGTCACTGTGTCCTTTTTCATTTCTATTTCTCAACTTGCTAAATGCCAAATACTGGATGATTTGTTCATGTAATACAGTAATGTCCAAAACATAAAATAAGGCAATCTGAAGTAAAACTAACATATGCTAGACTAACACCAAATGGTATTAAATTAGATTAAGGCATCTCCCATCAAAATATGTTCATTAAAATTCTATGCATGTAGTAAGAGAGATCCAGATGGGTAGGAGCAGTTGAGAAATAAAATGCATAGCTGTGTTATGTCTGAAGAGGGGTGGGGATATTCTCTTTGACTATAGATTGTGTGCTTAAACATCTTTGCAAACTCCTCTCCTCAAAATCACAAAATGCAAAGAACATTTCACAAGGAATATGAGGAAGGCCCACGAGGGCTTTCATTTTTACAAGATTATCATATGAAATATTTCAGATTAATAAATGTTTTTCTGTCACTTTAATCAGAAAAGCAGTGTTAACCATTCTATCCCGTTCTTTTATTTTCCTTCAGGCTATTGATTTGAACTATTAACATGACTGGAGGACTAAAATATGGTGGTGTACTATTTAGTTTAGAACATCTTATCCTACATAAGAACAAACTTCATTGCAAAATATGATAAAGCAATATTTGAATGTAAAATACAAAAGTGAAAGTGTTCGCAGCATGTGATTTTGATAAATTACATTTTTTCTTAATGTCAGTGGTACTGATGCCTCACAAGTTTTAGTAACCGAATGTTCCTGCCCTGTACAGCAAGGTCTACTAATCACCGACCTGCAGAAAGTTCTGTCTCCACTGGCTCATCAGCCAGTAGTTTTGGCAGTGGATACAGCATGGATAGTGAAGGCAGCAGCAGTGCCACGGGAGAGAATAACCTATTTCCCATCCCAAGAATGTAAGGCTTTTCTGTGAATATATTGTATCCTCCATGCACAATTTATAGCACTTTCACTTGCCAGTCATCTTCTTATGTAGCTTCCCCTGCAGACTTATGTGGTAGAAAAGCAGCTAACTGGGGAGAATTCCCCAGAGTTCACACTTTTATTCTGCTTTGTTGAGCACTGAATTGTTAATAACCAACCAAACCTCTGCTTCAGCCTCATGAATTTCTTTCTGTCATATAGGAGGTGTGCTGGTCTCAGCCGAGATGGGATGATGGAGATGATGGGCTCAGCATATGTTTTAAAAGTACAACTATTGTAGGATTGAGAAAGCTTAGTTTAAGTTTTCAGATTTTTCTCCCTCTTTAAAGAGGTGTTAGTAGTGCAAGGGGAATTCAGACTCTGGATACAGCCCAACTTTTCTCAAGTTTTAGGAGTTTCAGTAGAATTTCTCAGAGTTTGGCTAGAAAAAGCTTTTTGGTACAGAGTCCCTGTAGGAATTATCAAGCTACTATCAATGTAATGATCCTATAAAATGATTTTATTTTCCAAATTTTTTACCTAGTTAAGTACTACAGAGATCAGTATCCCAGAGTTTTGCTGGGATTTTTTCTCCTCCTTTGTCAGCATGCGCCATCATTTAGCAATTTCATTTTTATTCCTTAACAGGGCAAAGTAACTTCTGATCAACTTAATGATTCTGGCCTGAAAAAAAATTATAGATTGACTATTCTCAAAATATTAGTTGGTGATCATCGTTCATTCATTGTCTGCAATAGTTGTTCAACATTTTCTCTAGAGCAGAAAAAAAATAAAATATATTTCCCTTGAAGTTGCGAACTATTAATCAAAAAAGACATAAGCTTCCTAGAAAATCTTGAATGGAGTAAAACTTCTCTAGAACTATGATATTTCTGAATATTTATCATTTTCAGAAATAAAGCACAATGATATTTGTCTACATCTTGTTAGTTAGTAAAGGAAAAATGGAGATAAATCTGAGACTTCAATCTCACTTTTATAATCTAGGAGGATTATGTAACCTTAGGCTGTAGAGTGCCAAATGTTTAATTTGTATTGGACTTTTCACTCATGTTGTTCTAATCTAAAAATGAGAGAAAATATGATCTTTGTCTTTGACAACATCAAAAGAAAAAGAAAAATATTGGGCTGTAATTCCTAGTGAGAAACACAAAGATACATAAAATCTTTGTGCACAATAACACAAGATGGAGCTCTCAATAGAAATTTTCAATTCACACATGCCAAATTTGTGTCCAAATAATATCATTTACTGTGTATTGACTAGCAATGTGACAGTACCTACAGTTACTTGCTATTTGGCTGACAGACTCATTGGTCTCAAGCCTGAAATCAGCCCACTTCTACTGAAAGGCAGGAGGAAGTCTCCACAGCTTCAGATTTTCTCTTATAGAAATTTGGTCTCATAAATTATACTTAATTAAATAAAATATAAAATAAATATAAAATAAAATATATCTACATCTCATTTTTTGTAAGGCTACACTATTTGGTTTTTTATTATGACATTTTAAAGTAAGTTATTTATGTGCTGATACTAGACAGTCTTTAAAATTACACAGGAAATTTATACAGACAGAACCTGCTTCATTTTTTCATGTTACTCTCCAGGGTTTTACATAGCAATATAAGGAAAATTAATGACAAAATAACTGTTTACCATCAGATCATTCATGAAGAGAATGTTTAAAATAGGTAACTGTTTCCATTTTTAAATTCTGTATAAAAACTTTATTTATCTGAATATATGTATAATTGAAACTTTACTCATCATTTGAATTCACGCTGGCTTGATAATGACCTCAGGGACTCTGACCTTGTACTGTAATTCAGCAAATCCATAAGACCACAGCTTAGAACTTGGATGTGAAGTATTAAGTAGGCTAAATATTTTTAAGTGTCTTGGCATTTAAAAACCTTTTTTGGTTATAAGCTCTCTGCTTAGACTGTTTCTAGTCTATCAATAAAAATTGTTGAATATGTTGAATTTTAACTGTTCTTTTTAGTCCCAGTGCTTTTAACCATAGAAACGATTAGTCTTGAAGCAAAATAAAATAATTAAATAGTGACACCATAGGAATTGTTTCATGAAATAACTAATTAGAATACTTGCCAATATTAAGTAGCTATAACTATCAAGGGAAATTAATAATTATATACAGTTACATAGGTCTGAATATATCCTGTAAAGTCTTTCTAATTTGGAATTTTTTTTTAAAATACCTCTATTATCCAGTTGTAATATTTCTGAAAGCTGCTCATGTTCTTATCTCTGATAAAGACCAGATTCTCTATGTCTTTGCATTGTGTAACCCTTTATAGCAGTACATTGGCTGTAAAATAAAATTAATTTTGAATGCAAAGGTGAAAAACAATTGAATTATGTATAAGGAGTATAACCCTTGGGACAAATAATTCTAGTATCATATTTGTAATGATTTATGAGGCATTACCTACAGAAGAAAATAATAGCTTTCAGTTAAAACTGAATATAAAATCACTTGAAAAACTGTGAATGTATACTAATTTTTTTAGTTCCCCACGAATTTAGACAACTTCAGACATGAAGCTGGCTCACAGGTAGAAAAGAACAGTGCCCTTTAGCCCCCAAGGAATCACACGAAGATAATGCCTGATACTCTCCATCACAGCAGTCAGTCTTAAGGCAAAAAAGAAAATTAGAAGCACAAATGTTTGAGAGTGATAGTAATCATGCCTTACGGCTGGCAACAAGTATATTTAAAGATAGTTCATATTTTACCTCACATTGTGTAAAAATAGACATCAAGATTCTAAAGCAAGTTCTTTCGACATAACATGGCAGGAAAATAGAGAACTCTGGAGCATGATTTATTCCACTCATTTAACTTTAAGATTAGCATTAAGTTTTGAGAATTGTTTCTTATTCTACATCTAAACTTTAAAGTAAAGCAATCATTTAAGAACATAACGGCCACAAGTATGCCTTACTTTTGAAGTAATGATATTGTAGACCAAATATCAATTTTTGTGACTGCTTATTATAAATTTCACTGTTGATTATTGCAAGATAAAGTGAGGAGAGAAGATATGAAGCCCCAGGCTGATGCGGGGCAGTAGGAGACAGCACCTGATGGACCCATTCTCTAAGAATGCACAGGCTTAGCAAGACGTGATTGCAGATACTTTCAAAAGAGAAAAAAACCAATAATCTTAAAAGAACCAAGCCTCGTTGCCCTGTGGGTATCATTATTTTAGCTCTCATCTTTACATGGTTTTGTTGACAACAACCACCATATCTTTTAACAGAGGGAAGATGAGCCAGAATGGACAAGAACCAGTAAAGCAGTCGGGAGTAGGAGTGACCGATTCAGAAGGTAAAAAGAAATGCAAACAGCTCTACAGTGGTACCTCATGTTTGTAGGTGGAATTGTGCCTATTTCTTTTACTTTTCATGCTATGAAAAATTAGTCTATGCTCTCTTTGTATTGTAGATTAAATTCCTGACCTTCATTTTCTCTGGGGACCCTTTACACAGAACTCCAATATAATTAGTCTTCAGTTTAAATGAGAATGGTGTATTACCTGTTTATTTAAAGTAATTAAATAGCTAGATTACAATGAATAATATATAATAATATCTGTCTTCTGATGTTCATTGCTTTTCAAAAAATGCAAGGTGTGGAGCTGACTCAATACTCAGTGGATTCAAAGAATATATCTAATGCATGTCAGGCTCTATTTTTAAACCATTTCAGAATATTTACACCATAAAACAAGTATTAATGTTACTGTTTACATAAAACATTAATTTTAAATAAAAATATTAGATCAGCAGGCTTGACTGCTGCACTTACAGCAGGTGCACTATAATGAAAACTTTATTGGATTTTGTGAAATACTGAGTGATTTTGTTTTGGCACTAATGTGGTGCTCAGAAAGAAGAAGACATCATAATATTGGAGCTGGAAAGCACCTGACAGAATGACTTTCAAAATTTCATAGGGAATGTGATATCTTTTTCATGTGTAGTAATGGAAAATTGCATGAAAATGAAGAGTGATTTGTACTGAAGGACACATTATGAAAATTCCATTTCCCTTTATATTTAAGGTGTATTCTTTCATATGTATATTTATGTTAACCTCAAATATAAAACTTATTTATCATAATCTTCATTTTGTTATTAGTATTTATCATTTAGATGCATTTCAATGCAGCTTTGAGTATCGATTAATTCATAAATTGAAATTTATACATGTAATTGATAATTGATCTGAAGTTTAGTCATTTAAAAAAATCAACATTCTTCAGGTTTCCAGAATCTCTATACATGGGATAAAAATTGTTGTTTCCATATTTGAGGTAAAAGCATTCTAACGTTCCACAGAGCTGAAGATATCAAATTAGATTTTACAGATATATAAAGTTCTCTTTTTCAAAGCAATAATTCTTACCCATGTATATGCATTTTACTAAAAATTTCCATACATAGTCCTAATTTTAAAAATACTTAATAATCTGCTTTATCAAATATCAAATAACAAATAATTTGATAATCTTTGTATCAAAATTCAAATTCTTAATAGTATATTTAAGCATTTGACAAAAAAAGTATGTTTTTTAGAAGAGAATTGGTGGGGTGAAAAAGAGAAGTCAGGAATTTTTCATTTTTATTTTGTTGTGATGAGTTTTATACAGGTTTAGAATCATAAAGCCCCCCCACTTTTTCATTATTTTGTTCATCGTAAGTTGCACCTTAGGTTACATGTTGTATCCTAAATTTCAGAGCCTACAAATAAAAAATATTTTCATTTCTTTTTGGTACTATTAATTAACCCCAAAACCCAAACAAACAAAATAATAAAAACCAAACAATATCAAAAATACCTTTTGAAACATTCTGAAAGATATGTATGTAACATTTGGTCTAAAATTACCTTTCCAAAGTTATGTTTCTTCTTGTCTTCAGAATTTGCAAATTACTCAAAAGCTGCAATTCCCTAATTCACCTCTGCTACCTTGGAAATTCCAAATGTTACAACTCTTAGTCAGATAAAATGACTGGTTCTTGTTGTGGTTTTTTTTGCCATTGAGGGAGGCTGGTGCAGTCAACCTGAATTTAGTGTCTGATTTCTAGCTGACTAGGCAAAAGGTCAGTGTCAAAGGATAAATTAAAATAAAAGCTGGAAAACAATTCAAGAGCATTTGAATGTCATCATGTGAATATAATTTCTTTTGTAAAAGTTATTCAGAATTTAGAGGAACTCAAGATTAACTAAGAATTCCTTCAGTATTACATATTTATTGTGGCATTCTTTTTATAGATGAATAAAAGCGAATGAAAATCTTAAAATCATGCCTTTTCTGTAGTTCACTTACCTGTGTTGTAGACCAGATGACCTCTGAAATTAAGTGGAATCAAATATTCATTCCCACTTTTCATTAACTGTGGAGATCTCCCATAGCTGGAATTTGTATTCTTATTTGCAAATAATGACTTAGAGTCACATTTAAAACATTTTCATACTGGTACTCTTTTTCTACATTTTGAGATTAGGGCATAACTTCTGTAAAAATTAGCCTTGGGTTAGTCTCTTTAAAATGGTAAAGGATAAATTTAGTTGATTTTACATGCAGATCTACTGCTATGTGAAATGTTTTGGTTATCCAAGTCATTCACCCAGGCCTGAAAAATATGGCAGGGGGCTGAGAGGATTTTTAAGACCAGTAGCTGCAGGCAAAGCAAGGTAGAACCCTCAAATGACAATAGGAATTGGTTTCTAGGTGGCTGAATCAAAACTGTAACAACAGGATTTGAGTTCAGTTCACAGGGTTATGGCAGCAAAATTTAGGCATTTACATAAGTGGAATCTCCAGGGGGAAAATACTCATCTTGTAATTGTTTGCCCACTTGTGTTAGTGTTTTGTTGGGAATAGTTTTTGTGCTATTAGCATATATCAGTATAGTTATAAGTAAATATTGGAAAACAGTACTATTTACTGACATAACCAAATGGTCAATATAAACAGCTGTGATTCTGTCAATTATAATCTTTGTTTCTCTGAATATATTATCTTCTCATATTCTGTATTTTTGTACTACTTAGTAATATGAAAAAATAATCAAAGTTTTGTTCTTGGACATGTGTTAGTTATTTAATATGATATGAATTGTTGCCTCACTATCTTATTTGGGCATTCTTGCCCTGAGAAGATGAAATACTTCACCTTCTTAAGCTTCAGTAAATCTTATTATACATATTGTGGTCTACATTGAGTTATGCAAGCCAACTTCTCTATTTGTTTCAGAAAGTGCAATATACCTTGTTCAAAGATTTCTTATTACATGGTTAGGGTATTACAGACATTATAAAAAGCCCAATTGCATCCATGTAAGGATTGAAACTAACAATTAAAAGCACGTGACTAATGTCTTGATTCAGTGTAGACCATGATTGGTCTATCTGTCCTATGAAGTTGCTCAGCCAGTAGGCTCCAGATGGTATTTTCCACCTACCAACCATTTATCCATTTAAAAAATATATGGGGAAAATTATTTCTATACATTTTAAAAGTGTGAATTCACTAGGTAATCCTAAAATGCCATTATTCCTAGTAGAAGACAGATATATTGATATAAATAGCATTGCTGTGGAAATGTTGTATCTTCTCCTGTTGATTTAGGTTCTGTAAGCATGCAAAGTATCATTCCTCAATCATTCCTCAATCCTCAAACATTGAG